>JBAIZL010000004.1:253712272-254047272 GCA_036971475.1 Prosapia bicincta
ATTTATCTTTTACTGATATCAAAGAATAACACAGATTATATTATATTTAAAAGTACTCAACTAAATGAATACATAATGGTTACTTGCTGACGCGTTTCAAAACATTCGTTCCTTTTACGAAGCTAACCCTCTACTGGCGGCATCGTGTTAGGTACAAAGGCTGTAACGGGATGGATTTATGACTGTGGGACGAGGTGGGTTATTTTGGTTGTGTGTCATGTAATAGAAAACGCTGTTGGCTTCAAAATGTATGTGATCATTTAATGTATTTCCTTTATCTGTTGCGTAGTGTTTGTATATCTCGTAATTTTCTAAAATTGTTAGTTTATTACTTTGTTTTAATATGTGGAGAACATTTAAATTAGTATGTATGTCCGTGTGTGTGTGTTGCGTGTTTTGTAGGTGTTTTACGTAGCTGAATTTTGGGTTTGTTTGTTTTCTTTGGGCAATGTGTTCTTCAAAGCGTGTATAGAATGACCTGCCGGTTTGGCCGATGTAATAGTTGGAACAATCGTTACAAGTTAATTTGTTAATACCTGACAGTTTGTATTTGCCTGTTTGTTTTCGAAAAGGTTGTATGTGCTGTCTTAAGGTGTTCGTTATTTTGTAAGATATTTGGTTAATGGAGTTTTTTAAATGTGGAGGCTATTTTGTGTGTTTTTGTTGTGGTAGGTGAGAGATATGTATTTGTTGTTTTTTGTGTGGTTTGTCTGCGTGACGGTTTGATGGTGTTTATGTTTAATTTTCCTGAGTATGTTTTCTATGAGTGTGTGTTGGTACCCGTTTTGTTGAGCAGTGTATTTTATTGTATTGAGATTAAATGTTAACTACGCCTTGGACATCGCTTAGTTCCGCTCTATCACATTTAAATATACCGTAAGTCCATATTATTTCATGTTATGTGATGGCTTATAAAGTTATATACCAACCGTTCTATATATTGTGGGGCGTAAAAGGGCTGTAGTAGGGGCACCTCTTATATATACCTCTATTAAACTTAAAGGCTAAATTCTAAAATACATCTAGTAGAAGGGTAGCCGAATCTCTCAATCTTCATCATCTTAACCTTTGTACATCCCTTTACCCACGCAAGGCGTGCTGAGAGTTAACACCTCTACTGGCCACGGTAGAGAGTTGGTTCACCTCGGAGATGAAACCTTGTACACATGCCTCGCGATTTTGTTTATTGACGTCGGGTTAAAAATGTGTTCCTACCATAGTGGTTGATCATCTCACAGATGAAACCCTGTGCATCGCTCTACATACATGCATCGCTCTACAATTACATAAATGTAATTCAGCAATGTAATTATAGCGTAGCAAGGTTCAGTGGATATAGTAATGTGTTTATAGATGAAATACACAAAAAGATGAAAAATAAGGCAATAAAAAATCAGAGAAGCACGTTAATAAGGGATTTAAAAGGGGAAAATGGGTAAAAATAACACACCATCCACCGCTGTCTAATAAAATTAGAAAATCTCTAGGAAAATATAGTAATTTGAATGTTACAATTGCCACTGCAAATAACCTAAAGAAGTTGTTAGGGAACCATAAAGATGCCATACCTAATGAAGAAAAGTCAGGAATCTACTGCTTGAAGTGAAGCTAGTGCCCTCTGAAATATATAGGCCAAACAAAAAGAAATATTATAACTAGGGCTAAAGAACATTTTTCCAACTTTAAATATAATAGACCAGAAAAATTTGCGATGGCGAAGCATTGTTTAGAGGAAGAGCACGAATTTAAAGTAGACGATGTAACCCTGTTAAAAAACGTTGTTAAGTGTAGTGAATTGGATGCATGGGAAACTTTGTATATTAATAAGAATAAAAATATTATTGTAAATAACGAGTCAGGCCCTATTCCAAATTCTATATCATTGTAATTAGCGCAACAAAAGGGGAAACAAAATAAAATTTATTGTAACTTTTAGGTTAAATATTTTGACATAATAATAATGTGTAATATTAATTATCTATTTTGTTTATATGTAATTATGTTGTATGTTACAAATTTTATTGTAATTATTGAGTTAGGTAAAAAATTCCTATTTGTTGTATCATGTTTAAAGTAGGGTTAGTAACTGTTTTGACAAGTGGGCGTGGCAACGCCTACTGTATGAATACGGAAGTGTAACCTTACTTTCACCCTAGTTGTAAGTTAGAGTTTGTAGTAGTAACACTCACTGATGATGATGACTTGGTCATTGAAACGCGTATGAGAAAATAAATGAATAATTTGTGAGTTTTGTGTATGTTTTTATTTGTTTTTAACATAACCTCACAAGCTAAGCTCAAAGAATATTTGTTTTTCTATTTACTTATCCGAGTACTTTTATATAATCACCTCTCTCTATACGATATCTGTCCTCTATAAAGCTATACAAAGAACTGACTTCATAAGTTCTAACCATGCACTTATGTTTTCTGAAAACAAACTATAGCCATTGCAAAATATATGTGAAATCATTCGGCAAAATAGAGTAATAAATAAATTTAAAAACTACTGGCCTACATTCAAATAATACGTTAACACACTAAAAGTAGAATTATTTTGCATTATATTAAAATAATTTAGTAAAATTTATTTCATAAATTAATATATTTATCAATTTATAATTTAAAACGTTTTCGATTCAATAACTTTTTAACGTAATATTGTACTGTAAATAAAGTAATATAACGGGTTAAAACAGCTGTTAGGCAAACTAACCTAAACACATATAAAATTATTTGAATTAAATCTTATTTTCACTTAATTTAAAGTAACAGCTGTACGTCATAGCGTGATTATCTCCATCTATTAATTGTATCTATGATAATAATTTTTAGATTTAAATTTAAGTGACTGAATTCTGGGTAAGAAAATTAGTCGTACTTTCTAAGTGAATTCAGCATTCAATTACATTAAATTTCTTTGTGTACACGCGTGCCGCAGGGCAGATGTACTGTGCCAAAAACCTTCGCAGAAATGTACTAAACAACCCCCCAAAGTTTCATGTCGATCGGATGAATGGTATAGTAATGCATAAGGATACACTTACAGACCATCATTCTTTTATATATTTATATAATGTGATAAACGTATCAAAAAATTTATTTGTATAAAATTGTGTACCAAATTGTAATCAACCTGATATGCTTTAAGTAACAACTCTGATGCAAGTGGAAATAACTGAAGATAAAGACGGTTGTTAACGGTTGTTCTACAAAGTATAACAGTCGGAGACAAAAGTTATACTAAATACGCAGGGAAGTTTGAGCATTTTTTAAAAATTAAAAAATAAATTATTTAACTTTGGTTTTCGTTTTACTACAGACAATTGTAACGATTCTCTGTTTGCCGAAACTAGAATTTCAATTCTCTCCTATTACTATACCAAACACTTTGATTTCAAACATTCCTTCTTGCGCATGCGCACAACTATAGACAAATTGTCAAAAAATATTGCCACCATCAGTTCTTTCTTCTTTAATTCGATGGATAATAATCACATAAGAACAAACACCAACCCAAGATCAATAGGCTAATTTATAAACTTTTACGCGTTTCAATGTATGACGCGTCAATATCCGTGAGTATAATTACACAAACTCTAATCTGTAACTTAAGTTTAAAATTAATAGTTTAGTTTCTTTACAGTTATTTTCACAGATGATGACGATGACACACATTGAAAGGCGTGTGAAAAGAATTTTTCAAGTTTTCTATTACTTATCATTTAATTATTAAATTCTCTTAAATTTGAGTATTGATACGTGACAGTTGAAAAAACCATGTTTTGGATTTTTTTTAATCTCTACGCGAGTGAGTATTTGGAACATCAAAGCATGTTGAAAAAGTGGTATCGAGTATCAGATATAAAGTTCGAGTCCATATTGTTATTTAAAATTGAAAACAATCCTTTCCTCCGTCAAGTAGTTTATTTGTCGGCTTCAGAGTTTCGTTAATTAATCACCAACCACGTGATTCCCGCAAAATATGAACCCAAGTTGCCCGGCCTAATCGATTTGCTTTGTTCACGCTGTCGATGAATCGGCAACATCCCTTCTGCCGTGCAACCCTTGCCCAGCACCGGATGTGCCAAAGATTACACCCTGATCCGCAATCACCTGTTGTCAAGCCTAGACTTGTATAATAGACAGGAAAGGGGTGAAATAAAATTGCCCAAAATGACTTAATACTGAACAGCTGGGATATGGCCAAGGCAGGGGATGGTGTCAGGTGCGTTGGAGGAGTGGGAGTTGTTTTTGCAAAGGCGTTCCTCCCATTCCATGAGAATGGAAAAATCATGCATTGTCGCTGGATAGACTTCCTTAACTACTATCTGATGCTGGCCTTTGTTAACACTCGACTAGCGGACGTCCGCTGAAACAGAAATAAAGCAACCGTTAATTATACTAAGGTAACGTAAGACATTGCAATACACAGAAGTGGTAGGGTGAGAGAGGGTAGAAGAGAAAGTGAGGATACATCTACTCCGATAGATCCTTTAAGAGAGTCTACTCTAGCACATGAAACCGCTACCCCCACGTAACCCTTCTCAATCGATTCACCTGGAGGGCAGAGCCTTCGTAGGCTAAGTACACGGCCCTTGGCACCCGTCAGCGAGTAGTGGTACTCTTGCAGTTTATCAAGCACTCCAGCAGCGGTAGGGATTTACCCTGCCATACAGACTTGCCAAGACCCCGAATCCCTTTCACGCCCTAACCATTCACTCACCCTTCTCCCCCATCCTTACCAAACCCACCCCCACAATCTTATTCCCTCACTGCACCTAGACTTACCTCAACCGCCCCAGCCAAGAAGACTCCTTAGAACTTACCTCCTTTTCCACGAACCTTTCAAACACTCTATACTCCTCCCTGTTTCTCACTTACGTCTTATCTTTCTGGAAAGACTTGCCCCTCCCACATTTGAACCATCTCGGAGCGCTGTTCTTATCATCTTTCACACCTCCACAACACGCTCGGCCGTCTCTTACATCCCACACTCACACTTCCCATCCACATTCTCGATGCAGGAACACCG
The DNA here is from genome assembly GCA_036971475.1 of Prosapia bicincta. Lineage (NCBI taxonomy): Eukaryota > Metazoa > Arthropoda > Insecta > Hemiptera > Cercopidae > Prosapia > Prosapia bicincta. Next base: position 253,717,307 of record JBAIZL010000004.1, read on the forward strand.
CAAAGTCCCCATGCCCACTACGAACCTGAGACCATAGACTTTCGATGTGACCCACACCACCTTCAGCCTCATCCGTACCCCCCCCCCCAACCATCTATCGTTCATTCACCCACTGAAGCACCTTTCCATCTATGCCACCATTCATCCATCATCATTCGTTCCAACCCCTTTTTGCACTTCTTCCTCCTTAGCACCTCTCCTTTCATCTTCACCTATCCATCTCTCTTCAGGCACTTCCTCATTCACACTCGCCTAACCTCCAGCTCCACTGGAGCTCTTCCACTCGCTCTTAAAGCTGTCTCAGCGTCAAAGTTTTTATAAAATCACACCATTCTGATCAATACCCTTGTTGTTTCCCCTGTAGTGTTCTGAAATGCCTCTTATTTAGCAAGTTCTCCTACGTCCCCGCCCCATACAATACATTGATTTAGAAACATTAATATAAATCATGTTCAAAACACCAAAACTGTCGTTGTATTTATTCCCTATCATTTGCATTACTTATGTGGCCTTATCGCCTTTTCCGTTGCTTCCTCAATACGTTTCCCCATTCCTCTCTCCCCACGTTACCTTCAAATATTTTACTTCTTCCCTCTTAGTCTTCCCTCCCCTAGTCTGATTATTGCAGGCCTTTTCTTATCAAGTCTCCCCTTTATCAAAATCCTCACTGACTTAACTGGTGACACCTCCATTTTACACCTCACACACCATTCAGTCATCCTTTCAAGCGAACCATCTATTCTCTTCCAGACTATTACGCGACTCCACGCACACTAATAACACTACATTATCCGCATGCACCCTCACACATACTCCTTCTAGTTCCCTTAAAAGTTCATCCACAACCTTTTCCAAAGCTATTGGGCAAAGACTGATCCTTGTGGGCAGGCTCTGTTCACCTTCTACCCATCATCCACGTTCAATGATTTATACATACCTCCCCCTTATATAGCCCCTAATCACTCTCATTCGACCCCCCTTCACAACTATCTCACTTAACTTCTTCAGCACCCTTTACCACCACATTCTATCATACGTTACATACGCTTCCCCACACTCCTTCACGACCTCACCCTCCATATCACATCGACGGTCGATCTCCCTTTCATAAACACTTCAGTCTTATGCCGCTTTCCTGCTTCTTCCCACACACCTATTTCTCTTCCCTCTCTTAACGTCTCTAGCTATACATAGTAGTAATAGTACCTTATAATTATTTTTGCGTACAAGAAACTTCTCTTTATCCCTTCTAGCCTTCACCACCCTTTTCTTTATGTCTTCTTGTTTCCTCCTCCATAATATTATTCTCCTGGTAACCATTTTCATCCTTATAACTAAGGCAATGGCTGCCTTACAATAGTCTTCCCCACCCCCTTGATCCTTTCCAATATCTCCCCTTTACTACTTCCCCTGTACTACCTTATCTTTTATCCGCTATCCTCAGTCTCGTTAGCCACTCTTCCAACGTTTCCTGTTAACCTACCATTTTACTTCCCTTACCTTGAACCTCACTACCCCCTCACTACCCTGGCCTTTCGTATTCCTGACCCTTCCCTTTCCTCCCTTCCCACACTAAACATAATCAGCTTACTGCCTCCCGTTCCCCGTGTTGCTTTATGTTCCATCCCTCTATACTGTCTTTTACCAAGTCTGAAGCCATCGTTAAATCTATAAAGCTAGCTTCCCACTGCATTTTACCTTATAACTACAGAAATTAGATCCCTTTGTGCAACTAAGTCCGTATGTGGATTCCAAGTCTAGAGCTTGGGTACTAATAATGGATACTATATAGGTACTAGTTATTAGTGAGTGAATCCCACATATTGCTTGTGGGATGCGAGTACTAAATGCTTGTGCTGAAGCATGGGTTTTAAATATAAATAGATACTGGAGGATGTGATGCGTTGGTAATTATTAAAGATAAAGGAAATAATTATAAACAATTAAATTAATTTAATTATTAAGCATATTGAAAAGAGTCGCTTCTTTTTCGTTACAAAATACTTCGTGTGTCCATTTCTGCCGCAAGCTGAAAATTAAATTTTAAAATAATCTCATTAAATATGCTAATGGAATCGCAGGTGAGCCCCACTTTTACAGAGGCAGGGCGATAGGTTGTATGTATTAATTGAGTATAATTTTCTATTAGCCAGCCAATGAAGTTAAAATAGAGTATTTTCTTTCTTATGCATTGATTTTCATGAAATTTTGGCGTTAAGCTGTACTTGCCTTTCACTTCAAAATCTACCCTATGTCAATGTGAGTTTATGATTCTTGGGGGGGGGGGGACAACCCTTATTGCAAAATCTTCAAAAAACTATAATTGCATTTAATTCTTTAATAAAACGTTTAGTAATGAAAGTTTGATGCTTTGGTTCATCATTTGTGATTATCACAATGCTTCAACCCTTATAAACCACCCCTATTATTATAAAAAATCATTTATTGATATTTTAATGTAATTTAATACAATTAAATTCACATTTAATTCATATTTTTTCGTCCTTTACAGCGTATTTAATTTTCAGTTAGCTTTTCAACCATTGTGAACTACCCTTAATAGGGTTCTTATGCATAGATATGTTTAAAATTATGTAGGTTTCAGATTAAAATATTTTAATGTATTATACATAAATTATTTTTTGATTTATTTATATAACCTGATGATTTGAAATATTTTATAAAAACCTAAATTTTTAAACAAGATATTTAAAAATAATTTTTTAAGTTAATTTCTACTGAGGTTAACAAAAAAATTTGAATTTTAGTTACCCTTGAGCACTATTTATGCTATTGGGTGGTAACCATGGCAACAAATTAAAGTTGTACAGAGAAGTTCCAATAACAATCAGATGAGGGAAAAAATGCATATATTTCTTTAATATCTTTGAAAAATATATTTCTAGGTATTGGAAAGTTGGCGCAGGGCCAAGGCAAACTTGAAGATTCTCAGATTTAATCCGGCTGGACCCCACAAATTTTATAATTTAATTATTGAATAAATATTTGAAAAAAACTGTATTAACATCAATTGTTATCCACTCTAGGATAAAAAAATGTATTTGAACTTGATTGGATGAATAAAAACACATTTTATTAATGATTGAAAATTTGTACAAGATATATATTAGGAGAGTGTGAGCTAATAGAGGAATCTAAATAATAATCATCTGTAGAACTATCATCGCTTTGGACCTCTTCTTCTTCTTCTTGGTGTGTTATGGAAGCACCATTTAACCACTATTTAGTTTTCAACGGAGCATCCACCACAAGTTGATTTGCAAAATAGCCCAACTCCACGGCAGCCACATGATGCAAAGTTTTTTGGCAATAACTCCCATAACTTTTAAGCTTGCACATTTATCAAAATACCGTTTTGTGGGGAATTTCAAAATCTAAAAGGCCATCTACATTTAATTTGTTTTTACCATTTATTTTATGAGGGTCAACGTTTAAAGTGCTTGGAGAAAGTACTATTTACACACAAATGTAAACTTTCAATGATCATATTTCATTTAATTTTGAGGATACAGAAATAAAAAATAGGCAAAATTTTGTTTTAAAAAAAAATCTATACTTTTATTTAATTGAAGTCTTCGTGTATTTTTATTATTTTATTATTAAGTTAAAAAAGCGATTTTTTTGAAAAAATACAAAAAATCCTTTTTATTTTAATCAATTTTTTTCAAAACTAAGCACTTAAACCCAAATAAACTTCTAGATCACATTTCTAGTATTCGAATAAACTCAAGTGTAAACGGGTAACTGTCAGCTTCAATTATAGTGATAATGGAAAGGGTACCATCAATCATTTTTTCCGCTAAAAAATAGAACACTCTTTTTCGTCATAGCTCTCTAAGCTTTTATGAGAGACTTTTACAAAAACTCATTTTGAAGGTATTTTTGAGTCTTTTAAAAATTTTTGTACATTTTTGCGTAAATTGTACTGTTTTTCCGTTATGTAACGTTGAATGTTTAAAACTATTCATATGATCATTAAAAATCACCCATCTCCAATAAGCTATAACTCTATTTGTATTGGGTCTATAGCAATAATAAGAAAACAATCGATTCATACCAAATATTTTTTTGAGCTTGATTTATGAGGTTATGTTATTAACAAATAAGAGACGTAATAAAATCACAACTTAATAATTTATTAATTCGAACGCGCTTCAATTACAAATTCGTCATTATCAGTGAGTGTTACAGTGGAAGTTGTAGAGTTGTGAGAGTTTGTAGTAGCAACACTTACTGATGATGATGAATTTGTCATTGAAACTCGTCTGAATGAATAAATGATTAATTTGTCAGTTTTGTGTACGTATTTTATTTGTTACCAATAGCTTTGTTTTATTTTTAGCTACATTTTTGTTTATAATGGTTTTTTGTTATATAATGTACAGTTTTTAAGTTATTCATCGATAATCGTTTAAAAACATGTTTTTTTCGAAGAGAATAGGACATGTACACTCACGAAAACTCCAAAAGTATTCTTTTATCAAAAACATTTTGTAGAAAATATTTTACTTAAAATGTACTCCTCCATCGATTTCTTGGTTATTTTGAATATAAACATTCTCAACTCCTAGTTCAGGTGGTAGCCACCCTTAGGGTAAAAGCGCATGTCGGCATATGGTAGATTTGATTTCTTGAGATATTCCATGCTTACTGCCGAAATTTCAGACAAATCGGTGCTAAAAAAGAAATTTGGAGGGTAAACCGTCATTGACTGAACTATATGGATGAAAATCAGATCAGCTGTGAGGCAGAGAAATTTCGTCTTTACCCTTTGTTCATGCACAGCATTTATACTGGAATAAAAACGTTTTCGATCGTTCCAGATGACGACGGGTGCATACACACACACACGCGCGCTTGCGCGCTCATAAAACACTATCTTTCTTACACACTCACTCACTGACATATACTCACTCGCAACCACGCACCCACACACATACACTGGAATGAAATTCGACTCTTGATTCAATGTGGGGAAGGTAAATTTGAACGAATCTACAGTTTGCTAGAAATTCAATAAAATAAAGTAACAAGGGTTTTTAAATGCCGGTAACGCGACAAGATACAGCGGGCAGTGGTGGCCATGAAAACGTTTCAAGGTCACTGTTAGGACTTTATCAGGAATGTTGGAGTATAAGAGTATATCGACGCAAACAAAACAATCAATAATAATACTTGTCCAAACATAGTTTTATATTTGTCTTATTAGTCTTTTTAATCCTATCTCAGCACCTATCAAAAAGTTATTCAAACACTGAGTAGCTAAAGGCTCCTTAGGGAATATAAATGTTATTCCAACACTATGTAACCAAATAGTCTGTAGGGAATACAAAATGTTATTCCAACACTGAGTAACTGAAGGCTCTTTAGGAACACAAAAAGTTATTCCTACACTGATTATTTAAATGCTCTGTAGGGAACACAAAATGTTATTCCAACTGTGAGTAACTGAAGGGTCTTTAGGAACACAAAAAGTTATTCAAACACTGAGTAGCTAAAGGCTCCTTAGGGAATATAAATGTTATTCCAACACTAAGTAACCAAAGAGTCTGTAGGGGATACAAAATGTTATTCCAACACTGAGTAACTGAAGGCTCTTTAGGAACACAAAAAGTTATTCCTACACTGATTATTTAAATACACTGTAGGGAACACAAAATGTTATTCCAACTGTGAGTAACTGAAGGGTCTTTAGGAACACAAAAAGTTATTCAAACACTGAGTAGCTAAAGGCTCCTTAGGGAATGTAAATGTTATTCCAACACTAAGTAACCAAAGAGTCTGTAGGGGATACAAAATGTTATTCCAACACTGAGTAACTGAAGGCTCTTTAGGAACACAAAAAGTTATTCAAACACTGAGTAGCTGAAGGCTCCTTAGGGAATATAAATGTTATTCCAACACTAAGTAACCAAAGAGACTGTAGGGGATACAAAATGTTATTCCAACACTGAGTAACTGAAGGCTCTTTAGGAACACAAAAAGTTATTCAAACACTGAGTAGCTGACGGCTCCTTAGGGAATATAAATGTTATTCCAACACTAAGTAACTAAAGAATCTGTAGGGGATACAAAATGTTATTCCAACACTGAGTAACTGAAGGCTCTTTAGGAACACAAAAAGTTATTCAAACACTGAGTAGCTGAAGGCTCCTTAGGGAATATAAATGTTATTCCAACACTAAGTAACCAAAGAATCTGTAGGGGATACAAAATTTTATTCCAACACTGAGTAACTGAAGGCTCTTTAGGAACACAAAAAGTTATTCTTACACTGATTATTTAAATGCTCTGTAGGGAACACAAAATGTTATTCCAACTGTGAGTAACTGAAGGGTCTGTAGGAAACACAAAATGTTATTCCTACACTCATTAATTGAATGCTCTGTAGGGAACACAAAATGTTATTCCAACACTGAGTAACTGAATGCTCTTTTGGGAATACAAATGTTATTCCAAAACTAAGTAACTAAAGAGTCTGTAGGGAATACAAAATGTTATTCCAACACTGAGTAACTGAAGGTTCTTTAGGGAACACAAAAAGTTATTCCTACACTGATTATCTAACTGCTCTGTAGGGAACACAAAATGTTATTCCAACTGTAAGTAACTGAAGGGCCTGTAGGGAACACAAAATATTATTCCTACACTCATTAATTGAATGCTCTGTAGGGAACACAAAATTTTATTCCAACACTAAGTAACTGCAGGCTCTGTAGGGAACACAAAATGTTATTCCTACAATGACTAACTGAAGGAACTGAAGGGAACACAATGTTATTCTAACGCTGAGTAACAAAGGGCTCCGTAGGGAACACAAAATGTTACTCCTACACTGACTAACTGAAGACACTGTAGGGAACACAATGTTATTCCTACACTGACTAACTGAAAGCAGTGTAGGGAACACAATGTTATTCTAACGCTGAGTAACTGAAGGCCGGTAGGGAACACAATGTTATTCTGACGCTGAGTAACTGAAAGCAGTGTAGGGAACACAATGTTATTCTAACGCTGAGTAACTGAAGGCTCAATAGGGAACACAAAATGTTATTCCTACACTGACTAACTGAAAGCAGTGTAGGGAACACAATGTTATTCTAACGCTGAGTAACTGAAGGCCCGTAGGGAACAAGGAATATTATTCCAACGCTGAGTAACTGAAGGCTCCGTAGGGAACAAAAAATGTTATTCCTACACTGACTAACTGAAAGCAGTGTAGGGAACACAATGTTATTCTAACGCTGAGTAACTGAAGGCACGTAGGGAACGCAATGTTATTCTAACGCTGAGTAACTGAAGGCTCAATAGGGAACACAAAATGTTATTCCTACACTGACTAACTGAAAGCAGTGTAGGGAACACAATGTTATTCTAACGCTGAGTAACTGAAGGCCCGTAGGGAACGCAATGTTATTCTAACGCTGAGTAACTGAAAGCAGTGTAGGGAACGCAATGTTATTCTAACGTGAGTAACTGAAGGCTCAATAGGGAACACAAAATGTTATTCCTACACTGACTAAGTGAAAGCAGTGTAGGGAACGCAATGTTATTCTAACGCTGAGTAACTGAAGGCCCGTAGGGAACGCAATGTTATTCTAACGCTGAGTAACTGAAAGCAGTGTAGGGAACGCAATGTTATTCTAACGCTGAGTAACTGAAGGTTCAATAGGGAACACAAAATGTTATTCCTACACTGACTAACTGAAAGCAGTGTAGGGAACGCAATGTTATTCTAACGCTGAGTAACTGAAGGCCCGTAGGGAACGCACTGTTATTCTAACGCTGAGTAACTGAAAGCAGTGTAGGGAACACAATGTTATTCTAACGCTGAGTAACTGAAGGCCCGTAGGGAACACAATGTTATTCTAACGCTGAGTAACTGAAGGCTCAATAGGGAACAAAAAATGTTATTCCTACACTGACTAACTGAAGGCTCAATAGGGAACACAATGTTATTCTAACGCTGAGTAACTGAAGGCCCGTAGGGAACAAGGAATATTATTCCAACGCTGAGTAACTGAAGGCCCGTAGGGAACACGAAATGTTATTCTAACGCTGAGTAACTGAAGGCCCGTAGGGAACACGAAATGTTATTCTAACGCTGAGTAACTGAAGGCCCGTAGGGAACACAATGTTAGTCTAACGCTGAGTAACTGAAGGCTCAATAGGGAACAAAAAATGTTATTCCTACACTGACTAACTGAAAGCAGTGTAAGGAACACAATGTTATTCTAACGCTGAGTAACTGAAGGCCCGTAGGGAACAAGGAATATTATTCCAACGCTGAGTAACTGAAGGCCCGTAGGAAACACAATGTTATTCTAACGCTGAGTAACTGAAGGTTCAATAGGGAACACAAAATGTTATTCCTACACTGACTAACTGAAAGCAGTGTAGGGAACACAATGTTATTCTAACGCTGAGTAACTGAAGGCCCGTAGGGAACACGAAATGTTATTCCAACGCTGAGTAACTGATGGCTCAATAGGGAACAATAAATGTTATTCTTACACTGACCAACTGAAGGCATTGTAGGGAACACAACGCTATTCAAACGCTGAGTAATTGAAGGCCCGTAGGGAACACGAAATATTATTCTAACGCTGAGTAACTGAAGGCCCGTAGGGAACACGAAATGTTATTCCTACGAGTAAATGAAGGCTTACACATAGTTCAGCTGTAAATTCACGATACTCTGGGAGAGTTACTGAATTATTTGCTTTCTGATAAACCCTCAGTACACATATATTAGCCTAGGAATTAGCTATAAATTTCTAAAAACCCTCGACATTTTATAATATTTAAACTATTATGTTTAACATAACTGTAAAAGAAGGAATTAAAACGTAGCATTTCTATAAGTTGAGCATTGGTGGTTGGAAAGGAGTAGGGCAGTGTGGTTGTTGGAATGTGCATTGTTTTTATGCGAAACATTTATTTTCCTTGGTTTCAAGATTTGGCCTTGGATTGAAAGAACCAGTAGCAAATTTAAGGGCAGAGTTCGCAGGATATCGTGTAGACGAAGGGGTATAGCCCTACAACTAGCATAGGATGGACGCTGTCGATGTGTATCGTCTCAGGACTTTCACATATCTAACACTGCATCGCACCGCTTCTCCAAATCCCACAAATAAATGATCCATTGATAAAATTAAAAACTTGAAAGACAACAAACTTCTTCGCCGTTTGAAGGTGATTTCAACCAGGTAACAGATTAACTCTTGTTGCTACACAAGACGGCTAATGCAAAACACTAAGTATCCGAAGTCAAAATCTTGCCACCGTTTACTTGGAACCCTGCCAGTAACCCGCTGTAGAAATCGCTCTGTTACAAATCGAGGTGCCATGGAAACGTACTCGAAAATATCCAACAGGAAGGAAGTATTTGAAAAGTTCAAGGAAATCCCTTCCTACACGATTTCTAAGTGTTTAAAATTGCCATCAAGTCAGGTCACAACGTTGAACAACATAGTAAGGAGTTTTTACTCAAGAGGAAGGCTTTGTGTTTCTGGTTGGGTAAGGGATGCAGGAGTACCGCGAGCTCAAGAGGAAGGCTTTGTGTTTCTGGTTGGGTAAGGGATGCAGAAATACCGCGAACTCAAGAGGAAGGCTTTGTGTTTGGGGTTGGGTAAGGGATACAGAGGTACCGCGAACTCAAGAGGAAATCTTTGTGTTTGTGGTTGGGTAAGGGATGCAGAAGGTACCGCGAACTCAAGAGGAAGGCTTTGCGTTTCTGGTTGGGTAAGGGATGCAGAGGTACCGCGAACTCAAGAGGAAGGCTTTGTGTTTGTGGTTGGGTAAAGGATGCAGACGTACCGCGAACTCAAGAGGAAGGCTTTGTGTTTCTGGTTGGGTAAGGGATGCAGGGGTACCGCGAGCTCAAGAGGAAGGCTTTGTGTTTGTGGTTGGGTAAAGGATGCAGACGTACCGCGAACTCAAGAGGAAGGCTTTGTGTTTCTGGTTGGGTAAGGGATGCAGGGGTACCGCGAGCTCAAGAGGAAGGCTTTGTGTTTCTGGTTGGGTAAGGGATGCAGAAATACCGCGAACTCAAGAGGAAGGCTTTGTGTTTCTGGTTGGGTAAGGGATGCAGAAATACCGCGAACTCAAGAGGAAGGCTTTGTGTTTGGGGTTGGGTAAGGGATACAGAGGTACCGCGAACTCAAGAGGAAGGTTTTGTGTTTGTGGTTGGGTAAGGGATGCAGAGGTACCGCAAACTCAAGAGGAAGGCTTTGCGTTTCTGGTTGGGTAAGGGATGCAGAGGTACCGCGAACTCAAGAGGAAGGCTTTGTGTTTCTTGTTGGGTAAGGGATGCAGAGGTACCGCGAACTCAAGAGGAAGGCTTTGTGTTTGTGGTTGGGTAAAGGATTCAGACGTACCGCGAACTCAAGAGGAAGGCTTTGTGTTTCTGGTTGGGTAAGGGATGCAGAAATACCGCGAACTCAAGAGGAAGGCTTTGTGTTTGGGGTTGGGTAAGGGATACAGAGGTACCGCGAACTCAAGAGGAAGGCTTTGTGTTTCTGGTTGGGTCAGGGATGCAGAAGCTACCTCGAACTCAAGTGGAAGGCTTTGTGTTTCAGGTTGGGTAAGGGATGCAAAGGTACCGCGAACTCAAGAGGAAGGCTTTGTGTTTCTGGTTGTGTAAGGGATGCAGAGGTACCGCGAACTCAAGAGGAAGGTTTTGTGTTTGTGGTTGGGTAAGGGATGCAGAAGGTACCGCCAACTCAAGGGAAGAGCATCTGAGAGGACGTCAGCGTGGGAATATTGTAAAGACTGAAGGTATGTAAGGAATCAAACAGAATAACCAGCCTCAGAAATGAGTTTTGCGGAAGAAATTTAATTAGGGCCTACTAATTTTCTCAAGAGCTAAACGTTAATCTTCACATTATTTTATGACTTTACGTGAGTGCGCATTCTTCATCCAATTAAGGCTAAGAATGGTAGATTAAAACCTCATAATTTTACGATTCTTACAAAACGAATCTGCAATGGCCGTTAAGAACGTATTACCAGAGGTCCAGGAGTGCTACCTTACTGACCTTGGCAGGAGCCTACACGATATAAGTGCGGGACTCTTGCTACTAGTGACCGCTACTCGGATCCTCGTTAGGTAATGAACACTAAAACGCAAGTCATAACCCGACAACCAAAGCGCTCTCGGCCAATCAAGAGACGTTTTCATCTCACCGAGCGCTATGCCTGATTTAAAAACGGTTGGAAATTATGGACTGTGTCACGCAGCTTACCTGTAAGAGTTGTTGCATGAAATCTGACTTTTGTGATAAAATTTAATAACATTTTTTTTACATTTTACGGATATTTATTGAACAAAGTATGTAACTTGAAGGGACTCATTCAATGCATGATAACAAAACCCAGAAATAACAGGAAGATAATAAAATCAAGATAAAATGAATAAGCAATAAAGGGAGAACAAAAAGTCATGAAGAGAGAACTTCACAATAAAATAATGACGAACCCACCAATAAGGAAAGGACAACAAAATCACCAAGACAGATACCCACCAATAAGGAGAGAACGATAAAATTTACTACGACAGATACTCACTAATAAGGAGAGAGTAATAAAATAGAGTAATAAGTAGAGGACAAAAAATCACTACGACAGGTACCCACCAATAAGGAGAGGACATAAAAAAATCATAACGACAGAAACCCACCAATATGGAGAGGACAAAAAAACACTACGACAGCAGCTCACCAGTAAGGAGAGTACAACAAAATCACTATGACAGGAACCGACCAATATGGAAATGACAATAAAATCCCTACGACAGGTACCCACCAATAAGTAGAGGACAAAAAAATCACGACTACAGAAACCCACCAATATGGAGAGAACGATAGAATCTCGACGAAAGGAACTTACCAACAAGGAGAGAACGATAAGGTTACTACGACAGGTACCCACTAATAAGAAGAGTACAATCAAATCAATAATTGAGTCACCATTAAAAGTAAAAATATCTATTTCCGTCTAAATAATAAACATTGCAAATCGCCCATCCTACACGAGTATCTGAAATAACCAGGAGTGCGCTATTAGGCCGGCTCGTTGCTTACCTTAGAAAACATACAAGAAAATACAACTATCTAACGGCGGCCCATCGAGGTTTCAGTCGATCTAATTAATAAATTCCTTGTCGTGCAGGACCTTCGGGGCGAACTCGTAGCAGCTGTCTGACGATTAATGTTTTACCTGGTCACCCTCAAACCAACCCCTTCGCACAAAACATTCGCTCTCGCCCCACACGGAATTAGCGTCATTATCTACATGATTACACGCTCTGGGGGTAAAACCTCTTCGCAAGGGTAGGTTTCCTTATGTTTTATTTATAGTGGTGAGGGTTTTTTACAAGTTATTGAAGACTTGAAAACGGAATTCATACCGTCATGCTTTGATATGAATTAGGTGTTTTTCAACGTCTGGCTGTCCATTTGTTGGAAGCCCTGAAGCTGATTATATTAATCATGCTGAACACTGAAGAGTCGTTTTTGTCGATGTTTTTTTTGTAAAGATATTGGAAGGAATAGTATATTACTATATATAGAGATCGACAGTTCAGTGTTTTGCGTGGTTTTCACTCTTACACTAATAAGGCTTGGCTCCAAATCAGTGTAAGATCTCGCCTATTTCTGACACTTTGCTCGCGCTGTCTTCCTTGGGCCAGTTCAAGTTCTGATATTTTCTGTATCGAAAACATTTCGCTCTACAATGACTATCCCTGGCCCAATGGCTCAGGTTCTAAAATACTCTTTAGATCGTTACTGCGTCATACAATTCCGCCTTCTTCATGTTTTTGTCTAAATCGTATTTATGATTTTTCCATAAGTCCTTATAGTTCACGGCTATGGTATACTCAGCCCTTTCTTGCCTTAGCTGACCATGACCCCCTTGCGTATGGGAGTCACGACTTTGGGCTAACTAAAATATCCTGAGTGCGGGAGTTACAGGTTTTGCTTTAAAGCAGGTATTCCTAAACTTTTTGGTACCACGCCCCCTCTTGAAATCAAAAGCTTCCCACGCCCCTCCCCTTTACAATATAAAAAAATGATATGGGTATATTAAAAAGAAACAAATGTTTTATATATATATATATATATATATATATATATATATATATATATATATATATATATGTGTGTGTGTGTGTGTGTGTGTGTGTTGCAACGTCCCCCCACCTTTCCTCGTCCCTACTACCGCAGCTCTACGCGGTTGCCGTGTTGTTTAAATCCTTTCTTGCAGAATACTAAAATTTAATTGTTTACAAGAAAAACATATTTATAAACAACCAAAAATCTGCCTATCACCCTGCTGGTAAAACCGTGCTAAACTCCCAGAGTTAAGTGTATGTTTCCTGCTCGTAGGGCCAAACCCACAACAAGCCTATTCCCGCTGACTACTATTTAAAAACCGTATAAACACTCCTAAATAAGTTTATCAATAGTGTATGGTCTAAGTATAGTCACACATGTCAAATTAATAGTCAGCTGGAAAGAAACACATTTAGAATAATACACATAATAAACACAGAGTCTTACCACCTGATGATGATCTGCAGAAACAGCAAGGGAACGTGCAAAATATGATTGTGTTTAAAAATACCTATTTTAAAAGGCTCCTGTGTCCTCTTAAACACAATCTGCCAGTAGATAAATCTCTGGACTTTTATTCAAAAAAAAACCAACTAATCTTTAGACTAGCTCATGAAATTAGTAGAGCGAAACTCTTTAAAACATTAGGCTTTATCAATTGCCATTTAATGAAATTTAATTAAATTTGTTTACTGATTTGATAATCATTTTTATATTAGTTGGAAAAAGCTAAACAGTTTTTATTGGTTATTTGACACAGGATGGAATGCAAATAATGTTGATTTTTATGACATATTTAACTCTATTTATTGAAATAAAAAAGAAAATTTATCCTTTAAAGTATTAAACAATTATATCAACAAAACAATTCACTGAGATACTTCTTGTTTCTTATGCTTTAAAAAATTATACTTTGCATATAGATTTATTACATTTACATTAACATAAAATCATTTTCAAAATTACACATAATAATATTTTATCTCCTATATGGAATTGGTAAATTCATATTTTATGACCTTTAATTTTTAAGTTTATAATATTCGAAAATTTCTCATTTCCTTTAACTAAACGGCTTATGGCCAAAAACCTTTGGTAAGTTTAATATTCATTATTTTAAATATTCTGGACACATAAATTCATTTACTTAGCATACAATCTATTAAAATTTTATAAAGAGTGAAGTCATTGTTTTAAGCTTGCAAATTTGTTTGAATTTAATAAAATTAACTAACTAAATTTGACGTGACGGTATCGAATAAAGAAAATGACTTGCCAAAGATGTTCCTGCCGGTCCTTGGGGTCCCTCGTCTGGATTCCCTGGTCCTTGGACACCGGAAGTCGCCATCCCTGGTTCATCGGTGGTGGTTTCCCTCTATTCGAGCGTCCTGGAGGCTGAGTCTGGAGCCTTCATCCTTGGTGGTCCTGGATGTCTAAGCGCTGAGGTTATGGTCCATCTGGCCTGCTGACGGTTTCTACTCGCGGTCCAGCATAGCGTCCCGCGGCACCTCGTGTTGAAAAATTATTACAGACTGTCTCTAAAGGCTTAGAGACCAAGTATATATCGCGGTGAATTTAACCTACCGCACCCCGCCTGCAAAGTTTGCTATCGCTCGATTTATTCCTTGTACAGGCAAGTCGGGCAACGAATCTGTTTTAGCTTGCGTAGTTTGATAATTAATTTTAGAACACTGAAAAATGTCTATTTTATTTAAACGGCTGTAACTTTTTTATTTCTTAAGTTTTTTGAATTCTGTTTTCTCTAATGTTCATTCTAGGTTATTGTGGTTCTTTTAAAATGTCGATGAAAGTTCTACGTGGTTTGGTTCGAAAAATAGCTTTTTTAGGCACTTAGAATTTTTTCGCTTCACTCTCGATGTTCAAATTTAGTTAGTTATTACAAATTTATTTTATAACATTCTTTAATGTGGCTTAACTATTCTATTTACTGTTTTATTTAATTTTTCCCTCTTTATTAATTGTATAATTCCCTACTTGATTATTTTAAAAACAGCTTTATTTCTAAAAAACAGGAAATTACTTATTTCCCACTTGCGACGGTCCCCAGCCCGTTGCAATTTCCCCGTCTGAGAGGTTAAAAATGTTTTACTTTGTTAAAATATTTTTTACCAATTCCTTAACTTACTCTTACTTAAACTATCTTATTCTATTACAAAATTTTCTTATTATTACTCTCTTGTCTCTTGAGAAGTTTTCACCCTGAAACACTTCAAACACAAGTCAATTAGCAATTTATTAGTCACTTTTGTTTACACTAAATTTTTATTTGGTCAATTGACACCTTATTCACTACACTGATGGCTGTCATTTCCTTTATCTATTTACCACGTCAATTTCATTTATACGAGTTATGGCTTTAAAAACAATGACTTGCAATTAAAAACCTAACTAATCCTACAATACTATTTTCTAAACATATTCCTTTTTATATCTTAACTATTACGTATTATTGTGTCAGCTGTGGAAGTACCGTTTATCAAGTTTAATTTGTTTATTTTCCGATAAACCTTTCCTTGTCGTACCGGCTAACTATTACGTGGATTCCACATTCCAAACTACCTGGCAAGGTCATTGAGCTGGCTTGTAAACATTCTAATAAAGTACGACAACAATTCGACTTATCATATTAAACGGAACGAAACTTGCCTTTTAAATTCTCTATCTTTAGATTGTACAGTTTATAAAACTGGCTTGTGTCTCGATTATCGAAGTTCACTTGATAAATCCTATTGCTTCTGCTTTTAATGCACTACCGGTAAGGACTAGCCGCACCTACGAGGGATTTGGCGTCCCTCGCGGTACCCTAGCCTAACACTACACCACTCACAAAAACATACACACACACACATACACACACCAACACAATCTATACACATTTCAACACTTACATCTTCGCTTAGGGAATTTTGACTGGTCAGAACCGTTGCGCGTTGGGAGTGCTGAAAAGTCCAGAGCGTGACAAACTCTGGTCTGGGACGCTGATGTGAGCTTGCTCTGCCGAAGACGTAAGCGCGGTTTCTGGTCTACCAGCCGCTTCGGTCCTTGGTCAGGGAGTGTCCGCGGTGCATGGGTGTCGGAGCCTGTGCACAGTATTACGAGTCCTCGACTGATGCCCATCCAGTCGAGCTAAGGAGAAAAGCTATAGGCCTCAGAGTTCTGAGGGTTGGAAATGATCTTAATGTGATCCAAGGGTGTACCCGTTCCTATAGTCTCGCCCGTAACGCTTGACACGATGGCTGGCAAAAAATATTTATGGATTCCAAAACCACGTCAAATATGACTAGTCTGAAGAGGACACGCCAGGATTCTCCTGACGATAGTCAAGATCTGAGTAAAAAGTTGATGGTGGCAACGTCGCAGACATTGCCATCAGCAAAATATTTAGTTGTTTCTAGTGCCGAAGAAGGGAAAGATCTTTCAAAAGTTTCTCCTTTCCTAATTAACAAGGCTATTACTGCGTGTGCTGGAGGCCCAGTAGCCTCTATTAAGAAACTTCGAAACGGAACACTTTTAGTTGCGACTTCCACCGACAGACAAACCCGCTCTCTATCAAAAATGACCTCCTTCTTTGACCAGGTCATGGTATCTGTGGCTCCCCACAGATCCTTGAATTACTCAAAGGGGGTCATCACATGTAGGGATTTAATGCACCTTCCAATCGATGAAATAAAGTCCGAACTGTCTTCTCAGTTAGTTACGGACGTTATTCCTATAATGAAAATGGACAAAGGAGAAAAGGTAGCAACAGCGTCTTTTATCGTGACATTTGGAAAGCCGGAAATACCGGAATACTTGCATGCAGGTTACCAAAGGCTCTCAGTGAGACCATACGTGGCTAACCCTAGGCGCTGCTTCAAGTGCCAGCGATTTGGGCATATCAGCTCCACGTGTTCGAAGCAGAACGTATGCGGTATATGTAGCGTTGAAGGCCATGATGATAAGGAATGTGTTAATTCTCCGAAATGCGCCAACTGTGGTGGTGACCACCCAGCGCGATCCTACAACTGTCCCACGTTCAAGGAAGAGAAAGCTATCCTAGGCATCATGGCGAAAGACAAGCTGTCGTTTCCAGAGGCCAAAAAACTCTATCGATCAACTCAGCCAAAGACAGACAATAAGACTTATGCCGCTACTCTGACCGCTTCCAAATCGTCCTGTAACAACTGTGCCGAGCTGTCGAAAAAAATTGAAGTTCTAACTGAACAAGTTTCTCGCCTTTTGTCCATAGTCACGAATGGTCCTCCTACTTTGAATTTAGTACAACCTGCAGCGACGGATAATGATTTGCCTCTTGTACCAATCCCTTCCACTGGGGGGATTGGAGCACGAAACAGGTCATTAAGTGAGCCTTGTGTTTCTGTGCAGAAGATATTATCAACGGGTAATAAACCTTCTGTGCAGAAGACGTTGGAAAAATCCAAACCACGTAAACCAGTGTTACGTCAGACCACATCGCCTCCGTCGTTACCGGGTATTAAGAAAAATGCTAACAAAGGAGGGAATGTTAAAACTACCCCTCCTAAACCCAAAACTTCCTCAGATTCCATCCCTGAACGAGTGGATATGGAATCTGAGACATGTAAGCCTGAGACGTCTAAAAACGTCCCAGGCAAGAAAGGAGAGAGCACCAATGGATGTCAAATAAACCCTTTGCTAAGCTAATAAATGTCTTTGCTTAGGAAGTCAGTGATACAATGGAACGTCAACTATGTTAGGAGTCACATAGAAGAACTTAAACTACTCGTGCGAGATGTGTACCCAATGTTTGTATGTCTACAGGAGACACATCTCCACGCATCGCATAATTTCCATTTAAGGGAGTATTCAGTTTTTAGATCGGACTTCATTACAGAAGGTCGAGCTAGAGGTGGCGTAGCCATCCTAGCCCGTGACTGTATCGATGCTGTTTCTCTAAACTTAATAACTCCTTTACCAGCAGTAGCCGTTCAAACAGCTGTCCCGTATAAAATCACTGTGTGTTGTGTCTACTTGCCACCACAAGAAAACCTGCATCACAGTGATTTAGTGAATTTAATAAGCCAGTTACCAACTCCGTTCTTATTGGTAGGGGATTTTAATGCCCACCATTCGTCTTGGGGATCTCCGACTAGGAACTCTCGAGGTGACCTTGTTGAGAGTGTGAGAACGGAACTGGACTTATGTCTGCTAAATGACGGTTCGCCTACCCATTTAGCAGCATCTACTGGTGGATGGACAGCTGTTGACCTATCGATTTGCAGCCCTCAATTAGCTACTAGATGCACATGGTCGGTACTCAACGATTTGTATGGAAGCGACCATGTGCCTATTAAGATCAGTTTATGTGACTCCCAGCCCTGTTATACCCGAAATCCCAGTTGGATTTTGCGAAAAGCCAACTGGGACTCCTACTCGAATTACCTTGTATCACTTGACATGGATTATTTGACACCCATTGATGAAAATATAAAAAATTTTACGAAAGCAATTTTAAATGCCGCTGAAAAGACCATTCCGAAAACCTCTACGTATCCACGCCGACCGCCTGTGCCGTGGTGGAACGATGAATGCACAGAAATCCTCCGTTTACGACGAAGAGCTCTTAGGAAGTTTAAACGACACCCAACGAATGGAAACCTTCAGGAATATAAAATACTCCGTGCGAAAGCACGGAGGATTTTTAGGCTGAGTAGAAAGAACTCTTGGGAACAGTACATTAGCACAATTAGACGAACAACTCCGTCTTCCACAGTGTGGAGGAAACTAAGATCAGTTTGTGGTACTTTCTCTCCGTTGCCAGCCATTGCGCTGAAACAACCGGATGGAAGAATAATCTCAAACCGTGATGATATTGCTAATGTACTTTGTAAATCATTTTCTAACTTTTCTGCTACTACAGCCTACAATAGATTATTCCAGATTTATAAACTGAAGGAAGAAGCAATACCGTTTACTGTTGGGTCGTCTGGGGACTCTCCTTTAAACACTCCTTTCTCTATAGGGGAATTGGAGTCAGCTCTTGCGTCAACGAAGGATTCTGCACCAGGTCCTGATTCCATTGTGTACTCCATGCTAAAACATCTACCATCATCGGCGAAACTTGTCCTCCTTCGAGTATACAATCGTTTATTCGAGGAGCGCTCTTTCCCCGATGCATGGTTAGAATCGACTGTAATTCCTCTTTTGAAGCCAGGTAAAGACAAAACCAACCCCAGTAGTTATAGACCTATATCCCTTACAAGCGTCTTATGCAAACTACTGGAGAAGATGGTCAACCGCCGTCTTGTCTGGTACCTAGAAACCAATGACCTTATTTGCAACGAACAGTGTGGTTTCAGGCAAGGACGATCATCCGTTGACCAATTGGTTTTGTTAGAATCCGCTATTCAAGATGCCTTTCTCTTGCGTCAAACACTCGTTGCTGTTTTCTTCGACCTTGAGAAGGCATACGATATGGCATGGAAAAGAGGAATTCTGAACACTTTAAAATCATGGGGTATACAAGGGAATATCCTAGCATTCATCGCTAACTTTCTTTCTAATAGATCTTTCCGCGTTCGACTTGGAGGCACGTATTCAAACAGCTATACACAGGAGAATGGTGTACCGCAGGGCAGCGTGCTGAGCGTCACGCTATTTGCCGTTGCAATAAATAGTATCATCAGCAATATACGATCTCCGGTACACTGTTCCCTTTTTGTGGGTGACTTTTGTATATGTGTGCCTGCTCGTAGTATGGCAACTGCGGAAAGATCTTTGCAGTTAGCAATAAGTAGATTAGAGGAATGGTCAAGAACTACAGGTTTTAAATTCTCTGCTTCGAAGACCCAGTGTGTAGCATTTAGTCGTCGTAGGCAACACCAGGAGCCGATCCTTTATCTTGACGGGGTTCAGCTTCAAACCACGGATAGTGTTCGATTTTTGGGTCTTTTATTTGATAAAAGACTCTCATGGAGTCCACATGTTCGTGATTTGAAGGTGAGATGCAGCAAGAAATTGGATATGTTAAGAGTCCTTAGTGGTACGAATTGGGGAGCAGACAGAACTAGTATGCTTCGATTTTATCGCGCAGTCGTTAGATCGCGCATAGATTATGGTTGTCAAGTCTACTCATCTGCACGACCTACAGTTCTGAAAGCTCTTGATACCATCCACCACTCTGGACTTAGACTGGCTACTGGTGCATTTAGAACTAGCCCAATCCCTAGTCTTCTTGTCGAAGCTGGGGAACCTGCCCTTTCTAGACGACGTCAGATGCTACAAATATCTTACGTTTCTGTTCTTCGAAGCAAACCCAACCACCCGGCATTTGAAATAGTCTTTCACAATACGCTAAATGAAGTGTACAATACACGTCAACGTTCGACCCATCCATTTGGCATACGAACTTTAAGAATATTGGACGACCTTGAGTTGCAACTTCCAACTATGTTTGAACGACAAATGTGCTATCTACCTCCATGGATAATAAAAACGCCGCACTTCGATTTCTCATTGTCCAGTTATATAAAACACGATACTCCTGTTGTGGTCTACCACCAGGAATTTTTATCCACTTATAAATCTCACCAACACAGTGAAATTATTTTCACTGATGGATCTAAACTGGACAATGGCGTTGGGTGTGCGTTTTATGCATCTGGATATACCTACACGTACGGATTGCCCTCAGCTTGCAGTGTTTTCACGGCAGAACTATTTGCTATTTTTAAAACTTTGACCGTCATTCAATCTCAATCCTCGCATTATCTTTTGTTTTCGGATTCCAAAAGTGCTCTTCGGGCTCTTCAGGATGTTTTCTCCAGCGACCCTTTAGTTGGGGACATTTTGTGTGCTGTACACAGGCTTCAATTGGGGGGTGTGGGGGTAACTTTCTGTTGGGTTCCTGGACATTGCGGAATACTTGGAAACACAAAAGCGGATGAAGCGGCGAAGAAAGCTACAAGTTTGGTGCCTATTACTCAACTGGTTATGGCATCTGATTATGTGTGTTTCGCGAAACATTTATTGCTCGCTGCTTGGAATGACGAGTGGCATACCGTGATTCAGAATAAGCTGAGGGAAATTAAAGATACCGTCCGTCCATGGAGGTCTTCAATTCGTTCAAAACGTAGGGAGGAAGTGGTGGTCACACGCCTTCGCGTTGGCCACTCTTTTGCAACTCATGGACATTTGATGAGTCGTGAAGATCCACCAATATGCCAATATTGCGGTGATATCTTCACAATAAAACATATTTTGGTAGATTGTGTTAGTGTAGTTAATGTTCGTGCCCTTTTTAATTTAAAAGGGAGTTTAAAGGTGGTGCTAAGGGACGATGCCTCGGCCATTGACCGAGTCATCGCTTTCTTGCACCACTTGAAAATATTTTTTAAAATTTAATACATAAATATATATATATATTTTAAATTTTATTTATACATATAATTCTGTGTGTTTCTTTTATTTATTTTAATTAAATTTATTTTCTGTTCTTGTTATTGTTATTGAGATTTATTTATTGGTAAATTGTTACCTATTATTGTTTTACATATTATTTATTTACTGTTATATTGTTCTTTGTTGTTATTTTGTTATTTAGTTTTTAAGGATTTTTTAATTGTTATATTGTTGTTTTTTGTTTTTTATTGTTGGTGTTTTATTTTGTTTTGTAATTTTTGTTGTATTTATTTATTTGTTTATTTATTAATTTATTTGATTTTATTTAAAACATTGCGTGCTGTGTTAGATTTTGTTTGGCGATGATAACCACAATTGGTTTTTCGCCAGGAAAAAAAAAAAAAAAAAAAAAAAAAAAAAAAAAAAAAAAAATTAATGCAAAGTTTTTATTTTTGCGACCTTGATCGTTAGTACACAAGTTTTCTTGTTTTATATTGTACAGTCAAAGTCTGATCTAACGACCTACTATTTCATGCACACAAATTTCTTGTCTGATTTTGCAAGGTCTGATAGCGTATTTGTTGTACAAGTTATTAAAATTCGCCTGCTATCTCTCTGATTGTTGCTTGATTTAACCCGCTTGTTTGATTTAAGCAGTGGAGGTAGCTCGGCAATGTTTGCTCAATATACACAGAATTCTTGAATAATATTTTGTGATATTGGTTCAATTATTAAAGAGTTTGTTTTACATTTAAACATTCGTCCCTTTACAAATAAGTAGCTAATCTTAAAGTCTAGATTTAACTACTGCTTATTCTTGTTTTTACATTAAATCAGTTTGTTAATCATTCTGACAATTTAATTCCTGCCTAATTTAGCTTATCGCTCGCGTATCGGTTCTATTATTGAACAATATTCTAATTTGGCATTTCCGTAATTTCTGGTTCATGATCAGTGTAAAATTCACATTTTAGGATCCCTTTACTCGTCATAAAACTTCTTAATGTTTTTAATATTATATACAATTCTACAGAATACATTACAAGATATTTTATAATTGTTGACACAGTTGGTTTGATTAATTGTAACAAATCAAGTTATGGTTCCTGAGTTTGCCTTTTATCTCGTAAACATTTCCCATTAAACATTTTTGGAAATTCCGTATGACATTGCATTAACTTTGTCCTGTTTTAAATACATTCTGGTACGTCCGGCTTATTTTGTTGCAAGGAATGTTTTTCTAAACTCGTTCCCCGCCCGTCCACCGGATACTTCATTGTGGCCGTGTTTACAAACACTGGTGATTGCCTTAACCTTGAACCTTTGTTTACATTTGTTCGACTTGGTGGGTCTTTCATTCAAACATCTGAATACTTTATTGTTATTGTTGTAACCTAGACAATTCTAGTTTATTTAAAGCACAGCGGTTATTATTGGTACTGCCTTTCTTAATAGCATTTAGTTTTAAGATATTTTTTACTTATTCATAAAACCTTTCATTAAACACGTCTGAATAACTGTTTATCAATTCTTGTAATTTCAACATTTCTTGTTTGTTTAATATGCCATGATTATTTGTATTTTCCAACTTAATCGTATTTATTTTTAGATATGTTTTACGCGTTCTGATTTTCTTTCTTGCGTTTTGTGTTACGCCATTGTGCGTAATTCCTGTATTTTATTTTTGTTTTTGATTTATTTTTACTTGGTTTATTTTGATAATTGTGATACTGGTGAGATTTACTTTTAAATTTATTTTTAACAAACAATTTGGACTTCGTTTTCAAGCAAGATTGATTAGAATTAAAGTGCTTTGGGATTCTTGTTAAGTCTAACGGATTTGTTTCCCGACAATTAGGTCTTTCCCTAACTTGTTGGAATTTGATTTGTTTCGGCTTGTAGCCATTTTTATTTAATTCGTTGAATCCTCCCTCGTCATTATCTAATTTGTTTGTTGTAGGTTTGGTTAACCCATTTTTTGCTTTGTTTAATCCCGTTAGCTTACTTGATTCCGTTCTTTCACAGATTAATAATTCACTCTCCCTTGAATTTTCGCACTTGTTATTTAAATTTTTGGTAATCTCGTTCTTAACTTTATTCGTTGACAATTGTTTTGATTTTATTTTTTGTTCCCCGCTTGTATCGTTGGAACATATTACATTTTTAGTCATATTTTTGTTTAGTGTTTGTTTACTTTTTAGTTTGTCATCGCCTAACTTGCACAAGGACCCATCTTCCTGATCCTTGCCCGTGAACAGCCCCTTCTGCACGCTATTCACTATCGGGCCCTCCAATGTCGGCTCTACAGGTGTTAATTTGCCGTCGTTAATTGACCCGTCTATATAAGGCGAACCAATTATATTTATTTCCTGTTCCCCGCTTGTAACATCGGAACATATTACATTTTTGTTAGTATTTTTGTTTGTTATTTTATTAATTTTATTACATCCTATCTCTTGTCTTATATTATTTTTATTATTATTCGATACAAGAAACTCCTGGTGCAGCAGATATCCATCAATCTCGTACGTCATGAACGATCTCTCCATGTTTATCCGGGCTTTTAACGCACACAAAGTATTTGCTCCCAAGATGAGGTCAACCCGTAGATTGTCCACAATCAAGAAAACAAATTCCTTTGTGCGTCCGTTTAATGTTAGAGGTAGCATCGTTTGTAATTTGACTCGTTTACAGGTTGACCCTAATGCTGTGACTATCGCTACGTTAGCTATAGGTAGCTCATAGAATAAATTCCCGTTTTGTTTTAGGGCTATGTATTTTTCTGTTTTAATCACAGACATTTGGGCACCTGTATCAACTTGTGCAATTAACTTATGGTCTTTAATTTCGCACTCTATCACTGGACACTGGTCTATATTCTCCAGTTTTACAACCGAGTCAATTCTTTCCTCTAACAAATCGTCCCTAATAGACATGGAAAATCCGTTTAGGCTGATCTTATTATGACGGTAAACCGGCTTTTCCTTCGGTCTCTCGCTCTGAATTATTTTTGGTTTCTTATTGCTTCGGATCTCTAACCTGGTTAACTTATCTCCCTGATTGTTGCCAGAGATCCTCATATTTAGTTTTTTGGCTTGTGGCCGCTTGGTCCCGGGATAGGCGATTTAGGATGAGGGTTTTTAGGATACTTGGTATCTTGGTATTTTGCGGTATCACCATGGGACCTTGGGTTAGGGTTAGGTTGTTGGTTTGGAGCAACCTGCCTCTGTTGACTTCTTTGAGCGATCCCATTACCATTGCCGTTATCAGTAACGCTGTCTAGCTGTTGTAGGAAAACTATCGCTTGTTTGATGTTACTTGTGGGGTTCCCCACACTAGCTAGCTGAACGTTACTCCCAAAGTGTTTCATTAACATGAAAATTAGATGGTTCTCTGGGATTATCGGGTCTAAGTTTTTCGCCCTGTTTACCATCATAATAAAATACTCTGCCATAGAGTATGGTCCATTATTATGGTAGCGCCCTTGATTTATTTGTCTGCGTACCCGATCCTGCTGGCGATAACTCCAGAAATGCTCCGTGAATTCCTGCCTGAATTCAGAATAAGTTTCTGTATTGTTCTTTATGGCTTTCCACCATGCATCCGCTGCCCCTTTCAAATATCGTTCTACTATCCTTAATTTTGCAGTCTCGTCCATAGTATTGTCTATCTCAGAAAATAGATTTTCTATTTCCTCTAGGAATGTCATTGGATCTTCCTTGTCATTCCCCCAGAACTCAATCCTACGGTACGTAGCCTCCCCGTTCCTGTCTATTACCCTTGGTAAGCAAACTTGTGTTACTATTCCCGCTCCAGCTGTTTGCTTTACCTTTGCAACTTGTTGCTTTACCGATTTAATGTCCTCTTGGATATCCTGTACTTTCTCGTTTAATTTAGCCGTTTTTGTTTCCGTTTTAGTTTTTAGTCTCTCAATTTCTGTCTCATGTTCGCTTAACTTTTCATATATATGACTTGTCTTAGTCTCATTTTCTTTTTGATAGTCCTCGAATTTTGACTGGAAAGCCTCCCATAAATGTCGTCTTTCCATTTTCTCTTCCTCCCTCCATTGTTTTTCTCTGTCCTCTCTCTCCTTCTCCTTTTGTTTTTCTTTGTCTTCTCTTTCCTTCTCTCTCTGTTTTGCTTCCTCCCTCTCTTCCTCTCTCAATCGTTTCTCTTCCGCCTTCTCTTTCTCTCTCAATTGTTTCTCTTCCTCTCTCCATTGTTTTTCTTTGTCCTCTCTCTCCTTCGCCCTTTGTTCTGCTTCCTCTCTCAATCGTTTTTCTTTTTCATCTCTCTCCTTCTCCCTTTGTTTTGCTTCCTCCCTCTCTTTCTCCCTCAATTGTCTCTCTTCCTCTCTCAATCGTTTCGCTTCCGCCTTCTCTTTCTCTCGCTCTTCTTTGTCTTTTTCCTCCTTTGCCTTGAAAAAGGCCATCAATTTATCTATCTCGGGTTTTGACATTTTGACTTACTATTTAATATTTAATTAATTATTTATTCCCTTATTTCTTTCTTTTTGATTTGGTTTAGGCCAGATGGTTCCTACCCGCTCTTTCGACTAAATCTTTATTCAAATTTATTTATTTATTTATTTTATTTGTACGCTCTTGGATTTGTTCAATTTATATTATTATTTAAAAATTTAATTGCTTTATTTAAAACATTTTGACTCCACTTATTTAAAATTATCTCGATTTATTTCTATTATTTAACTATTTAATTTTGATATAGGGAACCTGTTCAAAGTCCCTACCGTTCGGGCGCCATTTCTGCAACGTCCCCCCACCTTTCCTCGTCCCTACTACCGCAGCTCTACGCGGTTGCCGTGTTGTTTAAATCCTTTCTTGCAGAATACTAAAATTTAATTGTTTACAAGAAAAACATATTTATAAACAACCAAAAATCTGCCTATCACCCTGCTGGTAAAACCGTGCTAAACTCCCAGAGTTAAGTGTATGTTTCCTGCTCGTAGGGCCAAACCCACAACAAGCCTATTCCCGCTGACTACTATTTAAAAACCGTATAAACACTCCTAAATAAGTTTATCAATAGTGTATGGTCTAAGTATAGTCACACATGTCAAATTAATAGTCAGCTGGAAAGAAACACATTTAGAATAATACACATAATAAACACAGAGTCTTACCACCTGTTGATGATCTGCAGAAACAGCAAGGGAACGTGCAAAATATGATTGTGTTTAAAAATACCTATTTTAAAAGGCTCCTGTGTCCTCTTAAACACAATCTGCCAGTAGATAAATCTCTGGACTTTTATTCAAAAAAAACCAACTAATCTTTAGACTAGCTCATGAAATTAGTAGAGCGAAACTCTTTAAAACATTAGGCTTTATCAATTGCCATTTAATGAAATTTAATTAAATTTGTTTACTGATTTGATAATCATTTTTATATTAGTTGGAAAAAGCTAAACAGTTTTTATTGGTTATTTGACACAGGATGGAATGCAAATAATGTTGATTTTTATGACATATTTAACTCTATTTATTGAAATAAAAAAGAAAATTTATCCTTTAAAGTATTAAACAATTATATCAACAAAACAATTCACTGAGATACTTCTTGTTTCTTATGCTTTAAAAAATTATACTTTGCATATAGATTTATTACATTTACATTAACATAAAATCATTTTCAAAATTACACATAATAATATTTTATCTCCTATATGGAATTGGTAAATTCATATTTTATGACCTTTAATTTTTAAGTTTATAATATTCGAAAATTTCTCATTTCCTTTAACTAAACGGCTTATGGCCAAAAACCTTTGGTAAGTTTAATATTCATTATTTTAAATATTCTGGACACATAAATTCATTTACTTAGCATACAATCTATTAAAATTTTATAAAGAGTGAAGTCATTGTTTTAAGCTTGCAAATTTGTTTGAATTTAATAAAATTAACTAACTAAATTTGACGTGACGGTATCGAATAAAGAAAATGACTTGCCAAAGATGTTCCTGCCGGTCCTTGGGGTCCCTCGTCTGGATTCCCTGGTCCTTGGACACCGAAAGTCGCCATCCCTGGTTCATCGGTGGTGGTTTCCCTCTATTCGAGCGTCCTGGAGGCTGAGTCTGGAGCCTTCATCCTTGGTGGTCCTGGATGTCTAAGCGCTGAGGTTATGGTCCATCTGGCCTGCTGACGGTTTCTACTCGCGGTCCAGCATAGCGTCCCGCGGCACCTCGTGTTGAAAAATTATTACAGACTGTCTCTAAAGGCTTAGAGACCAAGTATATATCGCGGTGAATTTAACCTACCGCACCCCGCCTGCAAAGTTTGCTATCGCTCGATTTATTCCTTGTACAGGCAAGTCGGGCAACGAATCTGTTTTAGGTTGCGTAGTTTGATAATTAATTTTAGAACACTGAAAAATGTCTATTTTATTTAAACGGCTGTAACTTTTTTGTTTCTTAAGTTTTTTGAATTCTGTTTTCTCTAATGTTCATTCTAGGTTATTGTGGTTCTTTTAAAATGTCGATGAAAGTTCTACGTGGTTTGGTTCGAAAAATAGCTTTTTTAGGCACTTAGAATTTTTTCGCTTCACTCTCGATGTTCAAATTTAGTTAGTTATTACAAATTTATTTTATAACATTCTTTAATGTGGCTTAACTATTCTATTTACTGTTTTATTTAATTTTTCCCTCTTTATTAATTGTATAATTCCCTACTTGATTATTTTAAAAACAGCTTTATTTCTAAAAAACAGGAAATTACTTATTTCCCACTTGCGACGGTCCCCAGCCCGTTGCAGTGTGTGTGTGTGTGTGTGTGTGTTTGTGTGTGTGTGTGTTAGTGTGTGTGTGTGTGTGTGTGTGTGTGTGTGTGTGTGTGTATACCAATTTATTTATTTATACATACTTTCACAAGAAACATGATATAACATTTCAAGTTTTAATTCGCAAGGTAGATTTAACTCTTAAAACAAAAATCTGTTAGTGAGATGAATGAGCTTGAATGTTTTTCACTAGCATACTTAATTGAGGTCGTATTTTAATAAAGACACAACGCAAGACATTAGCAACATCAAGTTTGTTCCTATATTTTGTTTTTATTGCAACAAGTGCTGAGAATGTTTTTCGCACAAGCAGTTGCTTGAAAAAGGCAAGTATAATCGAAGAGCTGCCTGTGATACTTCTAAGTGTATCAAAATAAAGTTCCAAAATGAAGATTTGACCATTATAGCGCCGTTGCCACGTTGAACGGGAAACATTCGTTTCGTGACACTTTTTTACTATTATTCTTTTCAAGCTATCATGTTGATTTAATTTCAAGTTTACAAAATTTGCACAGCCTTAACTTATATTTCTTTTATAAATGCATGTATTTCATTTAAATTTTCTGAACATCATGTTCAATAAAATTACGTGTGTAAAAAAAATCTGCAGTGTTAATTAAGTTTTAAATTTTGATAAATTGTGTACTTAAATTTTAACTAAATGAGAATTTATCGTACTATTTTCCAACTGGTCTCACGCCCCCCTGACTTGCCTTCACACCCTTCCAGGGGGGCTCACCCCCCAGTTTGGAAACCTATGCTTTAAGGTAACCCAAGTGCCAGGGGTCACGAGTTTAATTGACTACCGTCACCTGAGTGCGGGAGCCGTGGTCACGGGTTTGGACTGACTACGGTCGGTCGTCTGAATGCGAGGATACGGGTTTTGAATGAATTCGATTGCCTGCGTACGGGAGTCACGATTTGACTTACCATGGCTGAGTACTACGTGGATATTGGGTTTGTGCCCTTTCGATCGGACCTGAAATCATTATCAGAACCGTCTCTTTTGTCCAAACCTTTTTTTGTCAGACTTTCCGTGGCGCCAGGATGTTGCAAAATTTGTAGTCTATGCAAAATTACTTTTTTTAATATTGGAACTTATCATATACTAACCTGTATATAGACGGGTTCGAACCTGTAAAAATGTTCGAACGTGTATATTTTTTTGCCCATTTCTTACCTTAGCTGAAGTCACTCTCGCTTCCCTGATCTTGTAGAAGTCAAGTTTGTTTGCCCCGAAGTACGTATCAGTGGAGTAAAGAGACACTCGTGGTAAAGAGAATATACAACTCACATCTACAATAACAACAAATATAATCAAATAACCCAAAAAAATACCAGGTTTCCAAATATAATCTGATCATGCCTTTAGGTACGTATCAATGACCAAGTCATCATCTAAAAAGGGTTATTCTGCAACAGTGTTACATACAACTAACATAAAGAAACACAGACGTGTATCTAAAACTAGTAAAATCATAGAAGGGAAATATTTTACACGTCGATACCTAACTTTTATTAATTTACTA
Organism: Prosapia bicincta; assembly: GCA_036971475.1. Lineage (NCBI taxonomy): Eukaryota > Metazoa > Arthropoda > Insecta > Hemiptera > Cercopidae > Prosapia > Prosapia bicincta. The sequence goes on from JBAIZL010000004.1 coordinate 253,747,148, forward strand.
TGACTTATCTTTGATTTTTAAGCATAAACCCTATTAATATCATAACGTATTACAGGTTTTAGTAAAATTCACTTCAACATATCCTAGGACATTTTAAGAGGTAAATCCCTACAATTTGTTTGATACGCTAGTAATATGCAGGCAAGTGCGTTTAGCTGCCTACACGCAGGCGTACTATGAATTTTTAATTTATACTCTGATGAATTCAACAAACTATAAATGTGTTCATGAAATGGCGAAGCAAGTGTAACAGACTTCACATAACCAAACAAACTTTTCGATTAACATAAACACTGTACCCAACTCTATATCATTGTTTCACATAATTATCCCTAATATCTTGTGAAACCTCCAAACATTGTTTCCCATCTCCGACCTATACATGAAAAGTAAGTTCTATTATAGGCATGGCTATATATATATATATGTATATATATATATGTATTTATATATATATATATATAAATTATTTATGAATAAAAACTTCGGAGAGAGTTTGTAAAGAGTGAAACTGGGTTAAGCACAACCGCATTAGCAGCAACCTTCGAGTGCTTCGTGCAAAGTTCTGTTAGAGGATTCAATGTTACCGGCGACATGTAGCTGGCAAAAATCATGTGATCTCCACCACATCAGCACCTTTTAAATTTGTAGCTCAAGTTTCCACGTGAAGGTCACTGAATAGAATAGATTACTTTATTTAACAAACTATTATTGTAAAGTGCAAAGTGTAATTTGGATTTGAGTTTCAAAGGTTATGAAGCTATGAGATACAAATCAAGTGTAAAGATGACGTGGTTGGTTTACGGAAACTTACAAGTATATGGAATATGTTAACCTCCATGTCACTAGTATATTTGAAGGGCCTGGTCTTCTCATGCGAACCATAGTTGTTTATCATCTACTGGCCTTAGGAAAGACTGATAGCCTTAAGTTACTTCAGCTACTCTGGCCAGGCAAGATGCTTTTCTCTAACTCCTAAAGTTCAGACACAGGTCCTTTATATTATCCCATTGATCCAAACCTGGCGCTATCACTGAAACCACTGATGTTAAAGTCACTGGATTGACCATCCCTACTACCAACTGACAGTTATTTATATGTACTTACCCCTCCCCTTACATATCCAGAAACACTGTAGAAATTCTTTCATCTGTTTTAGCTTTGTAGGATTAGGGTTTCCTTCATCATGGACCAAGACTTATCCAGACTTGCTTCTTCTCGGCTCTCCTCTTTGGGAAGCACACTGATGTTTACCAAACTTCCAAGTGCACAAATAATGCAAAAATTGCCACATATTTGTATTTTTTAAAACATTTTATACTGGCAAAAGATAAATAATAACTGTATGTGTGTGTCCAAACCAAAGACGTCCAGTAAGCAACTTGTAACAATGATACTAGTCTCTGTACCATGGTGACATATTAATAGTAATGAACATCCCTATGGTATAGAGTCATATATGGATGCTGGGCTATTGTTGCCAAGTTCTTTCATCCGCACTTTGACTCATCTTGAAGGGCAAAGTTACCTGTAGGAATCATTTAGATAAGGCCAGATTAAAATGGCTTTAGTTTCTTCTACCTTTAAGAAATACTCGAATTGCTGAGAACGTCAATAAAGCAATGTAAAAAACACATGGAGTACAATTATTGTAAATGATATAGTAGCTTTCTATTTCTAACATAGGCGATGCATTGCTGACTTTTTTATTGTTTTTAAAACAAAATTTATCTTTTCAATCTCTAATAAGCTTTTTTTTCTACCAAAGACGGTGGAGTATTTATTGGAAATGAATCATCTCAAAAAAGTGAGGATTCATTCCATGGTATGTAAGGTCTGGTCTATTTTTGTTTTGTTTGAATTTGTTCTTGTGGTAAAATGAAATTTAGCATTTTGTTTACTGTTGGCTGTAATGGAATGACGTGCCTACTACAAATAAATTTATCTAAATCTATTTTTTTTTTTAATTCCAGGGCTACTTTTGCAGTGGGACAAATAATAGGTTCTGTATTTAACTAATACTTTGAACATTACTTAAAAAAACATTTCAAACAATCTAATACATGGTGGCATCTGATATCGAATTTATATACTATCAAGAAAATTGTATTACAAATAAATTTCAGGTGTCATGTATAAGGGGAAGGTTATCCATTCTATGCTCTCCCCCTTTCTCTCAACTCGCAGTTCCATTTCTTTAAAAACAAAATACCTTCTCTACCTGATGTTGCTACATCCTGTTGACACATATGGGGCACCGGTATGGTAGTCAATTCGCACTAGGATGTCCAAGAAATGCCTCGAATCCTTCCAGTTGAAATCTCTGAGAATCAAATCTCAATCTTTCCAATATCACCATTCGAAACTTGTTCAATACCCATACCCTCACACAATTTATTGGTTTCCACTCGGCCAATCTCTTTGACAAAGCCAAAATTTCAGTCTATCCACACATATGGGCTTTCAGTAGTTCAACTGGGCCCACTCTAATCGTCAGGAAAAGCCCAAGATACTCCTGAACCTCCATAAGATCTGTATTCTATGGTCTACCCTTCCTTTCTCTCACCTTCCTTCACAACCCAGGTTAATTTGTAGCATTAATTCACTTTGAACCCAGTTTTAAGCAAATTTGTTAGCTTTAAGTTACCAGTAGAAATTGTTTAAGTTAAGCAGTAATCTTGAGTCACATGTACTCTAGTTTTAAGTCACCTTGTTACATGTAAGTTCTCCTAGTCAACCATGTTACCATTAAATAAAATTAACCTTATCTGTCCCACCCAAATAAAATCCCTTCTACTGGGAAGGGAGAGTCTCTCCTGATCCTTAGTCCAATACCAAAAGCCTTGATCACCATAATCCCTCCCACAGCCATTGTCACATGACAGATGCTACATAACCTCAGGTGCCACGAAATCCCCTCTCTCTCTTGACTGACTGGCTGAAACATATACTAGTTCTGTGATGGACTGCTGTCTATATAAGACAAATGTAATGTTTTATAAAACTTAGATTTAATGTTGAAAGTTTTGTCACCCTGGTTCCTTTCCAGTACTGCAATTAAAACTCCTCTCATCTGTTTCCTCTTGCCTAAACTCTTAAGTTCAAAAGTTCAGCCTACCCACACATCCAAGTTCTCATTAGTTTGACTAGACCCTTCATATCTTTAGAGAACTGCCAAAAGTATTCCCTGAACTCATTACACCTGTAATCCATGTCCTTTCCTGCCCATACCCTCATTTGTACCTAGTTTCTTAACTTGTTAGTTAATCAATAGTCTTGTATCACATGTACTGTAGTCTTTAAGCAGCTATGTTAGATAAGTTCTTTTTGTCTAAATGTTTCTTGTACCCAACCCGTCAAAGCTTAAGCTTAAACTAGAAACTAGAATCTTTGCAATTATTCGATAAATCTCCATTGGTTGTAAATTCGCTAATCTTGTTATTCATTTTTAGTAATTAGAAAATGTGTGGGTCATAAGAATCTGTGTTTAGTAATAATCTAACATATGTTTTTACTCTTTAACCAAATAAACATACACGCATGCCTACAGATGTAAACATGACAAAGAAAAAATAGCAAAGGTCAGTCAGCTATGTCCCCTTGCAGTGAAATAAATGTTATCCCCCAGGATAAAAACCAGTTTGTCCCCCCAAATAAACTTCCTTCCATTTGAAACTACCTTATTCCTACATCCCAACCCCCAAACACTGAAAGCCCTGTTCGCCAAAATACTAACCACATGTGACACTCCATAGCCTAGAGAGCCACTTCACCCCTCCTTTTATGGGCCGACTGACTGATTGTTAAAAGTGTAGTTATCTACAGAGTGAAAGTAAATATATTTTACTATAAGGCGTTAAAACATACATTTTGAACTTTCTGTTACCACACCTACCATGTTAAACATGAAAATTTAATGATAACCTTTAAAAGTTTACACCTAAAAATAACTTCAAATAATTCTGTGATAAACCTATTTAATAATAAATGTCCTACTTGGATTATAAATTTGTAAATAATATTAATTACACCAAAATGCGTACAAAGCAAGTAAATTAGTTAACATTAGACACAAATTTGATATAATTTAATTATTTTACATTAACCTTTGTGAAAACAATTTATTTTTTAACAATAAATTTTAAATTAGTTACTTCTAATCATGTAGAATTTAATGTGAATTTGTGATTTTTAAGATTTGTCATACCAACAAAATCCATAGCTTATAAAATTATATTTTTTTTTAGCCAAAGGCAGTGGTGTGTCAGAATGATCATGAAGTAATGAAAAACATGTTTGTTAATCCATGTACTTCCTTTCCTCTTAAAAACTGCCAAGGTAATTGTAGATGCTATCATTTGTCAGGAATGGTTTAGATTCTGGAGGTAGCACTCTACTACCCAGTTACTTCAAGTTACCTACATTTCCAACTAGAACTTTGCTGTTTTCTGCTTCAGATCTGTTTGTGTAAAAGTCCTGCAGATATCCGTTTTAGACCATCTTCTCTGCCTCGTGTATAAACGACATCCTTCTATTTTTTTAATGTCTCCTTATCCTTTTGTAGATTAATGATGCCAAGTTCCACAGGAGCTCAACACATTATATTTCAACTGGTATGTTACAATATTCATCTGTCTGTTGCAGAGACTTATTGAGGAGTTAGTCAGTGGTTGTGAAATATTTGAGGTGAAACTAACACATTTAATAATGTTTTGCGATCACATGATGAGCGCTCGTGTGGGTAAAATTCCCAATCATGATTTTACCTAGAAACCTATTTGGACATTGAGACATGTTTTGATTCCTCAAAAAGTCACCCCCCCCCCCAAATATTGTCTAAAACCAAGAAAACCCTTCCTTTTAAAACAATTCCTGGATATGTCTCTTCTTTGTAAGTTTGCTAAAACTAAGAAACCCTTTGTTTTTTCTCTAGTAAATTTTCTAGACAAACATTTATTAGGAACATTAATTTACTTTTAGTCCTTATTTTTATTTGTATGTCTTTATATAATAAGCCTAAAAAGCACAAACTTACATAAGTAGTTACTATAAGTAATTACTGCATAACTAAGTGAATACTTTTGAACTTACTTGCTGACACGTTTAGAAACAATAATTTCATTTATGAAGCTGACACTCTACTCGAATGAATTAGAGAGTCAGCTTCATAAATAAAGAGAATGTTAGGAAACCTGTCAGCAAGTGAGTTCAAAAGTATTCACTTAGTTACACAATAATTACTTACAGTTAATCAGTGAATTCAAGATGATTACAAGCAACTTTCTATGTAGTTAAATTAATTGCTATATACACAATATTCCAATTTATAGCAATAAGAAACATATGCCCATAAAGAGGCAATGAGGATTATACATACATTAAGGAATTACAAAAACATTACTCATGGAGTACTAAAACATTCATGTACTTCTTACTCCTTTGCTACTGTTAAAAATAGACAAAATTCTATTGTATGTTTTATGCATTTTGACTAACTTGAAACACAATGTTTCAATTAAAGAAAATTTTATCTTCAAAAAAGAAGAAACAAATTTGTTAATAACTATTGTGAATAAAACATAAACTTTTTCAAGCTTAAAACTCACTTATCGGTGAGTTACTTTGTTACCCATAATACATTGGGGCTAAGTACAGGTGTTGTGTTAATTCAACACATTAAATTTCATCGTGAACAAAATTTAACTGCAAATGCTGTGTTCACCCGACTACCTGACATTCCTCACAGGTGAACTTTTAATAACGATATAATTTTAACATAAGTTAAAGCAAATTTGCTGCACCCATTGCAATCAATATTTTGAAATATTCATATTATGAAAATTCACAGCTTGAGCCATACCCTAAAATCCCTTCTCTTATCATTTTGATTAAACTACTCGTTATAATTATAATTCAAGTAAATTTATCAAAAATTTACTGAAACAAAACATTTTTAATTGTATTAGGCAATATTTGTCAGAGCTGTTGCTTAGTTTTATACTTTGTCTCCATAAATTTTTTTTCATTAAATTTAATATATTAATAATTATTTTTTAATCTAATATAAGAATACAAATTTTGATTCAATTCTTTAAAATAACACAGGTTTGTAACTATACGTTAATATCATTGAATTACACAAAGCTTATCAATACTCATAATTTTGAAACAATAATAATGTTAATTATTGATATTAGTAATAAAATTATAATTATATAATAACAATGTAATAATTAGTAATATATTACTCTTAAATTATTATTAGGTCTACTAATTACATTGTGTATTCTTAATAACCTGAATTTGCAACTACCTCTTATATTCCTCCATGGTCAATAAAAATAACAAACTTTCTCACTGTCCAGGTATCTAGAACACAATAACGTTATTTATCGTCAGGAGTTTGTTTGTTAACAAGTTTATACAGAACCTACCAACCCAATGTGAATAACTACACAGAGGGTTTGAGGCTGGACAATGAGGTAGGATGCACATTTTATGTACCAGGATGCAGCTACAACTATGGATTGCCCTCAGTCTGTTTTTCTGCCCTCAGCAGAGATTCTTGCCATTTTCCAAGCTTTAATTAAGATCAATTTCATCTGCAACATCCTATTATCTTGTGTGTTCTGATTTCAAAAGTGCTCTCCAAGCTATTCAAATAATGTACTCTAAGAACCCTTAAATTGGAGACATCCTATGTTGAATACACAGGCTGCAATTACAGGGTATCATTTTGCTGGGTTCCTGGTCACTGCGGAATACTCGGAAACACAAAAGCAGATTAAGGGGCAAAATTGCTATAAGTATGGTCCCATCATGGCATCTGACTTTTTATGCAAAATAAGGTCTGATTTATTGGTTTCCTGGAATGAAGAATGACAAATTGTGCCTGGAAACAAGCTGAGCAAATCAAGAACACTGTCCGTCCATGAAGGTCTTCAGTTCGTTCCAATCGAAAAGAGGAGGTGGTGGTTATTCGTCTTCATAACAGCCACTCTTTGTTAACGCATGGATGGTTGATACATCATGATGATCCACCACTATGTCAGTTTTGCGGAGGTACCATCACAGGCAAACATGTTCTGCTTGAATGTGATGGATTAACCTTCTTCATTCCTGATCCTGGGCAGATTCCCTGATACAGTCCTTGAGGTAATCAGAAATCCTCTACGACTGATTGAAGAGTGGTGTAAAAAGGAGAACCTTAGGGTAAATCCAAAAAAGACTGCTCTCATTAACTTCACCAGACAGCGAAAAGATCTGACGACCAGGATGCCCCGCTTGTTTGGTGAATACCTTGAGTTTGTGGGGGAGGTGAAGTACCTGGGAGTTACTCTGGACAGGAAACTCTCCTGGAATCCACATCTTGAGAGGACAGTTAACAGGGCCAAAAGGGCACTGATGACTGTGAGAAGAATGGTGGGTAAGAAATGGGGACTGAAGCCATCAATGATGCACTGGATGTATCTGAGGGTGATAAGACCTATGATTACCTATGGAGCTCTGGTGTGGTGGACAAAGGCCAACCAGGCACAGACAAGAGCTAAACTGAGCTCTATCCAGAGATTGGCCTGTCTGTGCACACTGGGAGCGATGTCAACTACACCAGGTGCAGCAATGGAAGTAATGCTTAACCTCCCTCCCCTTGAGCTTGTCCTTAGGGGAGAGGCGAGGCTAGCGGCATGGAGATTGCGCAACTCGAGCAACTGGACTAACCTCCCAGATGTCTCGGGACATATGAGTATCGAGTGCGTGGTCAAAGAACCCGTCTTGGAAATGGGCAGCGACCACATTACTCGAATGTTTGCACCTGACCAGGTCCACCAAACTGTGATGGAATGGTCAGCGACATTAACATCGGGAGCTCAGATCTGGTACACAGATGGCTCCAAGATGGACTTTGGCACTGGAGCGGGGGTGTATTGTAAAAACCCAAGGGTAGAACTAGTTTTTTCCTTGGGGAGGCATACCTCTGTCTTTCAGGCCGAAGTATATGCTATAAATGCCTGTCTGGGAGAGATAGCGAGAAGGGAAACACATGGGGCCCGGATTGCTATTTTCTCCGACAGTCAGGCAGCAATTAAGGCACTAAACTGACACGTGGTCACCTCGGCCATAGTCAGGGAGTGCCTAATTAACCTACAAGCTCTGGCAAGGCACAATCAAGTCAAGATTGGTTGGGTGCCAGGGCATAGGGGAATACTTGGAAATGAAGCCGCAGATGCGCTGGCCAGGGAGAGGTCCTCGACTCCCCTGATTGGACCGGAACCTGCGGTGGGTATTTCCAAATCCATGGTCAGGATGACAGTGCGAAGGTGGATGGCTGAAAGACACTGTGAGCACTGGATCAGGGCCGAAGGGATGAGACACAGTAAGCTAACCCTTAGGAGACCTTCCTTGGGGCTGCAGAAGAGTCTCATCTATCTGTCTAGGCAGGAATTAAGGATAGCCACAGGACTACTCACGGGACACTGTGGACTAAGGAAACATTTGCATAAAATGGGTATCTACAAGGATGAACCAGTGTGCAGATTGTGCGGGCAGGAACAGGAGACTGCCACACACATTATTTACAGATGTGGAGTACTTGCTGAGAGGCGCTTCAACCTCTTTGGTGATGGAACGGCTTTGGTGGATGCTGAAGGTAAAACTCTAGTCAGGAAACTCCTAAACCTGGTAAGAGGGAAGGGGTTATTTGACTAGATCAGGGAGGTAAGTACAATATACCTTAAGGTAGCAGTGCTTCGGGCAATTCAAACCCGCTCCCAAGTTAAAAAAAAAAAAAAAAAAAAACCTTCTTCATGACCGTGACGATCTTCGAGGGAGTTTAAAGGTGGTTTTAAGGGACGATTTCAAAGCCATTGAGCGTGTTAATGCCTTCTTATGGCACCTTAATTTATTTAATAAAATTTAATATTTTGTTTAGTTTTAACTAATTTAATTTAATTAGAATTAGTATAAATTAATTCTTAGTTTTAAATTTAATGTTATACTATATCTAGTCTAGATTAACATATAGGATGTTTTAATCTTAAGTATGTAGTAATAGGTATTACAACATAGATATTTTCTTTTAGTTACCCTAGTTTTAGTTAATTTGGTTTAGGTGATGATAACCATACTCAGTTTTTGCCAAAAACAAAACACCAAATAAAGAATTGGCATTTTTGTTGATTCCATCTTCAACGTGAGCTACTAGTTTTCCCTAAAACACTTGTAGATATTTACAAACTTGTCTATAGCAGCACTTACTTTTATTTGATGGGTTACGTCTGAGTGGACAATGGGGCACATTTCCCAAAAAGGCCGTCCTCAACAAATATAAGTAGGTGCTACTATAGGCAAGTGTTTTAGAGAAAGAATTGGCCTACTAATACTGTATTAAAATTTAATAATAGCCTACTTTATTTCTAACATACATATTATTACAACTAGTACTTCAGTTATTATCTGAAGATACATGATACCCATAATGGTATTTGTCTAAACCATCCATGGTTACCAACTGTGCTGTTATTAGGCTTATAAAATCCCTGCCCACTTGCAGATAAATCACATTCATCTTCTGACTACTATGAGCGGCAATACTGATTAACCTCTTTAAATATTCTTAATCTGTATCCCTTTCTTTAATTAAACTTAAATCAGAAGAGTGTGTAGTTTAAATCTGTAAGTTTTGAATTAAAACTTGAAACTTGCAGTTTTTGTGTTGTACATCTTGAGGTTTTTGTATAAATTATACTTTTTTGTATTAACTTGGCAAAAAAACAACTACTTACTGATTTATTCAACAGAGGCATTTCACACTAGGTCAGTGCATTATTAGGAATAAAGGTTTTTTGCCAAGTTAATATAAAAAAAGTATAATTTTAAACTTTTTTTTAATACTGTCTTTATTTTGTTCTGTCAAACTTTCTCTATTACTATATCTTTTACACTACTGTTATTAATCAGTTCAAATTGTGCATAATGTTATTTTCATATAGGGGTTCAATAAATTATAACCCAATTTTTAGACTAAATAACTATTTATTAATTCATGCACTTTTATGGCTGCTATTATTTACACACTCAACATTTATAATAGTTTTCAAACATGGTTTTAATAAGGTCTAACAATAACTAAAGAGCACAAAGGTAAAAGTCAGAATAGTGGACTCAAAATCTCACAAAAAATTAGTTTTTAATAAACACACACACAACAAACTAGTTTCGCGACAAAGTCGCCTTCCTCAGTGCTTGGCTACTACTAAGTAACTAACTAAAGAGCTCACTAATAGTCTATTTAAACTTAACACTTACTAAAACTGTCACTCTGTGGCTAAAGCTTTTACTCTTTTCACTACATTATAAAAACTAACCCCCTTCATGTTTAACAAAACCTTTATATATAAACTTGCTGCTTCTAGCAATTGCCTGTAATTTCTAACTACTTCACTTCTCAGAAAGTGAAGACTTAATTCTGGAGACTTTACCAGGAATATATGCCTGTTGTGTTTACTCAAGAGTGAAAGGATTTGTAACCTCCTGAAGTCCTGTGCCATATTGCCCTGTTACAATAACTTTGAACAATATTCAAAGTTTCTGTGAACTTACTTCATAAACATGTTTGTTATCTGCTACACCTGTTAAATCCATATGGGTTTATAATAATTGTCAAAGAACTTAATTATGTACAAATGGTTAGGCTAAATGTAATGAATTTTAAACAAACTGATTCTTTAACCCATTAATGCCATTAATAAACTTAAAACAAATTTAAGGCACATAATTTTTGAAATTTGTTATTAAATTGTTTTTATGTATTTACAGAAGTATATAATTCTGCAAAAATACTTCTTACATGTTATGAATGCTGAGGTATCCTAAAAATAGGACACTGAGTCAATGAAGTAACATTACACTGATGAAAAAAATATATTCAAAAACTATATATATTTTATAACAATTATTATTTATCATCTTTGTTTTAAAAGTATTAAATATTATTTTGTCAAAATCAAATGATAAATTTGAAAATTGAATATACCATTCCTTGATGTGATAAGGTAAGAAACAGTCTTTGCACAAAGTTACAATTCACATTTTACAAAAGGCATTGTATTTTTCTCCTTGGGATTGTCTTTAACTTGTTTTGATATAAAATAACCATCGTATCTGACATCTGTGATGGACGTTCAATCGGATGCATTAGTTTCTCTCCTTTGTTTTAAAGGGTTTCTTTTCAAATATGCAATGGTAACATTTTTTCTGAGTTCAAAGAAATTCATGGTAGAGTGAGACATCTTCCTGTATACAATCAAGGCATTTACAATTGTCATGTTAAGAATTTGTGTAAATATACAACATTACCACTTTTTACCACAAATAGAAACTTTATACTCCCCAACTAGCCAATCATGGTGGTCACTCCACAAATGTATTTGTTGTAAGATTTGATGACATTTGGTTGTGGAACATACACCTTGACATTATCCTCCTAATTAGTGACGCTGGGGATAAATAGTGTCCAAATTTGTCCTAACTGTGACACATTTGTCATTCCACTTCATTAACAGAACTTCATCTTCTGATTCAAAAGTGTTGCTTGGTTCTTTGGACAAATCCTTGAAATCCTTCAAAGAACATTCACACAGACTATTGTGAAAATACCTTGTGTGTTTGGACTCTTGAACTGGACCAACATATTTAGAATAATACAGGATCCTAAAACCGAATCTTCCCTTTCGTTTTGAGCTACTTCCTTACCTCAGTATAGAAATAAGTTAAAACAGTGTCCACTTGACAGAACTACAACTGATTTTACAAGAAACTATTTGGCCGATTTATTTAAAACGCAAACTGGTTTTGTTTTCTTTGAATCACAAAGGGAATCTTCAATGCATCTTCAAACACACAACACAAACTCTAAGAACCAATGCATCATCAAACAAATCACAGAAAGTAAATGGCGCTCTACAAACTCAGAGACTGAAGAGATCAACTGATGCCTCAAGGTCCCAGTGTCCTATAAATAGGACAACACGATTCAAAAACGTTCCACATAAAGGTAAAACAGAATCAAACTGTCTCTCCTACAAATATACATTGTGTGAAGCATAATAAATATATCTGCCAGATATTTCAAATTTGAAATGGAATATTCATTATAAAAAATATGAAAACCACGCAGTATCAGACTCGAAATTACACCTCCAAATCAAACTGTTCTAAAAGAGACATTCAATGAAAAAATAACTATTATATTGTTAAATGTAGTATGATTTTTTTATAAATAATAACCTAAAAACCATAATATGTTGTGGGACAAATTTTAAAAAATTAAATGGGAGCATCCTATTTATAGGGGAAATTACTGAGGGACCTGCTATCTTATTAGTTGGGAATCAAAACCCATGAAATAAAGGTGTCTATGTTTTATCTTATGAATTTAATAATATAGCTAGAAATAAATACAGGCTAGAGAGATATTCTAGTCAATTCTTTGGTATTTTGAATCAAATAATTTGAATAACAAATTTACAAAGTGCACTATATAATCAATTTGACAGGTACAAATTGTTAATGTCAACCCATTAAAAAGTTTTTGCCCTCAGCACAACTATTACAAAATTATAATTAAACATTACTTAACTAAGTGAATTGATAGGGCTTACTTGCTGACGTTTCAAAATCGATCCTTTACGGAGCAAAGCCATTACTGGCGGCATAAGCATTAGGTACAAAGGATGTCGAGATGGATTTATGACTGTGGAAGGGGTGGGTTATTTTGGTTTTGCGCTATGTAATGGAAAAGGGTGTAGGCCTCAAAATATATCTTATTGTTTAATATGTTTTCTTTATCTGTTGCGTAGTGTTTGAATATCTCGTACTTTTCTAAGGTTGTTAGTTTATTACTTTGTTTTAATGTGAGGAGTATGTTTAAATTAGTATGTATGTCTGTGTATGTGTGTTGGGCATTGATTAAGTGTATTGCACAGCCTAAATTTTGGGTTTGTTTGGTGTCTTTGGGCAATGTGTTCTTCGAAATGTGTATAAAGTGACCTACCGGTGTGGCCGATATAATGGGTTTTACCCCTTTCACAGTCATAAATCCATCCCAAAGTCCTTTGTATCTAACAGGTATGCCGCCAGTAGAGGCTTTGCTTCGTAAAAGGAACGATTGTTTCGAAACGCATTAGCAAGTAAGCCCTATATATTCACTTAGTTAAGTAGTTATAAATTATAGTTTAATCAGTGAATTCAAGATTATTACATCAAGCAACTTCATGACAAAATATCTTGGCAGGCTATGACAAGACACCTCGTATTTACGAGTTTTGACATCTGAAGTTGGATATACCTATTGAAGTTTACAAATATCCAAATATCCAGTGCAGGATAATGTTACCTTTGTATAAAATGACAGCTGAACTGCATTAACTTTATTCAATCACTTGCATTTATTTATTAATTTTATTCATTCGTTTTATTCATCCCCATTGGAATTCATCATTCATTATTGAGTCTTCATTTACTGTAAGATCACTCACAAACTAGACCTACCCTCTACCAGGATTGTAGAGGAATTCTACCTGCTATTCCTTTTAATTTTAGAAAATTCAATATTGCTATAATATTCTGGGTTTCTGTTATGTTGTATGTATATATCTTGAATACTGACATCTGCCATTTAAAAAAATTTTTTATCTTCTGTAGTTGAAGCATTGTACAGAGACCCTTAACAAAGAAGCCAAATACAGAGAAAATGGCAGAAGATTTCTGATCTAAGCATTTTTAAAAGTCAATTTTGATCGCTTTTTGTAAATTCTGGAAAAAATTAGTTCATTTAAAAAGACGATGAAACTAAATGCTAGAAATGCAATCAGAAGTAAAAATGTTCCTTTCAATTCATCTCGGCTTAAGGGTTTAAGTGAGGTATAAATGTTTACTTTATATTTAAACATAACATCTTTAAAGAATTTCTCAAATAAACCAGATTCTATAGTCCTTCTAATGCATTTGTTGAGACTGTTGTAGACAATGGAACCTTTACTGGTGGTCATCCCAACAGGATAACTTCTAAGTGAATAAGGCAGTTTGCGGAGATTTCCTTTATATTTGCTCAGAAGGAATTCACCGAGTGTGTTTCTTAAGATAACGCTTACATTTCCATAGTCTAAAACATACCTCACCAAATCATTGTTGTAGTTTTCCTCGCAGAATACATGATTCTGAAACAGTGAATTTGTTAACTTAGTTTCGAGTTTGTCTACTTGAAAATTGTAGAATATTCGGCACGTACATGTTTTCAATCCAGAATCTTTGAGATCTTGCAGAGAATGAATTCCTTTTTCATATACTGGCTGCGTCATGAAGCTGAATAGTTTTTGTTGGTAAGCAGTTGACAGTAGAAGGCTATGTATTACCCATAAAATAAAAACTACCCTTATGCGAGTAGTCTTGGGCATATTTGAATCTGCTACATTAAGGAACATTCCAAAATATACAACTGCATTTGAAATAGCTGACATGTGTTGTTTCTTTGTAAAGCCAAACAACTGTATGATGTAAAGCACTAAGTTCACCAATATAAAGCTTAAGGCTAAATAAATCCAAATTTCAATGTCAAAAACTATTATGAAATTTTTATAAGCTGGAATTAAGTTTGGAATTGGCACATACCAGGAAACAGTTTCGACATAATATGCGTATGTAACATCTGAATATAAGTTATCTAGTGGTCCAAAACCACGAAAAGAGAATAAAATTTCAATAGTAAGCCGGTCTAAATCATGCAAACTTCCTCTTTCACTGCCATTTGGTAAAACCTCATGCAATGGGTAGAGATCTATAGTGTCCGGTACATAGTTAATATTGAGATTGTAGTGTTGTGCAAATATGTTTATAATGTTTATATCTAACCCTCTACTGTAGTTGTATGTGTATTTATTTCCTTTTTGTACAATAGAAGGAACTGCATAGACCTCCGATGGTTGTGTACTCACATTAATAGGACAGCCATGGTATGTTTGAGGAATAGCAAAACCTAAAAAATTTGACAGTGTTTGTGAGTTGTTTAAATATAGTGACATTAATTCTTCAGTGCTTGAAAGTTGTCCACAAATCTTCTTTGTATAAGGTTGGGCTTTTACTAACTTATTTTCTTTAAAATTTTTAGTATAAATAAACAACAAAATTACTTGAAATATATTACGCTTCCATAGATTGTTTAAAGCTTCCACTGTCTTCTGTTCCTGTACAGTTGCACCAAAATTGACCACAACAATAAGGTATTTAGCTCTAGGATTCCAGTATCTCCTATCTTTGCGTAATAAATTCACCTGGGAATCAATTTCATCAAACATTTTGTGTGCATTTACAAAAAATAAAACTGAAGAAACTTGAAATTTTACAATTTCTATTTGCTTTTTCAAATATATGAATGTTTGTGCTTCAAATTCGTATCTTTTCATTGTGTTGAAAGTAGATATTATTAATTGTCCATGAAAATTTTGAGTGAATTCCTTGGGGTTAAAGATATTGCAAATAGATGACCTGTTATCACAACACACTGGCAATAAAACTTGCAACACAGTTTTGTTATTAAAGTATATATTTGCTACTTGTTTAATATACACGTTGATTTTCTCTGTGTGTTTATCTTCAGCATTGCCCCTAAGAACTTCATCTAGTAAAGTAGTTTCAAATTCTCTACAATGGCATAGTATTATTATGAAATTCACACACAATACAGCAATTCTGTTACACATATTTAGTTAGATTTCTTGAAATGTGATAATTTATTTTTCTTTACTATGATATTGCCGACTATTTATTAACTATGTTCATTTGTCTGTTTACTCTTTTCACTAACAGATCTTTTGGTTTACATGACTGGTTTTAAATCAAAAAATACCTTTGTTTCTGGTTTTAAAACCAGAAATTTAAAACCTTGTGCAATAGGGTAACTTATTTTAAAGATTTATTACAGTAAATGTTTTCAGCTTTATATTTGTGATTAATCCATTTTCCTTGTCTTCAAATAGCAGCCACCTTTTTATTTCATTCTGTAAAAATATTAATACAAATAATTTTCTTATAAGGTCAATGAAACAACAAAGTTTAATAATATATAACTATCAGGTGTATTACATAAATATCAGTGTAGAACTTTTGTACCTCTGTTGTAGTACTTTTACTCTCACTGTGAGAGTAAAACAAGACATTTTATATTTTCATTGGTATGCCTATACTTGAGAGAGTCTACCTGGTCATGAAATGTCAT
The DNA here is from genome assembly GCA_036971475.1 of Prosapia bicincta. NCBI lineage: Eukaryota > Metazoa > Arthropoda > Insecta > Hemiptera > Cercopidae > Prosapia > Prosapia bicincta. The sequence continues at coordinate 253,763,418 of JBAIZL010000004.1, forward strand.
AAGTTATAATGACAGATCTAGAAAAATCTGTGTGTATACATGTGTGTGTGAGAGAGAGAGAGAACAGGTTAGAATTTTTTTGCACAGAAGAATGTAAATGAAACAGATATACTCAACGTTTTTGAAATTGAACTATATGAATATCAGAAGTTGAGCATGTGTAGTTTTAATACATGGGTTGTGGGTAATTATTCCAATTAAACAGATGATACACTACCAAAAGATTATTTAGTATAATTGAAATCATTTTGTTTCAGCAAGGTTTTCAAAAATTTACTTCATTATGCTAATTACCATGCATGAATACATTTTGAAAGATCATAAAAACGTATCATTTTAAAAATTATCAATATCACATAGTAAAAAAATACTATTATTTTATACTAAAATACATATATAGAGTCAGTATTTTATTAGTGTAGGTGAGGAGTTTTTCACATTTTCGGATGTTGCCTCTGTATAGTGTTATGATATCATCGGCGTATCTGTACCAGTAAATGATTTTGTGTGCGTGTGTATTGTTTACGAGTATCTTAATGTTTTCTATGTGTTGTAGAAAAATTTCGCTTAGAGTACTCCTGGTAGGACTTTCCAGATGGTAGACCATCTGGTTGTGAATAGAAATTTGAGTTGTGGGTGAAATACTTTTGTTGGTGATGGTTGGAGGATGTGTAGAATTTCGGTGACGTGCATTTTTGGTATGTGGTTCCGTATTAATTAGATCTTTAGGATGTTGAGGGTTTCGGATAAGAGTATGTTGGTGTTTGTCGATGATATAATAACACTGTACGGAGGCAACACCCAAGACTCTACTTCACCTCAGAGACTGAAACCAACCGATCCCTAAACTTCCACGACCTTACCATAACAAAAAGCTACACAAAAAAAAAAAAACGCTTTAACATTTACAGGAAACCCACAATGACAGACACACTTATCCATAACACCTCAAAGCAACACTAATACGCTGCCTTCACATCCATGCTCCATAGACTTAAAGAAGTTCCAATGACCACAGAAAACATAAACAAAGAACTAGACACCATTAAATATTTAGCATACACAAATGGATATAACACCACAATAATAGACAAACTATTTCACAATATAACAAAATACACTAAAATTAACACTACAGGGAGGGAAAACAAAAGCATCACAATACCATACATAAACAAAACATCAAATAAATTAACCCACAAATTTAAAAAAACAGGATACAAAATATCATATGAACTACAATACAAAATACAATACGATACCAACAACAAAGATAAACTACAAGCACCAGGCATATACAAATCAAACTGCACAGAGTGCAATAAATTCTACGTTGGGTAAACAGGTCATAGCCTCAAACAAAGAGTTGAGGAACACAAACAGAAAACCAACTCACCATTTTACAATCACATAAAAAAAACAGGACACAAATACACAGACATTTACCATAACCTAGAAATCTTACACATCAACAAAAAAGGACCACATCTCAACACACTAGAACAATATGAAATTTACAAACACACAAAATACAAACATATTAAACAAACAAACTCAATACAAATCACACATACTCTTTGTTACTATCAGAAACTTGCCTTTAAAACCATCACAGCTTAATCTAACAACAACTCCAACCAGAAGACACTGATAAAGATCACGGAGCGATCGATAACGTTCTGTCTCAGTAAGTTTTTACAAATTTACAAAATTTAAAGTTCAGATAGTCATAAACTAATGTAAAAGTGATTAATTGGGTTTCACCGAACATATGGACTAAAAAATTCAAGGGATTCTAGAAGGGTTGAAAGATAATAAAAACAGTAAAAAATGTACTAAATTCTTGTTCCTATTCCAAATGCTGGGTGTGTGTGTGTAAAATCTCTTTTTATTTACTAATTTAAATTTTAAAAATGTTTTAAACTCTGAACCAGAAAAATAAATCCCCCAAAAAATTATCACACTAAGTAATTTTCATCAGTGTTTTATATAAATATTTAATGATATAACATTTTCATTAGAAACACAGGGCGTTTACAGTAAATGCATATAATTACCAGGCATGTGGCCAAAATTTTGGGAAGAGGGTGGAACAGACCAAGGGAAATTCTCCAGATAAGGTGGTATTGGGGTACAACATATGAGTAAAACATCAATTAAATTATAAGGTTTTATGCTGTTGGTTTTGAAAGAAATTAATATACCTTACATGTTTTTAAGTATTGAGTAAAGACTACAACTATTATCAAATTTATAACTCCATTACAAGGATTAGCAGCTTCTACATGAAACCTTGGCAACCAAAAATAATAAATAAACATTGGAAGTTTAACTAAAAAGGCAATAATAAAGCCCGAATAAATATTTTAAAAAATCTTCCAATACTTTTATCATTTTTGTGATAACATTAAGAGGAAGGCTGGATCTGGCCCCCTTGGACAATCCCTCTTGGTTACATCCCTGAAATTACTTCCTTATATACATATTTAGGAAAAAATTATAGACACATTTAAAAAAATAAAGATTTATTTTCAGAAAAACAAAATTTATTATTTATAATATTATGAATAAATTTAAAAGTTGGTCATAGAAAAGATATATGTATATATATATATATATATATATATATATATATATATATATATATATATATATATATATATATTGATATTTTACGTTGTCCATTATTTTTCCGTTGCACTGACTATATGAAGTTGATAAATTACTATTGTAAATACTTTTATCCACCACTAAGTGCAATAATTTTACCTTGTTGCTAAATAGCGATAGAAAATGGATACAACAAACACCTTATAGTATTTACAATTTATCAACTTCATATATATATATATATATATATATATATATATATATATATATATATATATATATATTATTACTTGTAAATAATTTTTTTCCACCACTAAGTGCAATAATTTTACCTTGTGTGATGAAGCACCTTTTGCTCATCACATAAGGTAAAATTATTGCACTTAGTGGTCGAAAAAAATTATTTACAAGTAATAATAATAACTTCATAAAGTCAGTACAACGAAAAAACAATGGACAACATGAAATATATATATATATATATATATATATATATATATATATATATATATATATATATATATATATATAAAGTTATTATTATTACTAATTTTAAAAATACTTAACATTCATAAATAGAAACATTCGTTCCTTTTATGAAGCTAACCCCCTACTGGCGGCATCGGTGAGGTTTAAAGACTCTAATGGGAATGTATTTATGACTGTGGAATGGGGTGGGTTGTTTCGGTTGTGTGTCATATGATAGAAAAGACTGTTGACTTCAAAGTCTGTGTGATCATTTAATACGTTTTCTTTATCTGTTGCGAAGTGTTTCTATATTTCATATTTTTCCAAGATTGTTAGTTTTTTACTTTGTTTTAATGTGTGTAGAACATTTAAATTAGTGTGTATGTCGGTATGTGTGTGTTGGATGTTGTTTGGGTGTTTTGCGTAGCTTGATTTAGGGTTTATTTGTTTTTTTTGGGTAATGTGTTCTTCGAAGCGTGTATAGCATGACCTGCCGGTGTAATAGCTGGGACAATCGTGACAAGTTAATTTGTAAATACCTAAGAGTTTGTATTTGTCAGTTTCTTTTTGAAAAGGTTGTATGTGCTGTCTTAAAGTGTTTGTTGTTTTGTAGGATATTTGGTAATGGAGTTTTTTGAATGTAGAGGCTATTTTGTGTGTGTTTTTGTTGTGGTAAATGAGGGATATGTATTTTTGGTTTTTTGTGTGGTTTGTCTACGTGGCCATTTGATGGCTATTATTATTATTACTATTGTAAACAATTTTTCCACCACTAATGTAATTTTACCAATCACATAAGGTAAAATTATTCCACTTAGTGGTGGAAAAATTGTTTACAATAATAATAATAACTTTATAAAGTCAGTGCAACGGAAAAATAATGTACAACGTGAAATATCATGATGTATATATATATATATATATATATATATATATATATATATATATATATATATATATAAATTTCTTACAAAATAAAGACATACTTACGTTCAATCAACATTTTTAATTAGTAAACAGGAATATTCACTGCCAACATTTACAACTGTGTTTAAAGTAGATACATCAATGCCCTTTATATCAGAAATGCTTACATAGTTATATCTTGGCTTGATAAATCACCAACTGCACTTAAAATAAAAGCCATATAAAGCATCATAGACATCATTATAAATATATGTAAATATTGTGCAATAAGTAAGTTACTAGTGATTCTATATTGCAATAATTTCAAAACAAAAATGTAATGGATGAGAATGTTTTTTAACACATATTCTTTGATTAATTTCAGTAGATTTATTTCAGTACAAATGTTTTTTTTTTCATGTGAGGACAAAAACACAAGTTTATTATAAATAAATATAAAATAATATACTGTTATAAAAGCATGTACAGTAATATTGATTTTATGAAAAAATATTAAAAAAAAAGAAATATAAATTAAAATTGCAAAATACGTTTCTTACATGTATTTGTTTTTCTTGAAGTTTTTGAAGTTAGATTTATAACTTATAAAAATATAAGACCATCACAGAGTTTGTCGAAAGAGTTCTGGCTAGAGTTCTTGAAAACAAAGCCATTATATTATTACTTTAAGTAATATATATATCTTGATATTTTACGTTGTCCACTGTATATATATATATATATATACACAATACTTATTACATTGCCTTGATTTGAAAGACTAACAAAAAAATTCAACTCAGATATCTCATTCCATGAAATAATTTTAAAATATAATTTTTAGAACGTTAAGAGTCATGATTTATAATTTCTTATGGTTTATGACATGCAAAAGTAAAAAAACCAGTTCCAGAACCTTCAAGATTTTTTGAAAAATCAGTTTTTTTTTCGTGTCTATTGATGTGCAAAGTGCAAAAATTTGGATTCCTCCGAAAGTCCTGGTGACAAGGCCTGCCAGTTTTGGAGCCTTGGCTTGTTTAGCAGAGTTTTCACTCCTGTGATATGCCGTTTCTGAAAAATATTCATTTACAGCAGTATGAGATAATTAACTTGGCTTTATAGTTTTGATACTGGCTGATTAAGTTGGCTAGTGTTGATTGGAACGATTTGTTTTAGCTTGGATTTTGGTGAGGTGTGGATTTTAGATGTTCGACCTTCATGGGGGCTCGTAAACGAGGCACAGGGGTCGATTCCTGCGCATCGGAGGTGGCGCCAGATCTGTGACTATTGCCGACAGATGCGGATGGGAGGAGCGTTCTGCTCGATTTTTGAGAGATGTGGTCAGTTTGACAATGAAATCATCTAGGGATGGGACATTAAGTCCCGCGACTATTACTGTGTTTTTCTCATACCACGGGGAGTTTGAGATTAGTCTGAGCATGACGTTTTGGAAAGAGTGCAGCTTTCTCTTTGAAGCATCGCTCAGAATTTTGGAGCCCAATGGCTATGAAGCATTTCAATTGGTGGTGTTCCAAGTTGAAGGTGGGAACGTATAATGGCAAAAAATCTATTGAAGACCTAAATTAATTATACTGTATTACCAGTATTTTATAATTGACATATACAAACATCCTTTTTTAACAATTCTTGTGGAAAATTTATTTCTTAAAAGATTTATATACAACAGTTTACTATGAAACAAAAATAATTTGCAAAGAAATAAATTTTATTAGAATTATAATAATTGAAAATTGGCTGGAAAAATCATTAATTTTCATAGTGGAATAATAATACTGCTCATGTCTACGAATATCATGAAAAAAAACTCTTATTTGAAAAGTTCTATCTTTATTGTGATGGTCAAATTGAGAGTATACTATCGTCCTACTCTAAGTATCACTCGGCAAAAAACCACTATTTACTCGTATTTTTTAGCAGACAAGTTTTTACTAGATCAGTGTATTATTCAATGCTGTAAGTCATGGGCAAGACTCGCAGCATTGAACAATGCACTGATCTAGTGTGAAACGCATTGTCTGCTGAAAAATATCAGTAAATAGTGGTTTTTTTGCCAAGTGATACTAAAAGTAGTAATTTAAAATACCTCAAGATGTACAACATAAAAACTGATAGTTATAATATCTTCTTTTTAGGTACATAATCAATTATTAATTTAACCTACAATATACATTTACTTTTTATTGGAATGTGAAGAAAACAGCAATCAAGAACATTAATTACATATCCCCTTATATAGAACTTTAATTATTGCAGAAGGGGCTGTATTTAGAATGAATAGTGATGGTTAACCATTGGGCAATATGTGAATGGTAGAGATAAGTGACTGGTCTGGAACACATATGAGATTTATAAGCAACTCAGTACTAAAAAATTGAAGGGTGAATCCACCTATACTTTAGCCCAGTGGTTCTTAAACCTTTTAACACATGGCTCCCTTGACGTAAAATATTTTCTGACAGCACCACTACAGAAAATTGACCAAAAATTTGTTTGCAAAAAATTATGAGTAAATTTTTAACAATTTTGTTTATTACTGTACAAAGTAAAATACAAGCACATACCAATATATTCTTAGAACATTTTTTAAAACTGTAAGAAAATAGCCAATAGATATATGACAATAAAAATACTAGAAAAACCACAATACCAAAAAATAATGAAAAATAACTAATTTTACAAGTTACCTAAGATTAAACCCTTTTGTACATTTCAATGACCGTGTCATCATCATCAGAGGGTCATAATACAAAATAACAATCTATAATACAATAAATTACAAACTAGACTGATTTCAGGTAATATATTGTTATATATGTCTACACTTTTAGAATGTTTTAAACTTGCCTATAGTAGCACTTACTTTGCTTGTTTCGGGAGATGTGTCCCTTTGTCAACTCAGACCGTAACTGATCTCAAGGTTTACGTAGGTTAGGGTGGGGGTGGGGTATTTTGGTGGTGTGGGTATATTTTGTGTGTATTAGGAGTTATGATGTCAAAAAGTGCGTGTGAGTTGTAATGTAATTGTGTATTGAGTATGTGTGTAGGATGTAGTTTGAAGTGTCTATATATTTCGTACTGTTTGGTTGTGTAGCGTTGGTTATTTCTGTGTTGTTTATGAAGAATTTGTAGGTTAGATGTTATGTCTATGTAGACATGTTTTGTGGAGTTGAGATGATCGGCGAAGTTTGATTGGTAGTTATTGTTTTTTAGTGCTTTTATATGTTCTTGGTAACGTGTGTAGAATGACCTCCCTGTCTGGCCTATGTAAAAACTGGGGCATGAACTGCAAGTTAGTTTGTAAACTCCAGTGGTGTTGTAAATATTTGTGGGTTTAAATTGTTTGTTGAGAGTGTTGAGTGTGGAGTAAGCTATTTTGTAGTTGTATTTTCGTAATGTGTTGGTTAGATTGTGGGTTTTGGATGATCTGTATGGTATTGATAAGTATTTTATGGGATTGTCATCTTGTGTGTTTGTATTTGGGTTATTATGTTTATTTTTAGGCGGTTGTATAATTTGTCAATCATTGTTGGGTTGTATCCGTTTGTTTGTGCTATATATTTTATGGTGTTTAACTCCTGGTAGTGTTCATCTTTGTCTAGTGGTGTTTTAAGGAGGTGATATATCATGGTGTTGTAAGCAGCTAGTTTATGTTGGTATGGGTGGTTTGAGGAACTGTGTATGGTCGTATTGGTGCTGGTGGGTTTTCGTTATATGTTGAATTTATGTGTTTCTTTGTCTGTTCGTTTAATTGTGAGGTCTAAAATGTTGAGAGAGTTTTGTTGTTCTGTTTCGATGGTGTATGTTAGTTTAGGGTGTATGAAATTTAGGTGTTTTAGAAATATGTGTGCTCTGCGTGTGTTGCCTTTATATAATGTTATGATGTCGTCGACGTATCTGTACCAGTAAATTATGTTATCTGAGTATTTGTTGTTGTGTGTGACAGAGAGGTCATTCTACACACGTTACCAAGAACATATAAAAGCACTAAAAAACAATAACTACCAATCAAACTTCGCCGATCATCTCAACTCCACAAAACATGTCTACATAGACATAACATCTAACCTACAAATTCTTCATAAACAACACAGAAACAACCAACACTACACAACCGAACAATACGAAATATATAGACACTTCAAACTACATCCTACACACATACTCAAAACACAATTACATTACAACTCACACACACTTTTTGACATCATAACTCCTAATACACACAAAATATACCCACACCACCAAAATAGCCCACCCCCACCCTAACCTACGTAAACCTTGAGATCAGTTACGGTCTGAGTTGACAAAGGGACACATCTCCCGAAACGGCCGTCCTCAACAAGCAAAGTAAGTGCTACTATAGGCAAGTTTAAAACATTCTAAAAGTGTAAGTGATTACTAGTAGCTCACGAGAAGATGGAATCAACAAATGTTGTTATGTATGGTTTAGGCCTCACCTAGTAGTGGACTTGAGTCACCACAAAATTTTACTTTGTTATTAAGAAAATTTATTCACTTGGTAAAAATAAAGACAGAGCTGTATTGTACAGTACAGCAGCTCTTTACTCTTTTAAAACTATTTTACTGCTAACCACAATATTTTATTCTACCACAAATTGTGATTCATTTCATGATTGGTTTAATTTAAGTGTTCAAAATATCTTATTTGAACCAATATATCACTAATATGTTTTTATTAGTTTTAAAGTAAAAAATAAAATATTTTATAATAAGATAAACAAAAATTGAGAATGAGTAAATAGAAATTGCTTGCTGTGGTATATTTATTCGTGAAAACTAATAAGTTTACACTTATTTACTGTTACTAAAAAGTTACAGTGAAAACTATTAGCTCACGTGAAGATGGAATCAACAAATATATAGGTGCTGTATTTAATAGGTGAAAAATGCTCTTTATGCAGAGTTAAAAAAGGGGAATCCATGGGTAACCTTACTCTTATAATTGGCATATTGTGATAATGTTGATTGAATATTCATATTTACAATTCAGATTACAAGTTATGATAAAATGGAAAAGTATGCAAATAATTTATAATAGATGCAAATTTGTGTTTGTAAAATAAATATTAACAAACAAATGTAACCTTATTTGTACTATGATTTATAGTCTAGAGTAAAAAATGTTGAATTTTAAAGTATTTTTGAAAAAGTTTTCACTAACAGATATTAAACTCCATTATTCTAGCCTTAGTATCAACTTTATTGACTATGCCATCAAAAATACTTTCCTTCCGTTTTATTTTTGCCAGTAGTTCACATTCTAATGATATGTAAGACAGACTCTGTTGACCAATGGTATTTCTTAAATAAGTTTTTATTTTTTTTGTCTGGCTTGCATTCCTATCTTTTCTAAACAATTAACAGTTCCAATAAAAAACAGTTTGTTACTTTGTGCTACTCCCTAACTAGTGATATTTCTATAAGAGCTAGATTGAAAATTCGAGAAAGCACCTCTGAACTAAGTTGATACCAAAAGTGTAATTCATTTATACATGTTTACTAATAAATGAAAATATGACAGCACGAGCCATTTCTTTTGTTCTACTTTCGCTTTTTGAGCTCTTTAGTCACTAGGTTCACTTCTGCTCAGGTCAATTCTTAGAAGCCTCTTGTTAGCAATTATAATTATAAATTACATACTATAGTTAATACTACGGCAGTCTTTCACTAACTTCATCCCACCACTCCCCACTGCTTAGTAGGCTATACAAGGATAATCAGACTATCATTCTGAAAGTTAGGTTTATGTTTTGAAAGTTAGATGTTTATAAGTCTTTGAAGCATGCTTTATTAGGTCCAAAATGACCATGGTTTCTGAAGTTAAAGTGAAGCTATCTTTGAAGTATAGGAAGACACCACTTAGTAGAGTCAGCAATAGCCTATAAGCCCTGGGGCATCTTTTAGCCCACCCTAGGTATTCAATATCAGCTCCTGGAAGAGAGAGGCGATACATATTTGGCCAGAGTTCAATTAATCCTCTTAATTAGGTATCAATCACTCATTCAAACAGGATTCATACATTTGTAATAATTTTCATACTTCATGAATTTTATTCATTACAATTAGTAAAATTTCAGATAGTTGGTTGGCAACTTTAGATAAAATTTTTTCCAATTAGATTACATGCCTTGAACATGATTTTTGATCTTAGCCTTTATTCTAAAACAGTTAAGAGTTAAAACAAACAAACAAAATTGTTAAAACACTTGTAAATATTTTAAACTTGCCTGTAGTAGCACTTACTTATATTTGTTGAGGATGGGCGTTTTGGGAGATGTGTCCCATTGTCAACTCCGACTGTAGCTGATCTCAAGGTTTTCGTAGGTTAGAGTATTAGGGTGGGGGTGGGATATTATGGTGGTGTGGGTGTACTTTGTGAGTCTTAGGAGTTATGATGTCAAAAAGTGTGTGTGAGTTATAATGTAATTGTGTATTGAGTATGTGTGTAGGGTGTAGTTTGAAGTGTCTGTATATTCCATATTGTTCAATTGTGTAACGTTGGTTATTTCTGTATTTATGAAGAATTTGTAGGTCAAATGTTATGTTTATGTAGTCATGTTTTGTGGAGTTGAGATGATTAGCGAAGTTAGATTGGTAATTATTATTTGTTGGTACGTTTATATGTTCTTGGTAGTGTGTGTAAAAATACCTCCCTGTCTGGTCTATGTAAAAATTGGGGCACGAACTGCAAGTTAGTTTGTAAATTCCAGCAGAGTTGTAAATGCAGTTGATTTTGTTGTTGGGTTTGAATTGTTTATTGAGAGTGTAGTGTGTGGAGTAGGCTAGTTTTTAGTTATATTTTCGTAGTGTTTTATTTAAATTGTGGGTTTTGGGTGATCTGTATGGTATTGATAAGTATTTTATGGAATTGTCGTGTTGTGTATTTGTATTTGGTTTATTGAGTTTGTTTTTTAGGCAGTTGTATAATTTATCAATCATTGATGTGTTATATCAATTAGTTTGTGCTATATGCTTTATGGTGTTTAACTTTTGGTAGAGTTCTTCTTTGTTTTGGGAGATGTGTCCCATTATCAACTCAGACCGTAATTGATCCCAAGGTTTTCCTAGGTTAGGGAATTAGGGTCTTTAACACTTACCGTGCCAACCACGTCAATTGACGGAACACGGCGACACATGCAAGAATGCTTACCATGTCATTTGACGTGATGCTCGTTTCAATGTGATTCTAATGTGTTATTCCGTCAATTGACGTAGTTTAAATATCTTAGATTGTAGCGCAGTTCATTCAGTTCAAACTACGGTCAATAGAGTGCATGAGTATACAGAAATTTATTGTTTCTTTGTTTTTTCGTTGAGAACTGCTATAGTCGCAGATGCGTGGCAGGTGTGTTTGTTTACGAAACATAATGTGTACATCCAGTTTGACTGATTCTGATATCATCGACCTACTAAGTGATAGTGGTGATGAAGATTTAATTTTTGATGATTCTGATGACGATCCTGACAATGTTCAGCAGGAATTTCAACATAACCTAGGTTAGTAGAGCTATTCTTCCGTGTTATAACCTATAAGTTGTCATGAGTTGGCTTTGTTTACAAAATGTTTACTGTCAATATTTCCCCATTTTCTGAATATAAATAGTACAAATTCTCTTCTAGAATTTTAGGAACTTTATTTTTGTTCCAGATTCGGATTCAGAAAATGAATAAGTCGTCGCGAATCAGACAATTATTGACAGCATACAGCCAATTCCTGTTACCTCCACGAGTAAAACCAGAGTCAGCCGCCCTACAGATTTGGAAATAGTATGGACCAAGATGGATTCAACCCCAACTTTAGATGTTTTCAGTGGTTTCAGTGGGGTAACAAATAGTTTTGAACTTGATGAAAATAGTTCTGTGTTGGATTTTTTTCACATTTTGTTGACAGTAATTTGATTGACACTTTCAAACAACAAACAAATTTATATGCAAGACAGAGGTTGAGACAATTGAGAAGTTCTCAGTCTTTGAAGCCTAATTCAAGGATGAATGAATGGAAATGTGTTACCCTGGTAGAAATAGAAAAAGTTCATTGCCATTATATTCCACCAGAGCATCAGCCAAATTATTGATCACTGGAGTAAAGACCCTGTTGTTGCATGTACCTATTGCCCAAATATCATCAGCAGGAACAGATTTTTACTTATTCTTTCTAACTTCCACATCAATGATAATTCTTCGCTGAAGAAAGGTGAACCAGGTTATGACCCCCTGCATAAAGTTCGTCCTCTCATTGATACTATCCAGCTTCGTTTTCACCAGGCCTATCTGCTTGGTGAAAAAATAACAATTGATGAAGGCATGTGCGCATTCAGAGGAAGGCTGCAATTCAAGCAGTATATGCCTCAGAAGCCAAGTAAATATGGCATAAAATTATACATGCTTTCAGAAGCTGATACTGGATATATATGGAATTTTAGTATTTACTGTGGTCTGAGCAATGTTATTATCAACATTGTGACAAGTTTATTGGGCAGCCTATCTGGAGTAGGTCGTACCTTGTACACGGACAGATACTATACAAGTCCTGATCTTGCAAGAGAACTTGAAAACATGAGAACAGCTCTTGTAGGAACAGTGATGAAGAATAGAAGAGGTTTGCCAAAGGATTTGAAGAGTCCAATTCTTGAAAGAGGGGAGGAAATTTATCGCAAGGCTGGAAATCTTCTAGCTATATGCTGGAGAGATAAACGTCCAGTGTACATGCTGAGTACCAGACATGCTGCTGAAATGGTTTCATACAGAAGAAATAGAGGAACTGATAAAACTAAGTCAGCATGTGTTCTGGACTATAACCTAAACAAGGCTGGCGTCGACCGCACTGATCAGCTGATGTCGTACGTGGCATTTGACCACAAGACTGTCAAATGGTGGAAAAGGTTTGCACTCCATTGCCTTCTTATGTGTGTGGTGAATGCATGTATTCTTTACAATAAAGTAAAGGGAAAGAAGATGGCAGTAACACAGTTTATAAATCTTCTGTGTACTGAATTGCCTCTTTGTGAAGAGGATTCTCCACAGCCAAGTTCTAGTGGTGGCCAGCTAAGTAGGCTTTCTACTGGCAATCACTTTATAGAAAGAATTCCAGCACCACCAGGGAAAAGTAGAATACAGAGGATGTGTAAAGTGTGCTCTGTAAGAGGCAAGCAAGAAAGTGGAAAAGCCAAAAGAAAAGATACTTCCTACTGGTGTTCAGTATGCAAAATAGCTTTTTGTATGGAACCATGTTTCAAAGTTTATCATTCAAAAAAGAATTTTTCCACATCAGTATATATAATTTCAATCATTCAACATGAACAAATAATATATGTAGAGTGTTCTTATGTAGTTTTGAATAGATAGTTTAATATTAAGACAATAAAGAAAAACATTTCATTTCAGTCAACTTTTTCAAAAACTTGAAAATCAGTGCTTTTTCTAAAAATTGATAAATAATAATGTGTGGGGATGGGAATTTGGAAGTCATATGGTTGGAAAGAACAAAGAAGGAGCTTTAAAATGAGGTAAAAAACATTTTCATAAGTAAAGTGGTTATTTTGTAAGATAATTTCAAAAAGTTAGGAAAATGGCCGGCATACAGGGAATGGCTGGCGGCAATTCGGTTGGCACTGTAGGTGTTAAATATTTACAAGTGTTTTAGTGAAAACTAGTAGCTCACGTGAAGATGGAATCAACAAATATAAAAAAATTGGTTGCAGATATACATGATTGGTAATAATAAAATAATGATAACAAATTATGGTTTTAAATATTGTTAGGTCATTTACTAATGTTGATAAAGGTGTAAAAATATAATTGTAGGCATACATTAGTTTACTCCAACGTGTAAACCAATTCATATTTAAAACAGGATATTAATAGAGAACATACTATATATACCCAATGTAATATTGTACTAAGAGAATCTGAATTATCAAAATACTAATTGTCTGAAATATTCGTATGTATTTTATTCTATACAGCGTGAGATACTTTAAATAAATATTAATAATTCTAATTGAATTTTTCTTTCACCAACTATTGCACGGAAGATATTACGTTGGTAGGCTGCTGCTATCTCTCGTGGTAGTGTATTTTAGAACTACATCAGAAAAAATAGTTATGTTGGCCAAACTGGCCTATTGTATACAAGTTAGTAAATTGAAGTGAAATCCTGTCAGTTTTGTTGAATGTTGAGGAGTGGTTTGTGTTGTTAAGTTTGTGTTTCATTCGTTTTTATCATTATTGTTACGTTATTTGTCTGTTTATTTGCTTAACTTATAATTCATTTAGGATCTTTTCAAAAGGAATATGTGTTGTTCATTGAATAAACTGTGGAAAAGTGAAAAGTATGGCTCAAGTGACAGACTATGTTTGTAAAGTTATCATTAAGTAGGACAGTGAAAATATAATTTTCTTATTATAAAAATGAAGAATTTTCAAAACAACACCCACACTTTTAATCCGTCTAGTATTCGTCTTTTCATCTCAGCAGCTATCATTATCCTCTTCAGTACAAAAGTAAGTAATAACAAATCTGTCATGTTTTTTCTTGCATGTAGGTTATGTTAGTTAAAAACTAATTGTTGCCTTATTTATGACTGTAACATTTTTGTTTACAATATAAACATTTATTTTGCTTACTAATCCTCTTCTAAGATATACTGAAAGAGTGGCAGAAAAATTATATAGATAAAATCTAACTTTTAAAACAACTCAAATGTTTCTGATTTGTATTTAACTTTAAAAAACACATTTATTTGTAGAAGATACCAGATAATATATCTGCATCATCTTTGCATTGTGAATGCTAAAACGTTAATGGAATATTTGCCAAAGTAAACATATTAAAAAGTGTAACTGTAATATTAGAAAGAAAGGAAATTTTCTGGAATATTTTTAATAGGAGGAAAAAAGGTATTTTTTAATAATAATTTAGTAAGAGCAGCAGGCACATTATTGATGGACAGATTTTGTTACTGGTATTGAGTCTAATATAGTATTTGTTTTTAATCATAATAGTCAACAAGCTCTTTAAATCTAATTAGTGTAGTCTTCTTGGTAATGATCTGATTTTTCTAAACTTCGCCCAATCTTTAGGATTAAAGCTTTTTTAAATTTTTTAAACTTATCATATCAAGTGATCAATTTTGTTGTACCATGTTTAATGATTTCTTTTTAAAGAGGTGAGGAAATCCATATATTCAGAATGTCGGTAATAGCTTAGATATTATTTTTACCTCCTATAAGCCTAGTACTTTTGACCAACTTTTCATGTTTAAAAGAGGGATTTAAAGAAATGTGAAAATATAAACAATTTCATAGTTTATTAGAGCCAAAAGATTTAATGTCTGATTCACCAATTTTGTGTCTGGTGCCCCACAGGTTTGTCTAGTCTTTAGATCGTATTTTGACTGGGCCCTTCCTAATATTGTATTATTACCTCTTATCTATTTCTTATGCATTTTAGGTATATTTTTTCTAACAGGTCTAGTAAACTTTTAAAATAATTCTTACTATGTTCTGACTTAAACTTTCTTAATCTCTTACATTTAATAAGCTCACAGTATTTGGGGAGAGAAATAATTCATCCCCTTGCTCATTATGATGTTTCTTACATTTTTCAATGAACCATTTTTTTTTGTTATAAGATGAATAACTCATCTTACAATTTTTTATTCAAATAAATGCAAAACTTGTATGTAAATATATAAAAAACCGACTGACTCATAGTGTTTTCAAGATCACACTAAGCAATCTTTATCAGTATCTCAAACATACTACAGAAGTTATGTGAACTGCAAAGTTTTCATAACATTTTTATGTAATATTTTACCAAGTTATATTTTAAATAATTTTAAATTTTATTCATTTTAATGATGTAACTTTTTATTGGTTTTAATTTTTACTTCTATAAACAGGGGTTCAATTTATTTCAAACACTCTAAGCCTATATATACTTTTCCTATTGACAAAATTTCTTGGACTTTAAAAACGAATAATACATCCTCAAAACACAATAATATATTAAATGTTTTTAAAACAAAATATCACTTGTAAATTTCTGATCTAGGCCCTACATAAAGTAATTTTGTTTTGGATACATTGTTTTTACATTTTGTTTTATACATTGTGGTATTGAGGAGTTTAATTATTGTTTTAATACTTTTCTCCACAGTTATTGATTCTTCTTAAACTGTTCTAAAAGCAGGTTTTTAATAACATGTTCTTTTGGTTTTCAAATCGGTCTAAATTCAAAAAGAATAAGTTTACTTTAATTTTTGGCTGACTCCAAATACCACTATCATTGTATTACCAGACATTTGCATGTTATATCATAAATACAGTTATTATGTTTAATATTGATAAACATTATGGTTAATTTATTCTTATTGTGTTCTAGTAAACAGCAAGGTTTTTATTAAAACAATTATCTTGAAATATCTTCTTTATGATTTCATTTACCTGTAATTCTCCGTATTTTGTAAGTCTGAGATATCTGCTTTCATTAAGTGCAGCCATAAAATCCATTAAAACAATAGCCAGTCATAATTATAGTTTAAAAGAATATGGTTCTGATAATTAAGTAGGTTGTGAACAAGAACAGTAAATATAGGTTGTTAATGGTAAAATGTTTTTCTTTGGCCAATACATTTTTTTGCAGATTCTGCAAAGTGACTCAATAATTAAACTTATGTTCAATACTACTAACATGTAGTACTACTAATAGTTCTAGTAGAACTAGTACTAGTTCAATACTACTACTAGTTAGTGAAAACACATGAAGATGGAATCAACAAATATTATGTTCAATAGTTTGGTTAAATCATGCTAAAAATAATTTATAAAATATTAGGGTTAGAGTATCTCCCTTTCTTTAATTCTTCTATGTCATGTTTACTGAATAAGGGTATAAGTAGAATTGCATTATTGGTGGTTATAAACATGCAGAATTTTACAGAACAATCATTGGAAATGTCCTGTTGTATAAAAAATGTTATGAGTATTTGTTATATGCTCATTTAACAAATATTTGAGTATTTATAAAGCCATATATTTCTACTGAATAGAAGAAAGTAATCATACAATTTTTTAATAAAAACTAAGGCTAGTTATTAAAAGTGTGCTACTTAATTAACAGCCAGTTTTTACTCTACAAATTTTACCTGATTTAAACGCCTTTATCTGTTAAATTTTTTCTATATAAAAATATTCAGGATTTGAATTCACTATTTAAAATTTTGTAAATATTTTTCTTTATTATACAATGTAGGCCTATCTTCTTTATAGATATTGTTCTTCTAAAATGAACATCAGCTTTGCTTTCTTCGATTATACAATTTTATGTGCAACGTATAAAAACCTCCCCTCAGATATATTTTATCAACAAAAAATCCCACCTAAAACTCCAACCTAAAGCACCTAACCTCCACACTCTTCCCAAAATTCACAAACCCAACGTCCCCATCCGAGCCATCATCAACTACCAGAATGCCCCTGCACATAAATTAGCAAAATACATAGACAAAATAATCAGACAATCCATAAACTTAACCACAGAAAACGAAACACACATAAAAAAACAGAACAAACCTCATAAATAAAATACAAGACATAAACATACCACACAATTCAACACTACTATCACTCAACATAACAAATATGTACACCAACATACCCATACCCGAAACGCTCAACATCCTAGAAACCCAATTAATACAGAACAACATACTTAAAACCCATGTTACCAAAATCATAAACATCCTCTAAATCATCACCAAACAAAACTATTTCACCCACAACTCAAACTTCTATTAAGAACCAGATGACCTACCCATGGGAAGTCCTATCAGTAGTGTCCTAAGCAAAATTTTTCTGCAACACATAGAAAACACCAAGATACTCACAAACAATACACACGCACACAAAATTATTTACTTGCACAGATACGTCGATGATATCATAACACTATACAGAGGCAACTCTCGTCAATGCGAAAAACTCCTCACCTACACTAATAAAATACATCCAAAACTCCACTTCACTTCAAAAATTGAAACCAACCGATCCCTAAACTTCCTCGACCTAATCATAACAAAAAGCCACACACACAAACACAGCTTCAACATTTACAGGAAACCCATGCCGACAGATACACTTATCCACAACACCACAAACCACCCTATCCAATACAAATACGTTGCCTTCAGATCCATGCTCCATAGACTTAAGGAAAACATAAACAAAGAACTAGACACAATTAAATATTTAGCATACACAAATGTATACAACACCACAATAATAGACAAACTATGGTACAAAATTCAAAAAAACACTAAAATTAACAATACAGACAGGGAAAACAAATACATCACATTACCATTCATAAACAAAACAACAAACAAAATAGCCCGCAAATTTCAATAAATAGGATACAAAATAACATACAAAACTAATAACAAGTTACAATACACCACCAACAACAAAGATAAACTACAAGCACCAGACAGATACGTACTTAACTGTGATGAACGTAACAAATTCTACATTGGACAAACAGGTTGCAGCTTTAAACAAAGAGTTGAGGAACACAAACAGAACACCAACTCAACCTTTTACAATCACATAAATGAAACAGGACACAAATACATAGACATGTACCATAACCTAGAAATCCTACACATCAACAAAAAAGGACCACATCTCAACACACTAGAACAATATGAAATTTACAGACACACAAAAACACAAAGCACACACATATTAAACGAACAAACACAATACAAACCACACATACTCTTTAATACTATTGTAAACCTACCTTTAAAACCGTCACCGTCACATAGCGATCGGAAACGTTCTGTCTCAGTAAGTTTCAACAAATTTACTAAATTTAAAGTTCGGATAGTCATAAACTATTGTTTAAGTGATTAATATTATATAAATTGAAAATCCTAAAGAAAAGGTTAATATAATGATTTCATAAGAACTGAAAAATTTAGTTATCCCTGATGAGCATATTTTAAATGAAGGCAATACACCTTCAATTGACTCTGCAAAAAACATCAACTCACAATCAGTAATTTATTCCTTATAAGCGTTTCAATGACAAAATCCTCATCATCGGTATTACCACATACATAACATCTAAACTGTAAGTATAAAAAACTTTTTAAATTATAGTTAAATGTACTAGCTATAGTCAATGATAATGATGACTATCATTGAAACCCATTTGAGAAATAAAGTATTGATTGTAAGTTAGCGTTTGTTGAAGTAATTACTTTTGGCTGTTTATGATTTAATCACAGGAGTAAAATCATCTCATTCACCACATCACAGTAAGCTCTACATATCTTAGCCTAAACTAAGCGATAATATATAATTTCATACAACAGTTAATTTTATGTTATAGGTTATGTTCTAAAACAGCTGTTTTTACATAGGGTATATTGCTCTGAAATTCTTAATATAATCATCTCTGTTCCTATCTTAAGGAATATTGATATACATTTGAGTACCTTCTGTATTTTGTAACATCAAAACATTGTTTTTCAATGAGACGTTTCGGACTAACTCCATTATTAAAACTTTAAACTGCTTTCTTAAATTATCAAAACTATAAACGGTTTTCTTATACATACCCATATTTCTGTATTCTTTGTAAATTATGTTGTAATGTTATCAGCTAATAAGTTACGGTATTTGATTTATATTGTGATAAATTTTGCTATGATTAATTCAATATACTGATAATGAGTTATAATTTGATTAAAATTTTTTAAAAGAAAACTTAGGCCCGTCTGACATTTATAAAGTACCTATTTCAATTCAGTTAAGTAGAAAGGTTCCAGTTTTATTTTTTAACATTTGAAAGGTTTTTATGAACTACATTTTTTTATTATTAACAACGTTAAATAGATATTTTTAAAACCTTTATTGACTGCATTATTCAAGTAGCCTATTCATTCTGTAGGTCAGTTCCACTGACTAATTTTTTATTATTTAGTTTTGTAATACTGTATATTTGCTAATATTTTTGTATTAATAATTTGGGTTTATTGTTATTTTAAATATTAGCACAAAGGTAATGGAATATTCTTACTCCAAATATTGTTTTGAACACCTTCTGCCAGTGGGAAGTGAGAATTGAGGGTAATGTTAAAATTGTCAGTGGTTTATTATAAACAGAAGTAAGAAAATTTATAATGAATGGCATTAATTAAAATAGGGAAAGTGTAGAATGCACTTATATCTTTTAGCATCATGTTGTAATAAAAGATATAATGTAGCTTGTGCTATGTATTTGGCGAAGGAAAATAAAATGAGAAATTGAAGTAAATAGTTTATTAATAAAAACAATTTCTAGGACTCTTTAAGGGAAAACGTTCAGCCACAAATATAATCTCTCTCTCTTTTTCTTTCTCTTTATATTTATATATATATATATATATATATATATATATATATATCGCAATATGTATTCTTGTGTATTAATAAAGAACTAAGTCAATATACAAATACAAGAATTATAATTGAATTTACAATTCAAAGCTTTTTGTTGGCTAACAGTACCAACATCATCAGGAATATTAAACAATTGAATTGAATTATTTAATATTCCTGATGATGTTGGTACTGTTAGCCAACAAAAAACTTTGAATTGTAAATTTCAATTATAATTCTTGTATTTGTATTTTGACTTAGTTCTTTATATATATATATATATATATATATATATATATATATATATATATATATATATATATATATATGCATAAATACCAAGTAAGATTCTTGTTTAAGTACATAAGTGGAAGTGATAAATATATATATATATATATATATATATATTTTTTTTTTTTTTTTCAAGCAACATAGGTTATTCAAATACAAGAATATTTATTAATTTATATTCAAAGCTTTTCGTTGGTAAACAGTACCAACATCATCAGGAATGAAAAAATTTTAAATTTTTAGAAATGAAAAAATTGTTTGTTCCTGATGATGTTGGTACTGTTTATCAACAAAAAGCTTTGAATATAAATTAATAAATATTCTTGTATTTGAATAACCTATGTTGTTTTAAATTATTAAACAAGAAAACATATTATATATATATATATATATATATATATATATATATATATATATATATATATATATATATATATATATATATATTGTTAATCCGACGTTTGAGTATGTTAATTTATACGGGAACAAAAGTGAAAGAAGGTTGAGAAAGGTGAGTTTGCATGACTCCACCTGTGAAAGCCTGGCGGGAACCTGTCAACCAGATAAGCCCCCTCTTAAACCTACTCAAATGAACTGTCCTTTTCCATTCAAACGGTAATAATGTTATGAAACGGAAACAGTTTCATCGTTAGTACATGACAAATGGAGGAGCATTCCTTATCGAGAAACGACACTAGAATTTATCCAAATGTCTAGTTACCGGTACCTGCTATAATGGTCAGACTACCACTTACTTGGTGTTGTGGGGGTAGTAAAATCTGCCCTTGGGGAAATGTCATAGTCATGGGAAAGGCCTACTTTTGTACAGAAAGCTACTATTAATTAAAAGAGGTACTACTATATTGTCTTATAATCTTTTAAGTAACACTCAACTTTTATTTCTTAAAAGTTTGGTGAAATGGAAACTTATTAAAAGTAACCCACTATACCAGTTTTCAGTTATTTGAATATACAAATTTTAACCTATATGATTTTTTAATTTTCGCTATTTTGTGTTGTGCTTGATTATGTACCTTAATTTACTGTCTGCCGTATGGTTTTTAAATAGATAATTATGGCGTTTGTTTCTGAATAATAAAGTTTCCTTTTTTATTTGTAATTATTTAAAAAGGTTTTAAATAGTTGATGAAATTACGATACAGAATCGAATAGTAGAAATAAGATGGCTGTTTTGTGTATATAACAATATTGTTTAAGAAGGCTAGATTATAATCAGTTGACTTTGTTGAAGACTTATCTGATTTGTTGGTTAAAACTTTTCCCGAGGCAAGCTCAATCGTTAAATTGAGGTCCAGTACTGATGATGGTGATATCGTAATCGAAACTAACCTGTAGAGTAAACCGTTTATGAGTGATAATTTGAGTCATGCCTTTGTACATTCATTTAGCCAAGCTCTAACTTAACAATAGACAGTTAGTGTTGGACTACAAATTAATAGCCAGGAATGTACATTTCGCAGAGCCACCCAACTGATTAGCTCACTTTAGAAGTGTGAAATTGTAATCGGAAACACTTTCTGGTGTGTTTGTTTGTACAGGTCACAGTAATCAGGATAATATGCTAGTTAAGTGAGACTTGGATTGCTCAGACTGTATCGGGTGTTGCCGTAACTGTCACGGCTGGCGCAGTGTTTGCAAATACGTTTGCTTTCGTGAGCAAACTGACCACTGTTGCATAATTGTACCACATAAATATATTTATCTATATTGTTAAGTAAGTAAATTGGGAAAATTTCAACACAGAGGAGGTGTAATTAGAATTGATATAGAGATGTGTTCAGGTTTAGATACGGTCTGGTGTTATTTTTCTCCGGTCCCCCCCCCCCCTGTATCTGATACATGTTCCATTTATCTTAGTAATATTTATCATCCGATACTTGCGTTCTAGGGCTCTTTATGTCGCGCCTTTCTCCAGCCTGTAACAGACATCTTGTGATCCTGACAGAGAGTGAGTTTATGTACGCGACCTTGTACGATTCTCACTGTTTCCTATACCAGAGGGTTTTATATCGCTACTTCTGTGTCTAAATGTTTCCAACTCATCCTACATGACTGGACCGTTGTTCTACCTCCACGGTGCATGAAGAACTCTTTATCGTAATATTCTATAGGAAGACAAGTAATCACCTTCTCTACGATCCGTCATGAGTGGACTGGGGTAATGCTACCTACCGTGGTATCAGCACTAGCGGTGCCTCGGCATCAAGGACGGCTTCAGGATTTATTTTTTGAGTAGGCACAGTTTAGGGGAGTCGTGACTGCATTGGGAGGGGGCTGGCGTCCTCCCTCAGAAATCGTTTCAAATTTAAATGGGTTTGAGGGAATTTTTACTTTCAGGGCAATTAGATATATAAGCTAAACAAAAGGCCAATTATTTGCTATTTTATTGTTGCTTGGTGCATTCCACATTTCGCTTTAGTATTATGTGCATTTTTTTAATCTCAGATGTATATCATTTATCTTTCTAGACTGTTGATAATTAAGAAGGATTTTAACAGTATAATAAAGTAAGGTAGGCCCGGTCAAGCCGTCACTGCTCGGCATCCCTCACGTGTTCAGGACTCTAAGCCACTTAGCGGCCGAGTAGAAGCGGTTCATTAGCGTTGCTACACTAGTGACCGCATGACCTCCCTCATTATCTCGCAGACTACACTAAATTCTCTCATTAACAACTGTGTCGCTTTTCATTCAAGCAGTTATCCAACTATATCTTTAAGGAAGCAATAAGAAGGCTTTGTTCTTTAAAGCCTATCAAATCGATTACCAGCTTATTCATTGGCCTAGTTTACACTCAATTAAAACGGCCTGGAGTTCAAGCATTGGTATGGGTCAATGAACAGTGTTCGGGATGTATTCCTTGAGGAGGTATGAGTACAGATTTTTTTTCGCAATACATTTCCCCCTAACAATGTAATTTGACAAATGTGCTAAAATACAATAGTGGCACGTTTTTGTATAACTGCATTTATGTCCTCGTGAAGAAAGCTACTTTTATAAATGTTTGTGTGTAACTTTACAGCGATCAGGTTGTATGACTCTTTATCACCTACGAAGAGTAGGAAAGTATTATGGGTACTGGAAGAATTATGGTAGCAACAATAAAACCCGTGTGCATGAACTAGCCTACTTTCCATAGCTGTCATAAACAGTTCTCTACTCATTACACCTCCTTCTCGGAAGGACAAGTTAGATGGAATTTAGTAGGATTAAGGAAGCTTCATAGTGATCTCCTGGAACTGAGCAGCTTCGCTTTCCTTGAATAGACCCCTAAATGGAGCGGAGAAATGTGTCTACTCAGGTGAAAAGAGGCTTCTACTCTCGACCCGGGGGGAAGAGAGGTATCTAATCTCTACCCGTTGGGAGAAGAGAGGTGCCTATTCTCAACCCGAGGAGAAGAGAGAACTATAATCTCTACCCGAGGCGGAGAGATGTGTCTACCTTCTACTTTTGTGAAGAGAAATGCCTACTCTCAACCCGAGGAGAAGAGAGAAGTATAATCTCTATCCGTGACGGAAAGATGTGTATACCCTCTACTTGGGTGAAGAGAGGTGTCTACTCTGAACCCGAGGAGAAGAGAAAAGTATAATCTGTAACCAAGACGGAGAGATGTGTCTACCCTCTACTTGGGTGAAGAGAGGTACCTACTCTCAACCCGAGAAAAAGAGAGAAGTATAATCTGAACCCGAGAAGAAGAGATAAAACTAATCCCTACCCTTGACGGAGAGATGTGTCTACCCTCTACTTAGGGGGAGATAGGTGTCTACTCTTTATTCAGGGTAAAGAGAGGTGCCTACTCTCAACCCGAGGAGAAGAGAGAAGTGTAATCTGTAACCAAGGCGGAGAGATGTGTCTACCCTCTACTTGGGCGAAGAGAGGTGCCTACTCTCAACCCGAGAAGAAGAGAGAAGTATAATCTGAATCCGAGAAGAACACAGAAAACTAATCTCTAAGAGATGCGTCTACCCTCTACTTAGGTGAAGAGAGGTGTGTACTCTTTATCCAGGGTGAAGAGAGGTGCCTACTCTCAACCCAAGAAAATGAGAGAAGTATAATCTGTAACCGAGGCGGAGAGATGTGTCTACCTTCTACTTGGGTGAAGAGATATGCCTAGCGTCTAACTCCATTCTCTAACTTTTAAAAAGATGACCGATACTTATTAAAAACTTATTTCAATTACATTCGTTAAATAAAGCTTTTGTTCAGTAAATCTCTTGACAGCTAATAAAGATTTTCCAATATCGTCATTCGTTTATTATGAACTACAATAGGTTCTATTAAACCTCTGTTACGTACACTACCAAACGAGATACAGTATTTACTGTAGGCCAGTTCCAATACACGGAAGAATACTATAGAAATGGGAATAGGGATTGGTTTTCAAGCGTGTTTACGTGTTACTTTTCTCACGTCACTCGTATCTATCCAAATGACGAGTTACCGTTACCTGCAGTATAGTGGTCCCACTTCCGGTGGCTTGGTGTAATGGGGGTGGTAAAATCTGCCCTTGGGAAACGTCTTAGTCATGGGAAAGGCCTACTTTTGCACGCAATGCTACAATTAATTAAACGACACCGCGTTATATGGTTTTATAATCATCCAAGTAACACTCAACGTTTATTTTTTTAAAGTTGGTAAAATGGAATGTTATTAAAAGTAACCTACTATACCAGTTTTCAGTTATTTGAATACCAAAATTCGAGACCTTATATGATTTTTCCATTTAACCCAGTTTTATTTACCAGTTGATAACAAAAGAATATAATAAAAATATTAATTTATTTTTCAATAAATTCTACTATATTTAATTCAATATAACGATAGTGCCATTTCGATCGACGTAACATACCTCTGTGCGCTCACCTCTGGTACTTTATAAGAACTAGATTTAATCGAATCCGTTGAATCACTTTTTTAATCGGTAAACTTTTAAACATTAATATAAACCTGTAACTACATTTTCTATTCACCTCCCTTCTGTGTGGTGGTCTTACTACTACCACATTTATTTATTGTGCGGCTGTGCAAACGGTCTATCCTCTCGGGCGATCTTGCTTTTAAACAACAAAATCGACAGGGGCCACAGCAAGCACGGGTCACAAAGCGTGACCCTACATTTCTGAAATACCTGTATTAAGTGTCTACACTCCAATTTACAATGCACAGCCTCGGGACGCTATTTAAAGGCCGTGCTGTCATCGCAGCTATTTATACCGATGTTCTGGTCCGAACATTTGGAACACATGGCCCTCTTCCGTTGTAGGATTTCCGTCTCGCTTTAATCCTTGTCACAGTTAGGCGAAATTATCCAGCCAATACGAATCCCCCTTAGAGCATGGGAAATGCCGAGGAATAAATTACCCTCCACTCTACACAAAGTTGCTCTGTTTCTCAGGCCTCTTCCCTAAAGATCCGTTCAAAATGTAATGGCCATTACCCACGCGAGCCATGATTCTTTCCCCACTGATATTATCCCTTTCTCCACCATTTCGTTTGCCTCCACTTTCCCGGACTATAGAAGCTAGTTGTTTGAGCGCGGTTTTCTAGTTTTCATTTACACCTTTCCTAGGCTCTTACTAATAAAATGGCGGATAAGAAAAGAATTTCAAAGTATTTGAAAAATAATTATAATGAAGCTGCCTGTAATTATTTTCTAGGAATATATTACATTTTCTAGGTATTAAAATTCGTATCAATTACTATTGTAGTCTTCAATTATTTACTTCACTTATTTTAATTGTACTCAGTGGGCAGTACAAGCTCGCAGAATGACATTGTTTACCTGCTACAAGTACTTGAGTTCATTATTTGTTTATTCATTCTGTAACTTCACGTCACCGACTTCCATAACTCCTGGTATAACTGGCATGACAGATCATGTTCTGCAAGAAGCGTTGAAACCTTCGAATTATAATTTTTAATAAACGTTAAAGAAATGTGTAAATAACAATCAGTAGGTTGTGTACAACATTTTATGTAACTACGTGTTTACGTGTGGGTAGCTTGTAAACACAAATGCGCACGCGCGAATGCACATCTAACTTTGCAACAGCAAGGGATGTGCAGAAATTACCATATAGCTGTTTATTGAAAATAATTTTAGAATATAAAAATTCTACGATTAACATGATTTTTAATTTTTATTCAAACAATTGTTCCCTCTACAGGTAGGAATTCATACAACGTCGTTTACGATTGGCATTTACTTCCACTTTCCTGCTTTACCCTTCCACTCACCAAACTCCATTTTCCTACTTTATCCTTTCACTCACCAACCTCTCATTTCCTGCTCTGAACCTCTACTCGCTTATCTCCACTTGCCTGCTCTGGCCTTGCACTCGTCAACCCCCACTTTCCTGTTCTGCCTTTCCATTCGCCAACCTCCATGTCTTGCTCTGCTTTTCCATTAGCTAACTCCACTTTCCTGTGCTGCCTTTTCACTCGCCATCCTCCATATTCCTGCTCTGCTTTTCCATTAGCTAACCTCCATTTTCCTGTGCTGCCTTTCCACTCACCAAGATCGTCCAACTTTTCCTCTACCCTTCCACTCGACCACCTCCACTTCCCTGCTCTCCCAAAACAGTTCTGTTCAGCTCTTTTGCTCGCCAGTTATCACTTCTCAGCTCTACACTTTCACTCGCCAAACTCTACTTTTGTCCTCTGTATCTACTTAAAAGTTTGAAAAATCCAACATAAGTCTATTTAATCTTCATCACAGATAAATGTCACTCCCCGTACGTTCACGACAGAGGCAGATGAGATAGATACACACTGTTAAGGTGCTGGTGAGAACGAAGTGGCTGTTAGCCAGCAAGCGCTGCTAGTGCCGTGTTTTTATCGCGGTCGTTTGCTTCTGGATGCTGAATTCAGCCGCTTCTGTTCATAGACATTTGAACAAATTTTTTTTTGTTTGTAAAAACGTCGACGCAGTTAATACATGCTTCGTAGTACTTAGTCTCCAAGCTTACGACTCTGTCCTAATTAGGATGGGATAATTTCGTACGATGAACGCACATGTAGAATTCTCTGGTTCTGTGCTTTCTGTCACGTGTTCTTAGGTCGCTGGGTAGCGGGTAGGAAACTTTACTCTAAGCAAAATATTCTAACCTCGCGAAGCCACAATTTTCCCTGTTCCCAGTATCGAGGAATAATTATGTCTTTTCCTTTGCTCTTTAACTCAGTTTCCACTTCCTTATTCTCCTTACAATAGTGTGTAACGGTAGACACACACACACACACACACGACCCCGATAGAGAATAGCCACCACTAACCTTCACAAATATCCTCTACAAGTGCTTCATGTACCCACGACAATCCTATTCATATTCACAACGTTTTTTCATCTTTTGAAGACGATAAAATAGTCTCTCTGATTGCGTACGAAAAGTTCTTTTTCGGATCCATTATTTGTTTACGCTTTTTAACAAGAATTGATTAAATTTTCTAAAAATTGATTCCATTTTAAAATGTATCAAAATGTCCTTGAAAACAACAAACGTGTGTTTGCAATTTTTCTTAAGACATGTATATTAAAGATTCGTTCTGTAAACGATCAACAGACACTGGATTATTGTTTATAATAAGAACTATCCTCTCCTTCTCGCCACAGCCTGCGAATATCGTCGCTTCAAGTAAGCTGTATTTATGTTTTCATTGACAAGGCCTCCTTGATAAACGTTTCCGCTTCCGGTTACATAGATTTACTGAACTAATTTAAAGCAGTATTTCAACGCTCATTAATTTGATTTATTAAATGTCGACCAGATTTATGTTTCTAACAACTGTGAGTGTTGAAAGCCTAAGCATATGATATTTATTCTGTAAGGTTCCCATTGAGTGGTGTAAGGGAAAGTTGCCATTGCAAAGTAGGGGGGAAGTGTTCCCATTGCGTGGGCAAGGGAAGTGATGCCATTGCGTGGTGTAAGGGAAGCTTAGTCATTGCGTTTTGTAAGGGATGCGTTGCCATTGCTTGGTGTGAGGGAAGCGTTGCCATTCCGTAGTGTAAGGAGAGTGTTGCCATTACGTGGGTAAGGGAAGTGTTTCCATTGCGTGGTGTAAGGGAAGTGTAGCCATTGCGTGGTGTAAGGGAAGTGTTGCTGTTGCTTGGTGTGAGGGTAAGGGAAGCGTTGCCATATCATGGGCAAGGAAAGTGTTACCATTGGGTAAGTAAGGGAAGCGTTGCCATTGCGTGGTGTAAGGGAAGTGCTGCCATTGCATGGGTAAGGAAAGTGTTACCATTGGGTAAGTATGCGAAGCGCTGCCATTGCGTGGGTAAGGTTAGTGTTATATATATATATTTTTGACACGTAGGTTTTTATTTTGACAAATATTAAGAAAGAAAGAGCCCTTGTGACTTAAGATATAAACCTTATAGGTTGTAGTATATCTAAGTGGTAACATCCACAAACGTAATCGTGTAGTGTACGCACAGGCGTACGAGGCCTGTAGGAAGTTTGATGCATTGTATTATGGCTAATCCGGGTCTGGAAAGTAAGCCTTTTGGCTGGCGAGTAAAACGCCTGTTTTCCCATACGTATCTAAACGTTGTCAAAATTTTCAAAGTATAAACTTTTATTGTGCGCGTCAGTGCCAAAATTAGACCTTCGTACGAGACACACGTAACATCCATATAAATGTCCGCAGAACATAATGGCATAGAGTCTGTAGTGTAGCCAAATCGCTACCAGGATGCGCCAACGCTCCCATTCCTCAAATTCAAGGTCAATCATTTGGACCCACTCCTAATAAAATCTAATGCAAAGTTTCACCTTTTTATTATGTACAATACTTACAGAAGCGCTTTTGTGTATTCATAGAAATGCGAAGGGCTTTGGTAGGATCCCCCAGAAGCATTATAAATATACGTTTAGTCTCTCAATAGCTCAAGGAAATACTTTGTTTGCCCAGTTTTGTAACAAATCTCGTATTAATTTCAAATTCTCATGGGGAAAATCAAAATAGATTCCGTATAAAACAAGCTAGATTAAACTGAAATGGTTATCGAATATGGCTGGCTGCACAATGTCTTCGTAAAAATCTCCAATAGCGTGCCTTTGTCTGGCGATGGCCGCATATTTGGGAAATACAGATTACGAGAAACACCTGAAGTTTATATCCATGAGAAAGTAGCTGTAAGAGAATACAATTTTGAATAAACATTTCAAAGTCATTTATAGAAATTTAAATGCCATGCGTATTTCTTTGTAGAATTATAATTTATGAAGATTAAACTTTTAAAAAATATGTCAGTATCTTGTTATTTCTTGGTAGGTTTTAACCTGATTCCCTAAATACGTACTACCCTGTATACATGCCTAAACGTAATGTTCATTGAGTACTCTTTAGATTTAGATTATGTAATTTTAAAAACTTATTTTGAAGACTTGCGTTAAAAGCGTTAGAATAGCATAAAAAACATGTTTACTTGAAAAAAATTTTTTAAATGTAAATTAGTTCCCTCCTAAAGGTCAATACCTTCCACCCGAAGGGTTTTATGGCTTAATTACTAAACACTAATAGTTCTGACCGCGTAACCGTCCACCTGGCCTTGAGAGATCATAGAAGGCGAGACGGGAGGTAGAGGGTTACTATAAATACTTTCCTACAAATATGATAAGGACTGTCAAAACATTGACTTAAATGAGACGGTTGATATTAGATAAATTCCATGATAAATTAGCTTCGGTACGAAATGACAAACAATATTTAAATATCTGTAGGCTAATCCGATGAAGAAGTTGTTGATGTATATAACATTCTGAATATGTAACATGTTTTAAGAAGTGGTGGTACACGAGAAATCTCGCAAGGCCAATTGCACGGTTACGTGGTCCGTAGTACGTGGTGCACTATAGTCTACTTATAAAATTATGTTTAATAGCAGGTCTTCCTCTCCGCTAAATTACGTTTTTTACTTTTACTGATAACTGATATTTTTCTGGTAACCGATGTTCTTCCTAATAACTGATATTGCGGATATCCTATGTTGTGGCAGATAACTGATATTCTTGCTGATAAATGATGTTCTTGTCGTTAACTAATGTTCTTGCGGATAAACTGTTGTTTAGCTTATGTATGTTATTGCGGATAATCGATGAGGTGTCGTGCGGATAACCGATGTTCTTCTTGATAACTGATATCTTGCGGATAACTGATATACTTGCTGATAACTGATATTCTTGCTGATAAATGATGTTCTTGTCGTTAACTAATGTTCTTGCGGATAAACTGTTGTTCAGCTTATGTATGTTATTGCGGATAATCGATGAGGTGTCGTGCGGATAACCGATGTTCTTCTTGATAACTGATATCTTGCGGATAACTGATTTACTTGCTGATAACTGATATTCTAACTGATAACTGATGTTCTTGCCGATAACTGGTGTTCTGGCTGATAACTGATGATTTTGCTTATGCTTTTTACAACTGATTTTTATGAAACAGTTTTATAATTTCAGGAAGTTCATGTAATGATCATAATTTTTCTACCTTGCAGAACTTGCCACATCGATTAGGGAGCATTCATACTGACTTCCTGTTAATCCTAGCTATAATGATATGCTGTCCACATAAGGAGTAGAGAGTGTACCCTCGTTGAAGTCTGAGTCAACGGTATTCAGACGTCTCTAATACTTCGGTAGGAAATTGGTGGTTGTTCGAGGGGGTAACATTTGTGTGTAATTTTACCCTTGTTATACACAATGGCAGTATAGACACCGCCTGACAAAATATAGGACAGTGTATGAAGTTTTATTTAAAGGTTTTTAATAAACGAGCTATTCTCGGCCATCTGTTATTATTTTTTCCCCAAAAAGAATACTGTATTCCCTTTCTAATTCTTGAAATCTCTAAATTTCTGACGGAACAAGCGTTTCGGGGTAAGACTTGCTTCTAGGTTTTGTGATAGCTTGTTACATCCCTTGAAGATGGCTCACGCCGAAACTGTTGCTTCCGTGCAGACAATTTGAATAAAAGACGTAAAATAGGTGGAACTATTCATGATAGAATGTTTTCGAATATTTTATAGTTGCGGTATGGCAGTTGTGAGCTGTGCACATGTCATAAAGCAAACATCACAAGGCAAATACCAGCCTCTTCGTATAGAACGAAATGTTTGAAGTTACCTGTGCAGTCGTCACTCGACAATCCGGAAGTTGGTTAGACGCAATACGTCCCTAGTTGCGTAGATTTACAATCCCTGTACTTCCGCTTCCTGCTAACAAAAATAATTCCATTAATACGGCCCATGACTCCGTTTACATAACATGACCTACACCAAGATTCAGAGAGGTTTAGGGGAACCAAGTGTTTTGTTAATGTCGTTAGATACAACTATGACTAAATAGAGTTTTCCAGTTGTCTAGTTGCACCCATAAGGTGATATTGCGCTGTAACCTGAAACATTTTGTTATATATAGTTTAGAAATATATTTTTATTATGATCAAAACAAGAACCACCCGGTAAAACTACATCTAGCTGCCCTGTAATGTTACAGCTGGTTCCACGCAGCCAACTACACGCCTTGTCTAAATTAAATAAAATTATTTGTTTTTAGGATCGCCAAATATTTTATTTCCAGTACTAATGCATTCCCGGCTAAAAGGTGGATAAGCTACCGTAATTTCTACTTTAGCTAAGCGACTGCACCCCGGGAATTTCTCGCACGTCCCGTCCTGGGCGGGTTTTGGCACTTTCTCTAATCCTTTCTATAACCACCAGCCCTTCCTTATTCCTATACTTGGAATGTTGCGCTCAGAACTCCTTAAAACATCGCTAGGAACTAGGTCTGTCTCCTGCGCCCTCGAAAGCTGTCCCGCCTCCAGTCATAGGTGGGTTATTGCTCCTTCCTATATCTTCCATCCCTTCCTTATTCCTACACAGACAATGTTGCGCTCAGAACTCCTTAAAACATCGCTAGGAACTAGGTCTGTCTCCTGCGCCCTCGAAAGCTGTCCCGCCTCCAGTCATAGGTGGGTTATTGCTCCTTCCTATATCTTCCATCCCTTCCTTATTCCTACACAGACAATGTTGCGCTCAGAACTCCTTAAAACATCGCTAGGAACTAGGTCTGTCTCCTGCGCCCTCGAAAGCTGTCCCGCCTCCAGTCATAGGTGGGTTATTGCTCCTTCCTATATCTTCCATCCCTTCCTTATTCCTACACAGACAATGTTGCGCTCAGAACTCCTTATAACGTCGCTAAGGACTAGGTCTGTCTCCTGCGCCCTCGAAAGCTGTCCCGCCTCCAGTCATAGGTGGGTTATTGCTCCTTCCTATATCTTCCATCCCTTCCTTATTCCTACACAGACAATGTTGCGCTCAGAACTCCTTATAACGTCGCTAAGGACTAGGTCTGTCTCCTGCGCCCTCGAAAGCTGTCCCGCCTCCAGTCATAGGTGGGTTATTGCTCCTTCCTATATCTTCCATCCCTTCCTTATTCCTACACAGACAATGTTGCGCTCAGAACTCCTTATAACGTCGCTAAGGACTAGGTCTGTCTCCTGCGCCCTCGAAAGCTGTCCCGCCTCCAGTCATAGGTGGGTTATTGCTCCTTCCTATATCTTCCATCCCTTCCTTATTCCTACACAGACAATGTTGCGCTCAGAACTCCTTATAACGTCGCTAAGGACTAGGTCTGTCTCCTGCGCCCTCGAAAGCTGTCCCGCCTCCAGTCATAGGTGGGTTATTGCTCCTTCCTATATCTTCCATCCCTTCCTTATTCCTACACAGACAATGTTGCGCTCAGAACTCCTTATAACGTCGCTAAGGACTAGGTCTGTCTCCTGCGCCCTCGAAAGCTGTCCCGCCTCCAGTCATAGGTGGGTTATTGCTCCTTCCTATATCTTCCATCCCTTCCTTATTCCTACACAGACAATGTTGCGCTCAGAACTCCTTATAACGTCGCTAAGGACTAGGTCTGTCTCCTGCGCCCTCGAAAGCTGTCCCGCCTCCAGTCATAGGTGGGTTATTGCTCCTTCCTATATCTTCCATCCCTTCCTTATTCCTACACAGACAATGTTGCGCTCAGAACTCCTTATAACGTCGCTAAGGACTAGGTCTGTCTCCTGCGCCCTCGAAAGCTGTCCCGCCTCCAGTCATAGGTGGGTTATTGCTCCTTCCTATATCTTCCATCCCTTCCTTATTCCTACACAGACAATGTTGCGCTCAGAACTCCTTATAACGTCGCTAAGGACTAGGTCTGTCTCCTGCGCCCTCGAAAGCTGTCCCGCCTCCAGTCATAGGTGGGTTATTGCTCCTTCCTATATCTTCCATCCCTTCCTTATTCCTACACAGACAATGTTGCGCTCAGAACTCCTTATAACGTCGCTAAGGACTAGGTCTGTCTCCTGCGCCCTCGAAAGCTGTCCCGCCTCCAGTCATAGGTGGGTTATTGCTCCTTCCTATATCTTCCATCCCTTCCTTATTCCTACACAGACAATGTTGCGCTCAGAACTCCTTATAACGTCGCTAAGGACTAGGTCTGTCTCCTGCGCCCTCGAAAGCTGTCCCGCCTCCAGTCATAGGTGGGTTATTGCTCCTTCCTATATCTTCCATCCCTTCCTTATTCCTACACAGACAATGTTGCGCTCAGAACTCCTTATAACGTCGCTAAGGACTAGGTCTGTCTCCTGCGCCCTCGAAAGCTGTCCCGCCTCCAGTCATAGGTGGGTTATTGCTCCTTCCTATATCTTCCATCCCTTCCTTATTCCTACACAGACAATGTTGCGCTCAGAACTCCTTATAACGTCGCTAAGGACTAGGTCTGTCTCCTGCGCCCTCGAAAGCTGTCCCGCCTCCAGTCATAGGTGGGTTATTGCTCCTTCCTATATCTTCCATCCCTTCCTTATTCCTACACAGACAATGTTGCGCTCAGAACTCCTTATAACGTCGCTAAGGACTAGGTCTGTCTCCTGCGCCCTCGAAAGCTGTCCCGCCTCCAGTCATAGGTGGGTTATTGCTCCTTCCTATATCTTCCATCCCTTCCTTATTCCTACACAGACAATGTTGCGCTCAGAACTCCTTATAACGTCGCTAAGGACTAGGTCTGTCTCCTGCGCCCTCGAAAGCTGTCCCGCCTCCAGTCATAGGTGGGTTATTGCTCCTTCCTATATCTTCCATCCCTTCCTTATTCCTACACAGACAATGTTGCGCTCAGAACTCCTTATAACGTCGCTAAGGACTAGGTCTGTCTCCTGCGCCCTCGAAAGCTGTCCCGCCTCCAGTCATAGGTGGGTTATTGCTCCTTCCTATATCTTCCATCCCTTCCTTATTCCTACACAGACAATGTTGCGCTCAGAACTCCTTATAACGTCGCTAAGGACTAGGTCTGTCTCCTGCGCCCTCGAAAGCTGTCCCGCCTCCAGTCATAGGTGGGTTATTGCTCCTTCCTATATCTTCCATCCCTTCCTTATTCCTACACAGACAATGTTGCGCTCAGAACTCCTTATAACGTCGCTAAGGACTAGGTCTGTCTCCTGCGCCCTCGAAAGCTGTCCCGCCTCCAGTCATAGGTGGGTTATTGCTCCTTCCTATATCTTCCATCCCTTCCTTATTCCTACACAGACAATGTTGCGCTCAGAACTCCTTATAACGTCGCTAAGGACTAGGTCTGTCTCCTGCGCCCTCGAAAGCTGTCCCGCCTCCAGTCATAGGTGGGTTATTGCTCCTTCCTATATCTTCCATCCCTTCCTTATTCCTACACAGACAATGTTGCGCTCAGAACTCCTTATAACGTCGCTAAGGACTAGGTCTGTCTCCTGCGCCCTCGAAAGCTGTCCCGCCTCCAGTCATAGGTGGGTTATTGCTCCTTCCTATATCTTCCATCCCTTCCTTATTCCTACACAGACAATGTTGCGCTCAGAACTCCTTATAACGTCGCTAAGGACTAGGTCTGTCTCCTGCGCCCTCGAAAGCTGTCCCGCCTCCAGTCATAGGTGGGTTATTGCTCCTTCCTATATCTTCCATCCCTTCCTTATTCCTACACAGACAATGTTGCGCTCAGAACTCCTTATAACGTCGCTAAGGACTAGGTCTGTCTCCTGCGCCCTCGAAAGCTGTCCCACCTCCAGTCATAGGTGGGTTATTGCTCCTTCCTATATCTTCCATCCCTTCCTTATTCCTACACAGACAATGTTGCGCTCAGAACTCCTTATAACATCGCTAGGAACTAGGTCTGTCTCCTGCGCCCTCGAAAGCTGTCCCACCTCCAGTCATAGGTGGGTTATTGCTCCTCCTATATCTTCCATCCCTTCCTTATTCCTACACAGGGAATGTTGCGCTCAGAACTCCTTATAACATTGCTATGGGCTAGATCTGCCTCCTGCGCCCTCGAAAGCTGTCCCACCTCCAGTCATAGGTGGGTTATTGCTCCTCCTATATCTTCCATCCCTTCCTTATTCCTACACAGACAATGTTGCGCTCAGAACTCCTTATAACGTCGCTAAGGACTAGGTCTGTCTCCTGCGCCCTCGAAAGCTGTCCCGCCTCCAGTCATAGGTGGGTTATTACTCCTTCCTATATCTTCCATCCCTTCCTTATTCCTACACAGACAATGTTGCGCTCAGAACTCCTTATAACGTCGCTAAGGACTAGGTCTGTCTCCTGCGCCCTCGAAAGCTGTCCCGCCTCCAGTCATAGGTGGGTTATTGCTCCTTCCTATATCTTCCATCCCTTCCTTATTCCTACACAGACAATGTTGCGCTCAGAACTCCTTATAACGTCGCTAAGGACTAGGTCTGTCTCCTGCGCCCTCGAAAGCTGTCCCGCCTCCAGTCATAGGTGGGTTATTGCTCCTTCCTATATCTTCCATCCCTTCCTTATTCCTACACAGACAATGTTGCGCTCAGAACTCCTTATAACATCGCTAGGAACTAGGTCTGTCTCCTGCGCCCTCGAAAGCTGTCCCACCTCCAGTCATAGGTGGGTTATTGCTTCTTCCTATATCTTCCATCCCTTCCTTATTCCTACACAGACAATGTTGCGCTCAGAACTCCTTATAACATCGCTAGGAACTAGGTCTGTCTCCTGCGCCCTCGAAAGCTGTCCCACCTCCAGTCATAGGTGGGTTATTGCTCCTTCCTATATCTTCCATCCCTTCCTTATTCCTACACAGACAATGTTGCGCTCAGAACTCCTTATAACATTGCTATGGGCTAGATCTGCCTCCTGCGCCCTCGAAAGCTGTCCCACCTCCAGTCATAGGTGGGTTATTGCTCCTCCTATATCTTCCATCCCTTCCTTATTCCTACACAGGGAATGTTGCGCTCAGAACTCCTTATAACATTGCTATGGGCTAGATCTGCCTCCTGCGCCCTCGAAAGCTGTCCCACCTCCAGTCATAGGTGGGTTATTGCTCCTCCTATATCTTCCATCCCTTCCTTATTCCTACACAGACAATGTTGCGCTCAGAACTCCTTATAACGTCGCTAAGGACTAGGTCTGTCTCCTGCGCCCTCGAAAGCTGTCCCGCCTCCAGTCATAGGTGGGTTATTACTCCTTCCTATATCTTCCATCCCTTCCTTATTCCTACACAGACAATGTTGCGCTCAGAACTCCTTATAACGTCGCTAAGGACTAGGTCTGTCTCCTGCGCCCTCGAAAGCTGTCCCGCCTCCAGTCATAGGTGGGTTATTGCTCCTTCCTATATCTTCCATCCCTTCCTTATTCCTACACAGACAATGTTGCGCTCAGAACTCCTTATAACGTCGCTAAGGACTAGGTCTGTCTCCTGCGCCCTCGAAAGCTGTCCCACCTCCAGTCATAGGTGGGTTATTGCTCCTTCCTATATCTTCCATCCCTTCCTTATTCCTACACAGGGAATGTTGCGCTCAGAACTCCTTATAACATCGCTAGGAACTAGGTCTGTCTCCTGCGCCCTCGAAAGCTGTCCCACCTCCAGTCATAGGTGGGTTATTGCTCCTTCCTATATCTTCCATCCCTTCCTTATTCCTTCACTAGGAAGTTGTAGTCAGAACTCCTTATAACGTCGCTAAGGACTAGGTCTGTCTCCTGCGCCCTCGAAAGCTTTCCCACCTCCAGTCATAGGTGGGTTATTGCTCCTTCCTATATCTTCCATCCCTTCCTTATTCCTACACAGACAATGTTGCGCTCAGAACTCCTTACAACATTGTTATGGGCTAGATTTGCCTCCTGCGCCCTTGGAAACTGTCCCACCTCCAGTCCTAGGCGGGTTATTGCTTCTTTCTATAGCCTCCAGCCTTTCCTTATTCCTACACAGACAATGTTGCGCTCAGAACTCCTTATAACATTGCTATGGGCTAGATCTGCCTCCTGCGCCCTCGAAAGCTGTCCCACCTCCAGTCATAGGTGGGTTATTGCTCCTCCTATATCTTCCATCCCTTCCTTATTCCTACACAGGGAATGTTGCGCTCAGAACTCCTTATAACATTGCTATGGGCTAGATCTGCCTCCTGCGCCCTCGAAAGCTGTCCCACCTCCAGTCATAGGTGGGTTATTGCTCCTCCTATATCTTCCATCCCTTCCTTATTTCTACACAGACAATGTTGCGCTCAGAACTCCTTATAACGTCGCTAAGGACTAGGTCTGTCTCCTGCGCCCTCGAAAGCTGTCCCACCTCCAGTCATAGGTGGGTTATTGCTCCTTCCTATATCTTCCATCCCTTCCTTATTCCTACACAGACAATGTTGCGCTCAGAACTCCTTATAACACTGCTATGGGCTAGATCTGCCTCCTGCGCCCTCGAAAGCTGTCTCACCTCCAGTCGTAGGTGGGTTATTGCTCCTTCCTATATCTTCCATCCCTTCCTTATTCCTACACAGACAATGTTGCGCTCAGAACTCCTTATAACATTGCTATGGGCTAGATCTGCCTCCTGCGCCCTCGAAAGCTGTCTCACCTCCAGTCGTAGGTGGGTTATTCTCCTTCCTATATCTTCCATCCCTTCCTTATTCCTACACAGACAATGTTGCGCTCAGAACTCCTTATAACATTGCTGTGGGCTAGATCTGCCTCCTGCGCCCTCGAAAGCTGTCCCACCTCCAGTCATAGGTGGGTTATTGCTCCTTCCTATATCTTCCATCCCTTCCTTATTCCTACACAGACAATGTTGCGCTCAGAACTCCTTATAACATTGCTGTGGGCTAGATCTGCCTCCTGCGCCCTCGAAAGCTGTCCCACCTCCAGTCTTAGGTGGGTTATTGCTCCTCCTATATCTTCCATCCCTTCCTTATTCCTACACAGACAATGTTGCGCTCAGAACTCCTTATAACATTGCTATGGGCTAGATCTGCCTCCTGCGCCCTCGTAAGCTGTCCCACCTCCAGTCCTGACCGGCATATTGCTCCTTCCCTAATCCTTCTTACATCCTCCAGCTCTTCCTTATTTCTACACTTGAAATGTTGCAGCCAGAACTCGTTATACTGTCGTTAATGTCTTTTGTGCCCTCTATGGGGATAGGATCGTATTTTATTGCACGACTAGGAAGTAAGTATCCAATCTACTTAGTACTTAGAACTTAGTAAATTTCCCAGATCTATTTGCGTTATTTTCCAGTTTGGCTTGCTTATAAATGCAACAAATTCTTAGCGAATAACACTTAGTGCTATTTTGGTTTTACATTTTCCTACGAGAAGGAGAATGGTTATTCATTGTTCTTAACGTATGGACTATTAATCCTTGGTTTTAGTGTCTTATTTCGGCTCTTATTTAGTTTTTATTTGGTTGTACTTTTCATTAAATTGCTTTTCTACTGATGTACATGTTATCATTTGTTTTCCTACTTTGATTTTTATTATTTCTGTACTTTTTCAATTGTTGCATGGTAATACTCATAGAGTTGTTTATTAATCACTTAAACAATAGTTTATCCTAATTTTAAACTACTTAACCAATTGAATACGTAATTGCTTACTTGCTGACGCGTTTCAAAACTATCGTTCCTTTTACGAAGCTAACCCTCTACTCAGGGTTAGTGGAGGGTTAGCTTCGTAAAAGGGACGATCGTTTTGAAACGCGTCAGCAAGCAAGCAATTACGTATTCACTTAGTTAAGTAGTTTGAAATTAGTTTAATCAGTGAATTCAAGATGATTACATAAAGAAACTTCAATAGTTTATGACTATCCGAACTTTACAAAGTTAATAAAGTTAAGTAAATAAACTTAATAAAGTTCGGATAGTCATGAACTATTGTTTAAGTGATTAATAAGATTCACCGAACGTAATGGACTACAAAATTCAAGAGTTGTTTAGTCTCAACCATGTGATGTTGGGATTTGATATCGCTTCTTGCTTGTAAAATGTTCAGTCGTTAATTAAATTTTCGTTGTAAATTATACCATTTTTCTGAATTTGTTTCTTTCTTTGTATTATTCACAATTTTCATTCTAGTTTACCTTCTGTTTCTTTACAGGTAAGTAAGGGAACCTGGTTCATACTTAAACACTGCTATAGGTAAGTAAGAAACTAAAGCAGATAATATCGAGTGTTAAGTTTAAGTACAATGAAACCTCTCCAATAGGCTTACCAATGAAACCTAGGTGACCTACAGCATTTACATGTTCTACTGTATAACATATTCTTCTTATCTACTAGCTCACTCCTTCGCAATTGTTTATTGTATT
Source organism: Prosapia bicincta (assembly GCA_036971475.1). Taxonomy (NCBI): domain Eukaryota; kingdom Metazoa; phylum Arthropoda; class Insecta; order Hemiptera; family Cercopidae; genus Prosapia; species Prosapia bicincta. The sequence continues at coordinate 253,803,779 of JBAIZL010000004.1, forward strand.
GGTCGTCACAACCATGTGTGAATCAGCAAGACTTGCGTACTTCAAATCATGTAGTCTCTGACGTTTTGCATCCACTGATCTACTCCCGATCACTTATTGATCCGAAACAGACAGTAAACGTATACAGAGTACAAGAATGCGACCTAATGAAGACAAACTACGAACGAAACAAATCATGTGTTGTTAGCGTGACTGAACAATAACTCTACACAAGATGGCGGCTCTGATGTGACGGTGAAGTGTTGACACATGTGGTGCACATATCTCACACGGAGATTGTTTGATCAGTCGTTTTGCAATACAGACGCGGGCTGTCAATGATAAACTGATGAAGCCTTTATACTGCCAACTTAGGGTTTTAACGTGATGAGATGATTAGTGCATCGTTGATTGAGCTGACTTGATTATTTGAAAAGCAAGAACGCGATTCATAAAATATAGACTCATCAGTGGAGCCTAAAGCTCTCGGCAACGATCAAAGATAATTGCTATCTCTATGTTTATTGACTGTGTAAAGCATTCAGAATGGCGGATGTTGAACCTTTACTTGTTGACTGGCGACGTCTGCAGAGCGTCAATCTTTCCCTTTTTTTCATGAGCTTGGATTTCCTTTCTTGGTCTTCCGTCATTCCTCTGCATCCAAACAGATCTCCGAATTTACTCCCTAGTACTTTTTCTACGTGTTATCATTTTGCTTCTGTCTCTTATCGTCGATATCGTTTCTTGATTCGATGTATCCTCCTCTATATATCCAATACAGTCCTTCCGATTTGCACCCAAAGTTTTTTTAAATGTATTTTCTTCTGTGGGCGTGGACTTCGTTTCTTGGTCTTCTTTCATTTCTCTGTATTCAGGACGGTCCTTCCTATTTACACGCCGTAATCCTCCCCTACACTCTATAGAAGAAAAGTTGATGTCCCTATACTAGCCTCATCTCTTGCCAATGATGAGTTGTCTTCTTCATATAGCTTTATCGCCTTAATCTACAACAGCAAATAAATACAAAAAATCGTTGGAGATTGTCTTTGCTTTGTGATTCACCACTTCCTCAATAAGTTCTCATTGAAAGTTATTTTTAACAACTTCTTTGGTCTTGTCTATATTGCTATGCATAAAACTCTTTTATGTTTTAATACTTCTTTGATGCTAGTGAACACAAAAATTGTACGGCGAACTATCTTTAGTTGGGATCATGCACAAACACATCTATATAGCTGTATATATGTGCTGCATACAACTGTTTTAGCCTAACCCTTCTAATAACCAACGTACTCTTAAACCGGCCGTGGTGCGCTGGCTGCGGGTAGGAATTTAGGATCAGGGCTTTTGGTTAAGGGCTACATCTCAGGAGGGGTTTTTGCATGGCAGGACGTTTTATTGGGTAGGACGGTATCAGGATTTAATTCTGGGGGACTACGTTTATATTTAGCTGGCTGACCGTTGACAATTTCTCATTTTACACGCAATACACGTGTGTAATACGGCTGTTGTGTGACATAAGAGTGTAATAAAGTGTAGTAATTGGACTTTGAGCTATCATGGAATTGCAATATTGTGAGGAGGAACTTGGACTAAACTTAACTTGTCTAACATAATAAACTGACATAATACAATGAATTTTATGCTAAGCTTATATGAGTTCGAAATTAATGTAACATTGATATAAAAGTTTAAGGTAATTTTTTAAGCGATAAAATATTTTAAAAAAATTAGGTTGCCGGGGAAGTGCTGAAAGAAAGTGACAACTTTATAGTCATGTCTACAGACGTTTTGAAAGAAAAACTTTTAATTTTGCGTAATGAGATATTCCCTAAACATTTGTTATCAGATGCGTTAAAGAATGTTTTCATTTCAAAAATTGGATTAAAAATAATTTAGGGCTTATTATTATCGTTATATTAAATTATTTGTTCTGAGATTTATCGAAATATAAATAAATAATTATATTTATTAACTGATCAAAACTATTTAATAATAATCTTTTTTCTAACTAAAAGGTAATGAGATAGAAGTTGATTTGAAGCATGTGGGTGTAGTGAATGCAGTTGGTACGGATGTGAAGTAGTGTGTGGGGGGAATGTGTTCGTGAATGGTGAGGATGAGAAGTGAGATTGTGAGATGAAAAAATACATTTAACAAGTCTAACAAAGGATGGAGCTTACAAAATATGAGTCATATTTACACAATACCAGAACTGAACCTAACCTATGACTAAAAACTAAAGATTAATTAGGAATTTTGGAATGTACAAGGTTGAGAAATTATGCATGGGAAGATCGAGATGCAAGTATTGCCGACGGTTTTGTAAACAAATATTTTGCCTGCACAGGATCTGAAACGTGAGTTTTGTTCCAAACAAGAGTTCTATTTAAAACGGGTTTATTCTGTGCTCATAGACTTTTCACAGTAATCTTATTTATATGTGCAAAATAAAACCCATCAAAAATATGTGTATATACGGACCCTATTTTTTCCTACACGTTATTCAAGGTTTAACAAAATATTTTTGGACATTTATTTTTAATAAGTAAAAACATTTATTTTCTGGTTGGTAATAAAGTTCTAAATTTTCTTCTACGGTTTATTATTAGTATAGTGGAAGAAGAATTAATTAATCGTATCACTAATGAAATAAATTGATTACAGCTACTTTACTAAGCCTTGCTAAACCGCGAATAACAATCGGGCACTTTTGGATTAACCTAAAGTGCAATTCTGTAAGGGTTAAATTAAGCTACAACATACGATTTCATACAACAGCTGATTTTTATGTTATAGGTAATGTTATAGAACAGCTGTTTTAACACGTATACGATGCTACTTTATTTATTCTATATTATGAAGTTGAAATGTTATTATCAAATATTTTTTATCAGTTAATGAATTTATTAATTTATATTTCAACGTCTTACTTTTATGTAATTATAAGGAGTTATATATTTTTAATTCAATTTTGAAGTGAAAGCTTGTATAGCGATGCCTACAACAACTTATTGGATGGACATAGGCATACAATTTAGCATCGGTATAATTTGTCAGGTTATTAGCGTTAGTATAGATGCCTTCATGTTACGCTATGAGTAACCTCAAAGTAAATTAAACGATAAGGTATGATTTCATATATCAGCAGATTTTATGTAATACGTTGTGTTGTAAAACAACTGTTTTAACCCGTAGGTTATGTTACATTATTTATTGAACATTGTTAAGGAAAAAGGTTATTGTTAAATAGTTTTGATCAGTTAAATATATTAATTTATATAAATTTTGATGAATCTCAGTATAAATAGTTCACGAATAAAAATATTTCAGATCCAAGAATTGTTTTAATTTATATATTTTTTAAAGCTTTTCGTCAATAAATGTATTAGCATCTTCAGAGAAAACAGTAATATATCTCGATAACAATGTATATCATTGTTTTTTCTGAAGATGCTGATACAGTTATTGGCGAAAAAGCTTTGAAAAATATATAAATTAAAACAATTCTTGTATTTGAAATATTTTTATTCATTAATCACATTACAAGAAAACGTATCACCATATTTACTAAAACAAATTCAATTTAACTGTTAATATAGCTATGTTGGGAAATAATAAGTTATGATTTTTAATCCAATTTTTAAAATAAAAACATTGTTAGGCGAGTCTGATAATAAATGTTTAGGTAATTTGTCATTACGCAAAATTAGAAGTTTTCTCAATTTAAAACTTTTGTAGATGTGGCTATACAAGTTTTCACTTCTGTCGGCACTTCACCGAGTACCAATCTATTTTTTTTTTTTAAATTACAATTTGTTAAGGCGACTCTGACATTTTTAAAAAACCTATTTTAATTGAATTCGTTAAATAAAATTTTTAATCACTAAAATTTTCAACATCTAAGGTAAGGTTTTCTATTTACTGTCTCTCTTTATTATTTAACTATAGTAACTGGATTCTGGCGAAACCATTACTTAGTACATTATTCAGATGACGTATTTACTAATGTAAACCAATTCCACTGACTCTTACAGTTTTGGTTTTATTTATCATATTTAAGAAAAGAATTCAGAATCCCATTAAAGGTACTGATTTTGAGTTGCAGCCAAAGCCATTAAGATCGCGTTTTTTCTCATAAAATTCAATTGCCGAGAGTTAAAAATGTTTACATTATGGTTTATAGCTAACCAAGTTTAAATTCGTATGGAAAATATTTTATCTTCACGTATGAGATGAAGTATATAAAACCTGGGCTGTGAATCCTCTGCTTAGAGATTCCAAGAGCACTTTGAACCCGCAGCTAAATAATGCATGCGTACAAACTAACGTACACACGCCCTCATTACGGGACCAAAGCAAGGGTTGCTTGTTTTGGACGTCATGTTTTGGACGTTGTATTAATTGAAGGGTTGCAAAATCCTGTTTCATTATTCGAACAAATGCGTCGCACAAGAGTAGAGAGAAACCCGGGTAGGCCAACTTAGTTTCGATCCGACTGCCTTCAGAATTAATTTTAAGTTGTAGTGTTTTCTACCACAAAATGTAATTGATTTCCCATTAAAATGCCTCTCGAACAAGCATTCTAGTAAGCTTAATCTTCATACGTTGTAGTATCTTCTGTCAGTACTTGGGCAACACGTATTATATTTGTTTCTTTTTTGTTGCCATTTTCGTTATTTTTACCTTCTGCGTATTTTGACAGGCCTTTTTACAATTCCCTCTATTAGTAAACACTCTCCTTATATAGGCTCTATCTTATTCAAATTTTCATTCGTTAATAAAATACTTTTTATTTATCCACTCAAGTTGAAATAGGCCTACATTTTTTAAACTTGTAGTGGATGACCTTTAATGTCAATACAGTTTTTTCAAATATGATTTCATTCATTAAATTTAATTTTAGTTTCATATGGGAAAAAACTTTTCAAATACAATATAGTTATTTCGTCTGATCTGGCCTAAAATAAGTAATAACATATGATTTCATAAAACAGCTGATTTTATGTTATAGGTTATGTGGCAGAACAGCTGTTTTAAAGCATAGGGCATGTTACTTTATTTATAGACTATTAATTAAATTATTTATTAAAAAGTAATTAAAATAAACATTTTTTTGTTAACCCAAGTAGAGGCCTAAAACGTTTTTGTCTGTTATTTATTTATTTAATGTTTTCATTGTTTACGTTATCTCTATGTCTACATAGGTTTTCCTACTAATCTCTCTTTTAGACAGGTTGAAAGTAGGCGGTACGACCCACCCTATACCATGCAAGATTCTCCCTTGTTTCTCACATCCCTTTTACTTTAATATCTCCTCCACATCCCTACAAGGCGGCTGTACTTGATTTTCGCATTGGAATATATTACTAATCCAACATTATAAATTTGACAAGTAGGTTTTATTCACTCCGTTGTCCTGCCCTAGCTAAGCGGTTTAAATTTGTTTCAATAAAAAAAACTGAAAAAAAATAATCAGCACCTGGAGAGTGACAGCATTATAATTTATACAGGTAGTAGATAATTGCACTGATAAAAGACAGTTTACAAATGCATCTTAATAAACACGAAAGTTTTAAAAAGGATAATTCGTACCAGCTTAGGAACAAGAAACAAAATGGTAGCGTAGAAGTGCCGAAAGAAAAGTTACTTGTGATAATGGAGTTCTTCAGAAGGAACACTGGTAATAGGGAGGTATCTAAGCTGCATCCTTTATCTGAAGCGTCCAGTTGAAGGCTCCCTAGAGGGACACTGAAAATCACGGAAACAAAGCAAAAGGGCTGGATGGTTTGTGAACCTTCTCCGATGCAGTTACACATTTGGCAGGTCCAATGGACAAGGAAGATGTGCAGAGGATTTTTTTCTTCGGATTTATCTTCAGGTATTTTAGAAATTATAAACAGTTTTATTCAGTAATAATGAGTTTTTATTGAATGTATTAACGCACTGCGAGTTTATTATGACGTACGAATGTGGAAGATTTAACTACGAAAGCACAAAGTCAAGCTATGTTTTGGATGCAGGAGCAGGTACCATGATACATTAGGAAAGAACATATGGGGTAGAAGGTACAGCGAAATGCTACTTCCTACTAACGTGGAAACGACGTGGGACTGCCTGGTACTAGGCCTTAGTTACCCTTGGCTCCCTGTTGCTAGGCTTAAACTGCTCTTAATTAAACTTGTCTTTGAGGCTCTACTGTGTCTACTTACTAAGGATCGAACCCGAACCGTAACATTAGTAGATAGTCTGTCGTTCCCCTTTGAATGCTCAAAGAACACACTTTGCAATTTGGGCCCGTTCTCGTGACCTTGGAGAGTTACGCACATACACATGTGCACAATGTGGCTGCACATGCGCCGTGGGACTCGTTTAATGTAATACACTCTTCTTATGTTCAACTAATTAAAAACATTTGTTCTTTGAATCGCTGCGGCGCTTTCTACTTTCTAAACTGACGGAAAAGTTTCCCAAACCATTATTCCAGCGTGACGTCATCAGTAACTGAAACATCGATACATCATCGGCCCTATTATCGATATGTCCATCGAAGAGTTATTTCTAAGCCCCTGTCAAGTATCGGAAGATCCAGTTGGTTGTATATAACTAAAGCAATTTATTCCCAAGGCATACGTAAATCTCGATTTGTTCCTACTCGACTCCAATGGAACGAAGAACGGACAATCGTTGATATGGACAAAGCCTTTCGTGTAGTCAGTTGTTGCAACTCTGCGATCCATTTGGATAACAGTCAAGTGCGGCAACCCTAAAAATCTCCTTTGTTAGAGATTCAGGTTAAATGTGCGATCTTGGAGGTAGCATACGCATTTGAGCAACTAGCCGACCTTTCCCATCTGAGCGTCCGACATTCTTATCATAGACACCCACAATATCAACAGCAAATACATGTAAACTTATTGCGATCGATTATTATGGGTTGTATTAGTCGATGTGTAGTATGAAAATAGTATCCTAGAAGAAACGCCTCGACTGTTGCCCGAGTCGATAATATTTTATTTATTTTGTAGATAAACTTTACAACTTGTAGCGACATGGTAGGTACCTAACCCAGCCTATCTTGCGCTAGTAAATTCCGTATGTTTGTCAATAATATGTTACGTTACATAATGGGGGTTATAGCTACTTATAATTTTCATCTACTGATGCCAGTAATAAGTATGCCTTGACAATATCCGAAGAAAGGAAATGGTATCTAATTTGTCTGACAGCCCAAATATTAAAGTACGAAAGATGATAGAGAGTAGCACGGATGGGACTAAGGGTGATGATAATGATTACAGCCCTGAAGAAAATGCCGTTGATACAAAATACATCGGTATTTTAGAAAAAACTGTTGAACTTGAAAAAATCATTTCAAGCTGATTATGCATATGGAAAATCAAGTTGTAAAGTCCCACCCTCATTAAAAAAAACGACGATTAATCTTTATTTTAAAAATTCATACGCTAGGCTCTATAGTAATTCACAAATTAAATTAATGTACAGTACTGTATTGTTTCAGTGTTTTTAAAAATTGCTTATGAATATTTGTTTAATAACAGTGCAGTACAGTATTTATTGTGCTGTATACTGTATTTATAAAAAGATAGCCTACATTATTAATTAAATACTGTAGCCTATTGTGTAATGGATTAGAAATAAGTGTGTAGTGAATAAATATTGTAATCTTGTTTGAAATTCGGCTTCTCCTTACCACCCCTCCACTAAGCGGACACCTCTCATGGGCGGACAAAATATCGAGAACCATATGTGTCCATCTAACAGAGGTTTCACTGTAATATCTAATTTGTCTGACAGCATAAATATTAAAGTACGAAAGATGACAGAACAGTAGCATCACCACCAAGCGACCCAAGTTCAGCTTCCATGCGTGGCGTTTAGTTCAGGAATTGATAGGTTCGGGATTAAGGTATAACTATTCTTGCCTTAATAGTATGGGTAAATACAGGAACATTCCAGAATCTCGCGACCGGCCACATTGGAGAAACAAGAGTATATTAGAGTCCAAGGTTTCCAAGCAAGATATCAGTAAACGTCCACTAGGAAGGAAGACTCTCGTAACACAGATGGGAAGATAAGAGATGAGGCCTTGGTCAGGGATTACATGACCTTGGGATTTCAAAGTTAGTGGCATTTTAATGACAGCCTAACATTAAGCACCGCTTCTGATTATTGTAAAATAAAAACAATATTATTTACGGTCGGTGTAAGCCACGATTAGAGGTAATTTATTTTTCTGAAATTAAAACTTATCGATAGTAATGACAAATGTAAATACGGTTCAAGGTACATTGGTACAAAATGAGTTGGTGTCTAAGACGGTTCTCTTTACAGCGTTGCCAAACTATTTGCTTAATGTGTTCATATGTTACAAACTTGAACATAGCTGGTTCCGCTTCGCTATTTGTCGAGGTTATTTGAAGGTAAGGCTGACTGTTGAAGCTCTGTATAACTGTGTTTGTCGATGGTAGAAAGTTGTAGGTATTTAGGATTGCCGCCTCTCAACATGGGAGCCCCCTGGGAGGTGTAAAATAATTTAAAAGGGCGTAAGCCTATTAGGTAAAACAGCATAAAGATATCTATAAGGCACTGTGCAACTGTGTTTGTCGATGATAGAAAGTTGTAGGTATTTAGGATTGCAGCCTCTCAACATGGGAGCCCCCTGGGAGGTGTAAAATAATTTAAAAGGGCGTAAGCCTATTAGGTAAAACAGCATAAAGACATCTATAAGGCGCTGTGCAACTGTGTTTGTCGATGATAGAAAGTTGTAGGTATTTAGGATTGCCGCCTCTCAACATGGGAGCCCCCTGGGAGGTGTAAAATAATTTAAAAGGGCGTAAGCCTATTAGGTAAAACAGCATAAAGATATCTATAAGGCACTGTGCAACTGTGTTTGTCGATGATAGAAAGTTGTAGGTATTTAGGATTGCCGCCTCTCAACATGGGAGCCCCCTGGGAGGTGTAAAATAATTTAAAAGAGCGTAAGCCTATTAGGTAAAACAGCATAAAGATATCTATTAGGCTCTGTGCAACTGTGTTTGTCGATGATAGAACGTTGTAGGGTATTTAGGATTGCCGCCTCTCAACATGGGAGCCCCCTGGGAGGTGTAAAATAATTTAAAAGGGCGTAAGCCTATTAGGTGAAACAGCATAAAGATATCTATTAGGCTCTATGCAACTGTGTTTGTCGATGATAGAACGTTGTAGGGTATTTAAGATTGCAATCTTTCAACCTGAGAGGCGCCCTTGGGAAGTGTAAAATAATTTAAAGGGGACGTGTGAGTATATGTTATATACAAAATGGTAAATCTGCATGTTAAACTCTGTGCAACTGTGTTTGTTAATGATAGAACATTAGAGGTATTTAAGATGGCCAACTCTCAACCTGGGAGGTGCACCAGGGTGGTGTAAAATAATTTAAAGGGAGCATGTGTGTATATGTTATGTACAAAATGGTAAATCTGCATGTTAAACTCTGTGAAACTGTGTTTGTAGATGATAGAACGTTGTAGGAATATAAGATGGCCAACTCTCAACCTGGGAGGCGCATCTGGGAGGTTTCAAATAAATTAAAGGGGGGCGCGTGTGTGTATATTTGATATACAAAATGGTAAATCTGCATGTTAAACTCTGTTCAACTGTGTTTGTTAATGATAGAACATTGGAGGTATTTAAGGTGGCCAACTCTCAACCTGGTAGGTGCGCCTGGGTGGTGTAAAATAATTTATAGGCGGCTTGTGTGTGTATATGTTATATACAAAATGGTAAATCTGCATGTTAAACTCTGTGAAACTGTGTTTGTAGATGATAGAACGTTGTAGGAATATAATATGGCCAACTCTCAACCTGGGAGGTGCGCCTGGGTGGTGTAAAATAATTTAAAGGGGGCTTGTGTATGTATATGTTATATACAAAATGGTAAATCTGCATGTTAAACTCTGTGAAACTGTGTTTGTAGATGATAGAACGTTGTAGGAATATAAGATGGCCAAGTCTCAACCTGGGAGGCGCATCTGGGAGGTGTCAAATAAATTAAAGGGGGGCGCGTGTGTGTATATTTGATATACAAAATGGTAAATCTGCAGGTTAAACTCTGTGCAACTGTGTTTGTAGATGATAGAACGTTGTAGGTATATAATATTGCCAACTCTCAACCTGGGAGGTGTCAAATAAATTAAAGGGGGGCGCGTGTGTATGTATTACATATACAAAAATGTAGAACTGTAGGGCCTAATGTAGTGAGCCAAGAAAGGAACTTGACCATGAATCTTCCTTTACCGCAAAATTCATTCACTGCTTAAAACTTAATCGATAAACTATTCAACTTTAAAAAAATGAAATTATTTCATTGATGAGTTTAAGACAAGAAGATATGTATAGCAAGTTTACACATTATAAATTTATCTTTTACATGGCATTGTTGTCAGACGTTTTCGAAATACTCAAATATCTTAATCAGGAGCTACCAGGTGTGACACACATGTCGGAGATGTGTTTTGTCGGTAAAAGTTTTCACTTTGCAGTATCGCTTCTAGAGCTCAGAGCCAAACCTTTCATCCTTTGTAAGGTTGAACCAACCCTTCGATGGAAAAAAGGATCGAAGGACCTTAAGCATTTGGCAACACTAAATGATGAATTTGGAGATAGTCTTCCAGATGTTAGTTTTAAGAACTGCGAGTTAAATTTGGCAAGAGAAGAAGCTGTTTAAAATCAGCGCTAACAATTCCCAAAAGGATGAGTAAATCTCAGAAATCCCAGTCATGAATGTTGAAGATGTTATGGATAAGTTATTTTTCCGTTTAACCAGAGGTTACTCTGATAGCTGCAGAGGTTTTAGTTGGTACTACGCAGTCATATTTTCTTCATTAGTATTTTTCAAAACAAGTAAAAATGTAAGTAATACTAGGAGCGGGGCTTGAGCTTTTTCATACTTACAGCCAAATTAAAGTACTTCATCAAGTACAAGAGGAATAGCCGTCGTTAATTTTGCGGAAATAAATAATATTACACAGCAAACCTCAGATGTATGTTAGATGTATATTTAGCAACACGAATCTTTGATTTCAAAAATAAATCACATTTGCTAATATGTTCTAAATGACGTTAACATATGACGTTATTTCTCTATGCCTCTTAAATACAAATAATCTACCCCTCCGTGGACTCTCTTTTATACGATTTGAAGTTTCTGCGAAGTCACTAAGATTTGAGACGGATGCAAACACGGAAGATATGATGTTCTATTTGTGTCGCAAGAATCTCAGGAATTTCATTCATTTAAATGAAGTGATAATAGTAATGAATCAGTCGTATTTACTTATACGTGCTCGTTACTGATAGCAGTGTAGTAAACCCGTAGCGTCTTGATAACAGCCGGTTGCTATGGCAACAAAGCCCTTGTCACTGATTGTATTAACTTGTGAGGTGGAATTTCGTTGGTCAAGACGCTAGAGTGGCGGGTTGTAAGCCGGTGAAACAGTCGCTCATGGGACGAAATTCCATACAGACTAGCTGATGTATGGCGACTCGTGGAATGTCGGTACTTATAGGCTTACTTAAACTTCGTCTTGATTTTAATTTCTAAGTCTGAAAAAGTTGTCATTATCTGGTATATATGGTTTTTAGCTATGTTAAATGTAAACTCCATAAATGTTGCCCGTCCAGAATGTACGTTATACAATAAAAGGCTTGTATGAAAAGTACAAATCACTGGATGAATATACAGTAGTATAAATCGATAAGTAACAGATGAAGTTAAAAAGGTGACGAATATGACGAAAAAGCAGCACAACTGTTCGGAAAAATGAATAAACTATGTTAGCGTGGTGACGTCATTAGCCGTCTTAAATATGTTATTGTGTTAATGAGCGTCTGCCCATCCCGCCACACCGTCCAAGGTAAAGCTATCAGCGGTAGATATTTTTCTACAAAACAAAACAAAAAACTGAAAAATATTCTTGGTTATACGATTTAGGCTACATGGCATAGATATGAAGTACCAAAACCATTACAGAAAGGAGGGGGTTTTCAAAAGATACATTTTCCAGAAACCCAATTTAAAGTGGAAAGACGGGACTCAAAATGCTTACTGACTTTTATTATTATTATATTAATTTTCATTTGAATATAAGTTTAAACAAATCTCAGACACGCTGATGTCTAGGTGCGGCTTGTTCGACTGCGACCTGGAGGACGGACATTTTATATTTATCATCAGTGTGTTGTCGTCATTCGAGTAAACAGTGGTATTGATAGACAGTAGTATTGTGCCGTATTGTGATTCAAATACCTATTTAGTGCCTGGTACTGTTGGTTCGCATTTGTCTCAGTTCGTTCAGGCCAGTCGTGACATTTAATTTGTTAACGTCGTTTAATTGCTCTTGTTATTATGAATAGTGTATAAATGAGTTTCTATATTGTATTTTGTATGATTTGTGGTTTTTCTAATTCAAAATGGACCTTGCAATGCCTTGATAGTCAGCCTTTCTTCCTTAGGCCGGTGTTGAAGAACAATATAGTGAAATATTGGACAGTGACGTCTATGAGAACAACCACATTCAGCATGTAGTCGATGATTAATACTGATGACAATTTTATGAAAAATGATGATGACGATATGTCCGTGACAAAGGCGTCCTAGTATAACCTGTTTACATTTTAGAATTGGCCACTAAGAGTTATTGGACTTGGAAGTAGACTCATGTTGATGACGTAACCCGCAATGAAGGTTGAATTTGTGTAATAGAAAGAAATTCTCACATTAAAAGAAAACTTAATACTGTTCAAGGTTGAAGAATAAGAATAAGAAAAACACTGTCTTTATATCGTTAAAAATGGAGAAGCCTTGATTTTTTATAGAGTTTCATGAGTTTGTAAAGTAGTGCTAGTTTTTGTCCAAGTGTTTCACTTAACTAAATAGGCGGAACACATTTTTATTGCAATTTTATGTACGTAGAATTAATCGGATAAATATTAATCTGTTTTCATGTGCTAGTGAACTAAGAACTATTCTTCAACGGCAGTTCTTTGAAGAGGTATTCTTCAAAGTTATAGCTCTGTTTCAGATGGAAGTAAAATTTTAAAAATGGTCATGACTATTTCATTCGGTTAAATTGTTTCCCAAAAGTAATAAGAACAGGTGATGCAAGAAATCATATGCTTTTGAATAATTACATCCAATATACATATTTCTGAATTTATAAGAAATTTAATTTTAAAATATAACCTTAAAATTATCTGAGAGTCAAAACAGAAACAGCTGTTAGTATTATCCGCCATGTTTGACGTTCGGTAATCTTCGGGACACTTCGAAAATCTAACATCTGAAATTTAACGTCGTATTTCTAGTTTTACTATTGTCGAAAAAAGTTACATGGCGCATAAATACGTTTAAATATCAAGTTCTAAGTGTAAATAATTCACTTAACACTTATCATAACTTCTTAGAAATCAATCTTATTATGACAAATTTTGAGAAGTAATGTGGCATGTTGTGCAAATGTGACGGAATAAACATCTAGGTTTTTGAGGTTAGGTTTACTTTGAAAACGTCTATGCAGCGGTCGCGCCAAGTGGTTCGTGTAACCAAAGCGATCGGGGACATTGTATTCTGTGAGCGACACACAAACACACATACTGTGCATAGCTTCCTGTCAGGGAGGAAGTCGACACATTTAATGTTAATGCGTTGTGCTTTGGTTGTGAATAATGTCAACGTGCAATAGCGTATCAAATATAACACGTACTTGTGTCCTTCCTCCAACTATACCTGTTTGTATACTATGGACACAGTGAAGTTCTACTTTAGAGTGGACATTTTGGATTCTGTAAGATCCTTGAAATCGTAAAGTTATCTAGCCTTATCAGTAATTACTGGCCTCGATCTCTTCAAAACATTCAATCCTGCAGTTGCGGGGAACAAGATCCCGTCGAAAAGAAGCTCTTCCATCAAGGACTAAGACGGCTCCTTCAAATACGTAGAACTAAAATTAAGTTTTCTTTGACTTAGTATTGCATTGTCATTCGTTCAGTGGTTCTACGTCGCAGAGTGCTTCACGTTGGACAAGGGAGAACACTAGACAGAGATTACGTAATCGCCAAGGGAAATAATAAAGGATTATGAATATATCCAGGATCAACGTAGGGACATAAAACTCCTGGAACAGGATAGAGGTAACCCGAAGTAGGCCTACTTCAGGAGTCATACGTCTTAGAAGGTGTTCGCAGTTTTAACTTACTTGTACGGAGAATAAGAAAAGTTAAACAGAATTATTTAGGAAAGGTCATAACGACCATAAGAAGTAGATTAATAGAGAGCGTTCTTTCAGATAGATATGTAGATAGAAGTACTGTACAGTAATGTCGGGTATATTTTATCGTTTCGGGTCATGCTTTCAGATAAAATTATCTCTTTCCAGTAATTTTCTATAAGGGTTAGAACATTGGAAATGCGACATCTGCACAGGAAATGAAACTGCAAGAAAAGATAGAAGTTTAATATTCCTCTTGTGAGCTGGCTGAAGAAATGACCTAGTGGGTCTGTGGTGTTCAGAATATTCGATTGGCTGGAATTCATCTGACCCGCAAGAAAGGCCAGAAGTTTAATATTCCTCTTGGGAGCTGACTGAAGAAATGACCTAGTGGGTCTGTGGTATTCAGAATATTCGATTGTCTGGAATTCATCTGACCCGCAAGAAAGGCCAGAAGTTTAATATTCCTCTTGGGAGCTGACTGAAGAAATGACCTAGTGGGTCTGTGGTGTTCAGAATATTCGATTGTCTGGAATTCATCTGACCCGCAAGAAAGGCCAGAAGTTTAATATTCCTCTTGGGAGCTGACTGAAGAAATGACCTAGTGAGTCTGTGGTGTTCAGAATATTCGATTGTCTGGAATTCATCTGACCCGCCAGACAAGCCAGAAGTTTAATATTTCTCTTGGGAACTGGCTGAAGAAATGACTTAGTGGGTCTGTGGTATTCGGAATAGTCGAGGGTCTGGCATAGATCTGACCCGCAAGACAAGCCAGAAGTTTAATATTCCTCTTGGGGACTGGCTGAAGAAATGACATAGTGGGTCTGTGGTATTCGGAATAGTCGAGGGTCTGGAATACATCTGACCCGCAAGAAAAGCCAGAAGTTTAATATTCCTCTTGGGAGCTGGCTAAAGAAATGACCTAGTGGGTCTGTGGTGTTCAGAATATTCGATTGTCTGGCATTCATCTGACCCTCAAGAAAGGCCAGAAGTTTAATATTCCTCTTGGGAGCTGGCTAAAGAAATGACATAGTGGGTCTGTGGTATTCGGAATAGTCGAGGGTCTGGAATACATGTGACCCGCAAGACAAGCCAGAAGTTTAATATTCCTCTTGGGGACTGGCTGAAGAAATGACATAGTGGGTCTGTGGTATTCGGAATAGTCGAGGGTCTGGAATACATCTGACCCGCAAGAAAAGCCAGAAGTTTAATATTCCTCTTGGGAGCTGGCTAAAGAAATGACCTAGTGGGTCTGTGGTGTTCAGAATATTCGATTGTCTGGCATTCATCTGACCCTCAAGAAAGGCCAGAAGTTTAATATTCCTCTTGGGGACTGGCTGAAGAAATGACATAGTGGGTCTGTGGTGTTCGAAATAGTCGAGGGTCTGGAATACATCTGACCCTCAAGAAAAGCCAGAAGTTTAATATTCCTCCTGGGAGCTGGCTAAAAATATGACCTAGTGGGTCTGTGGTGTTCAGAATAGTCGAGGGTCTGGAATTCATCTGACCCGCAAGAAAAGCCAGAAGTTTAATATTCCTCTTGGGAGCTGGCTAAAGAAATGGCCTAGTGGGTCTGTGGTATTCGGAATAGTCGAGGGTCTGAAATACATCTACTCCTGCGTGTAGATACATTTCTAGCTGCTAAAATAGGTTTCCAATATAAATAGTTCTAGCTCCGATAATACAAAGTTTATCTAACGTGTTAATCAGTTTAAAAAAATAAAAGTGTCAAATGTTTTACCTCCACTGAAATATATATGCTTCTAAGAGATCGTACTGCCTGTATACAAACTGGGACAAGGTTACGTGGGATGCGTATTTGCGTCGCTGACGTATTTCTAAGCAGTCCTTTCACTGACACCTAGTCATTGTAGGATTTATTGTCAAGATTTGTTCAGGAGTGTCTTAGGTGGAATCACAACATTCTGTCACAACTCTTGTAAAGTCGCGAGCTATAGCAAGAGACTTGTCCGGTCTATGCGCACTTGTCTATTTGACATTTAGAGTAGTAAGAGACCGCTGACTCGGTGTTTGTCGAACATGTATCGGTCCGTCACAACCGTTATGTCTTATTCACCGCTGTGTATAAGATCCGAGGAGGAGGGGTGGATAGCTGTCTGAGATTCCACCTCCAATAGTCAGCAAACGTTTTCCCCCACACAACTAAAGTTTTTTTGCTATGTCTCTATTTTTGCTATTTCTTGGTTTAGAGTTTTTGTATTCTTTTTTAGTTTTTAAATGTTTTTTTTTTGTTTTAAATTTTGTTTCTTCTTTTTAAAATCTTTGTTCTATCTGGTGAACATTAACTTGTCACTTTTATGAGGATTTATATACTCTACGAAGTCTTTTAGTGTCCGCACTTGTGGAAAGTATTCACTGAGGCAGTCCTTTCCCACAGTGACCATATGACTGATGTATATAACCTAAAATATCCCTACTGACTACGTAGTAAAATGTGGTGGCAATGCCACAACGGGTTGTTGAGAAATAAAAGTTCAAATCAAGCTCGAAATAAGCATAAAACAAAGTGTTTACCTACTCACTCCATAAAATGATTGTTTATAATCTCTTTTCGGCACAAACGCGGAATGATACAAGGTGAGGGTTTTATGTAAGACTTTTGATTACTTCTTTTTAGTAACATAGAAATTTGAGTGCTTATTGTTAGTACTTATAAAATGACAAAATAATTTGTATAAAAATTTACATCTGTTTTGGTTTTAATATTTTATTTTGAAAAAATTTCAATTTCGTCAGCCTAATTTTTCAATACTTTTCACTAATTTATTTCACGTCAAATGCCGTACGACGGTGTCTTTCGGTGTCCAGAAGCTCAAGCGTGGTATCTGTAGTAGCCAGTAGCAAGACCAGGTTGCCCTCTGGGATTCTTACCTGTGGAAGCAAAGTCTCGCTTTTTAAATGGGAAATCCATTTTTTGTAGAAATCGCAAAATCCATGAACTATAATTCATGCATTTTTTTTAGAGCAAATATATGACAATTGCGATAGCTCCTATAATACTTATTATAGATCAATTCTAAGTGCACAATGCGAATCTATGGTCTACTCTACTTGATTTATGCTTTTTAAATGGGAAATCCATTTTTTGTAGAAATCGCAAAATCCATGAACTATAATTCATGCATTTTTTTTAGAGCAAATATATGACAATTGCGATAGCTCCTATAATACTTATTATAGATCAATTCTAAGTGCACAATGCGAATCTACGGTCTATTCTACGTGATTTATGCTTTTTAAATGAGAAGACCATTTTTTGTAGAAATCGCAAAATCCATGAACTATAATTCATGCATTTTTTTTAGAGCAAATATATGACAATTGCGATAGCTCCTATAATACTTATTATAGATCAATTCTAAGTGCACAATGCGAATCTATGGTCTGTTCTACGTGATTTATGCTTTTTAAATGGGAAATCCATTTTTTGTAGAAATCGCAAAATCCATGAACTATAATTCATGCATTTTTTTTAGAGCAAATATATGACAATTGCGATAGCTCCTATAATACTTATTATAGATCAATTCTAAGTGCACAATGCGAATCTACGGTCTATTCTACGTTATTTATGCTTTTTAAATGGGAAATCCATTTTTTGTAGAAATCGCAAAATCCATGAACTATAATTCATGCATTTTTTTTAGAGCAAATATATGACAATTGCGATAGCTCCTATAATACTTATTATAGATCAATTCTAAGTGCACAATGCGAATCTACGGTCTATTCTACGTTATTTATGCTTTTTAAATGGGAAATCCATTTTTTGTAGAAATCGCAAAATCCATGAACTATAATTCATGCATTTTTTTTAGAGCAAATATTTGACAACTGCGATAGCTCCTATAATACTTATTATAGATCAATTCTAAGTGCACAATGCGAATCTATGGTCTATTCTACGTGATTTATGCTTTTTAAATGAGAAATCCATTTTTTGTAGAAATCGCAAAATCCATGAATTATAATTCATGCATTTTTTTTAGAGCAAATATATGACAACTGCGATAGCTCCTATAATACTTATTATAGATCAATTCTAAGTGCACAATGCGAATCTATGGTCTATTCTACGTGATTTATGCTTTTTAAATGAGAAATCCATTTTTTGTAGAAATCGCAAAATCCATGAACTATAATTCATGCATTTTTTTTAGAGCAAATATATGACAATTGCGATAGCCCTTTATAATACTTATTATAGATCAATTCTAAGTGCACAATGCGAATCTATGGTCTATTCTACTTGATTTATGCTTTTTAAATGAGAAATCCATTTTTTGTAGAAATCGCAAAATCCATGAACTATAATTCATGCATTTTTTTTAGAGCAAATATATGACAATTGCGATAGCTCCTATAATACTTATTATAGATCAATTCTAAGTGCACAATGCGAATCTATGGTCTGTTCTACGTGATTTATGCTTTTTAAATGGGAAATCCATTTTTTGTAGAAATCGCAAAATCCATGAACTATAATTCATGCATTTTTTTTAGAGCAAATATATGACAATTGCGATAGCTCCTATAATACTTATTATAGATCAATTCTAAGTGCACAATGCGAATCTACGGTCTATTCTACGTTATTTATGCTTTTTAAATGGGAAATCCATTTTTTGTAGAAATCGCAAAATCCATGAACTATAATTCATGCATTTTTTTTAGAGCAAATATATGACAATTGCGATAGCTCCTATAATACTTATTATAGATCAATTCTAAGTGCACAATGCGAATCTACGGTCTATTCTACGTTATTTATGCTTTTTAAATGGGAAATCCATTTTTTGTAGAAATCGCAAAATCCATGAACTATAATTCATGCATTTTTTTTAGAGCAAATATTTGACAACTGCGATAGCTCCTATAATACTTATTATAGATCAATTCTAAGTGCACAATGCGAATCTATGGTCTATTCTACGTGATTTATGCTTTTTAAATGAGAAATCCATTTTTTGTAGAAATCGCAAAATCCATGAATTATAATTCATGCATTTTTTTTAGAGCAAATATATGACAACTGCGATAGCTCCTATAATACTTATTATAGATCAATTCTAAGTGCACAATGCGAATCTATGGTCTATTCTACGTGATTTATGCTTTTTAAATGAGAAATCCATTTTTTGTAGAAATCGCAAAATCCATGAACTATAATTCATGCATTTTTTTTAGAGCAAATATATGACAATTGCGATAGCCCTTTATAATACTTATTATAGATCAATTCTAAGTGCACAATGCGAATCTATGGTCTATTCTACTTGATTTATGCTTTTTAAATGAGAAATCCATTTTTTGTAGAAATCGCAAAATCCATGAACTATAATTCATGCATTTTTTTTAGAGCAAATATATGACAACTGCGATAGCCCTTTATAATACTTATTATAGATCAATTCTAAGTGCACAATGCGAATCTACGGTCAATTCTGCGTGATTTATGCTTTTTAAATGAGAAATCCATTTTTTGTAGAAATCGAAAGAGAGCAAAACTCCCCCCCCCCCCTGGAATAGAACCCAGACCGGTGCCGCTCGAAGTGTCGAAGTGTACGCATCGCTCTCGCACCAGCCTACAATTGACTTAAACCAATTAGTGGCAGCGTCTGTAATTTATTCAGGATAGTTATACATTATCATTAACACGTAGAAAAATATAGTGTGTAGACCTAAAAAGTGATGAGGAAATCGTGTTGCGTTCAAGGCCACTGAAGTGTTGGTATTGGTGAGCCGTAACCTGTGCTGTGGAAACTGCAAACGCTGGTGATTGTAGTTATTATGGTGTGGGAAAAAGCTATGTGACGGCTTGATGCTCTCAGCGGGCGTCCTTGTTGGACACATACATAGGGAATGTCGCAAAAAAGTATGTGGGTGCGAGTGTTGGTGTGAATGTGAGGGTATATCAATCCATACCCATCTTTAGTGCAATAGAATACATTACGAAGGAGTTGCAAAAGCAGTTTGGATAACGGGCAAACAGTGTTCGACACTACGGATATTTTAGCTGCCTAAACCTGCAATAAATGTATATGTCGCAAGATATGGCAAAAGACTTGGGTCAGCCGATGCACAGTGGTGGAGGGGCCTCGTTGACTCAGCGTTTGTCGAAACTCGCTACTAACCGGCGCACGAGAAGAGCCCTGGCACAAGGCAAGTCAAAACGATAAGGTCATTCCCAAAAACATTTCCAACACAAAACGTCAGATTTACAAAGCAGAAACGGGATCATATACAATTTGTTTTGTACATCCTATCCTAACAAAATTAGTACTTTTACCTAATTGTAAATACTTATATTATTTACTAAAATATAATTACTAAAAAACTACCGTACTGATATGTATATGTTTATAGGTCAGGAATACATCGACCGCGCATGCGCTTAACTGAAAACCGACCGTGACTCATTTCTACACTAAGGTTCTTCTCGTGCGCCGGTGACAGTATTAATCCGTCCCAAACAATGTGGCCAGATGCGAGAGAGGGGTAGACAGTTGCTTAGCCTTTTACCCCCACTAGTCGGCGAACTACCCTCCTGCGCATCTCAAGACTCTCGCTATATCCTGTGATTTAAAACCTCCTTCTCAAATAAAGACCAAGCTAGTTCCGAAGCGGTTTGAAAACATTAGTAACTCATTTTAGTGACTCGTTAAAAATGATCCCGTATATCATAATTATAGACTTAAAAGGATATCATTATTATTAACTGAATATTGTATCATAATTATGAAGTGTAAAGTATATCAATCATTACTACTATGAAGCGAAATGAATAATCATAATTATAAACTGTATAAATCCCATTCATATAAAACACTTGTATTACTTCGTACATTTAAGGAATGCGATGCATTCAGATAAATGGAAGTGTTACCAGAGTAATTTCGTTTCAGGGATTTTTTATTATGAAAGTTCCCTGCCAAGGCAGTTTGTAAGTTCCCTGCTCTTAAAATGCAAGCACCGTTGGTCTGAACGATTAACTCATTCATTTCTTTACCCCAGTGGAGGTTTGTACTTTATCCAAGATCCTTTAGACGCTGATAATCTGGCGTTTTAAGTGATTTCATGAATAAAAATGTCGACATTATCCAACGGGCTTTCTGTAACAGTCTCATAACTGAAGCGAAGCGTGATGAGGTGAGCTGAAGTCCTTTCTGGTCACGCCTAGACGGTGCGACCTCGCCAAGGGCGTCTGCCCGACCTTGTCAGCGTTTACCAGAATGAATACGTTATTTCACAGGGTTTACTGTTCACGTTTTCCCAACCGAGCCTTGGCTTACCAGAAGCAGGAGCAGTTGCAAATGTGAGCTTCCTCGTCACGTGTATTGCAGATACAGATCATTTTCCAAATGGAGTATTTTTGACGTAGCTCAGCTGTCTCCCATCACAATGCGCCTAATCACACTGGCAAACAATTCAGTTTCGTACCAGCTTTATACGAGTTGGTGTGCTTTATTGCAGTCCTGAAGGACTAGTGGGTAGGTTGGTTGTTGCTGACTTCTTGTTGCAGTCTCTCCTTATACTAAGCCCGCATTCTGACTATACGGAAAACCAAGCCTTTCTAAAGGTTCTATTTCGGTGGTAGTGGAAGAGCGTGTGAAGCCGTAGTTTACTGGTCCCAGAAGCGTGACCATTTTAAGACCTTAAGCTTTTGCATACTGACGCCTTTCGATCCTGGTGACGTAGGTTCCCTTATTCGTAGCATATCTCTTGCCACATAGAGAGTTAAGAGGATTTTTCTCGAGTTCTGTCTTTAGCAAACACGGGCGCGCGCATTAAAGTTATTTTCAACAATTTGTAGAAAGTTTTTAAAAAACGACCACAATGTACGACCATCTATAGTTTAATCAATGAATGGACCTTGGATTTCTTCACATATTGTATCTTGCAAATTTCCTTGCATGGCATTAACAATGTAAGCGTTTAACATTGCGATGTCATTTCGCAGTGTTCGGTCAACAGTAACCAGTTCCAAAGTAACAAGTACATAACACAATACAAATCTCATGGCATTGGGCCCTCGAGTTGTTTCCCTAATTATGTGCTGAGTAATTATATCACAGCAGTGCCTCGGGCACAAAGAGAGGAAGTGCGCCTGTAATCGTCGCGTCTATCAAGTCTTCTTTATGGGAAATGCATACGTTTCCGGTTAGATGTACAGTTTGGAGGTAAATATGTTTATTTAATTTAAATACTTTGCAAGTAGTGCTATGGAAGGTATATTGTGACAGTAATGGAGATTCTAAAAATATATAAATGAACCGCTTATAATTTTGTCTCTGGTAGGAGAGTGGGTTCAGTGTGAGGGGCAGTCGACACCAATATTAAACAATTTATCAGTCACCAACGACAGGGGAAATACTAGCACAGTTTCCTCTCGCCCCCTTCGAACTTCTGAGGCAAAGTTACAGCGGAGGACTGTACAAGTGTTAACACCGCCCCGCAGGTGTGTACAAGAAGAAAGAATAGCCGCAGTCTATCACCGTCAGTCTGCGTCTGATCGTAGACGATTGTAGGTGTACCAGTAGACGGCTACTGTTTTTGTATAAAAGTAGGTGTAAACAGAGGAAAAATATTTTAAAAAAATCATATCTTTAAAATATCATAAATAGCTTTGTTAAGAGCTACAAAGGGAGTGGATTCGAGAAGAAAGGATGTGTAGAAACTTATAGATACACGTATCCACAAGAACGACCCCTTGGGGATGCACGTACTACTCAGGGAAAATTCAACGCCTATATAGTCTATTGGTATTCGAATAATCTCAATATATTACTTGATTAATTAATGTGTTTGAAGCTAACTGCTATGCTGTGAGGGGTTGCTCGAGAGGGCAGAAACTTGGGCGGTGTGTGTGTGTGTGTGTGTGTTTGTGTGCCCCGCGCGCGAGTGAGTGTATATGTGTGTGTATGTAATGTGTTTGTGTGTGTGTGTGTGTGTGTGTGTGTGTGTGTGTGTGTGTGTGTGTGTGAGTGTGTGTGTGTGTGTGTGTGTGTGTGTGCATGCGTGCCCCGCGTGTGAGAGAGTGTATATGTGTGTGTGTGTGTGTGTGTGTGTGTGTGTGTGTGTGTGTGGGTGCGTGCCCCGCGTGCGAGTGAGTGTTTATGTGTGTGTATGTAATGTGTTTGTGTGTGTGTGTGTGTGTGTGTGTGTGTGTGTGTGTGTGTGCGTGCGTGCGTGCGTGCGTGCCCCGCGCGCGAGTGAGTGTATATGTGTGTGTATGTAATGTTTGTGTGTGTGTGTGTGTGTGCGTGCGTGCGTGCCCCGCGTGCGAGTGAGTGTATATGTGTGTGTATGTAATGTGTTTCTGTGTGTGTGTGTGCGCGTGTGTGTGCGTGTGTGCCCCGCGCGCGAGTGAGTGTATATGTGTGTGTATGTAATGTGTTTGTGTGTGTGTGCGTGCGTGCCCCGCGTGCGAGTGAGTGTATATGTGTGTGTATGTAATGTGTTTGTGTGTGTGTGTGTGTGCGTGTGTGTGCGTGCCCCGCGCGCGAGTGAGTGTATATGTGTGTGTATGTAATGTGTTTGTGTGTGTATGTACGTACGTACGTAATGTATATATTACCAGACAATTATAACCTATTAAACCTGATTGCCCTAAGATTATAATCATGCACTAATTAAATGGGCAATGCCTTTAGTTACTGAAGCCGGTAGAAAATTAAAACCGTCTTGTCAGATTTCCCGAGAACCAAAAACTTTGCTAATTCAATCTATAATAAATAAACGGTATAAAAAATTATCAAAACCGTATTTTTCACCGTATTACATGTTCTTTATTATTTGAAAAATATAATAATTATATTACCGTGGGAATAATTATTATATTATATAAAATTATTTTACCGTGCGATTCTAGACCTGGGCTTAGAGGTAAGTCCAGCCCTGGCATGTCTAAGGAAAAAGTCTATTAATCGTGAGCGCTAAACGCTGGTGAGTCGCGCTCAGTGCGTCATCAAACCTTGGGCTCAATGCGACTTCCCGGATACTGGTCTCTGTCTTGTGGATGTGTTGTGTTAATAACTTGTACTAAATATTCATTTTAGAGGCAATATAATATTAGATAGGTAGCGTTCTAAATTTAAAAGCAAAAAGTTTACGTTTTTTAAACAGTATTTACGCTACGGTAAAAATTTAAACAGTTTACTCTAAAACTCATTACACATAAGTTTATTAAACACAAATACTAGTTTATTTAAAAAACTATCATAAATTAATCTTTAGTGAGATTTAGAGTGAACTGTTTTAATTTTTACCGTTGTGAATTGTTCTCACTAAGCTCTAACTGACCTAATATTATTTCGCAAGGAAAATTCTCATGTGTAAGGTTTTCTCTAATGACGAGCTCTCACTGATTATGTACAGAAATTTATGCCCGAGGTAAGAGCCTACGTTCATGTGCTATACACATATACCGATAGACTAATAGACTAACCGAGGACTAGGTTGTAGTATGTTTGGGATATTAGTTTTAGGCCAAGTATAGACTTTCTTCCTTTCTTGTGTTTATTTTGTGCTAGTCTCGGCCTCTGATAATTCTAACTCGTCCTGAAACTTTATAGGGAATGGTGACAGTCTACTGGAGTAAATGGTAAGGATGTTATCTGCATGGTTCGCCTATCTCTATTAGTCTGTGCAAGGTGTTAACATGGTTGGTCCCGTCTATGAGATGGTGTTAGGATATACAAGATGGTGTAAGAGGCCATTTCACGCATAAAGCTGTTAGCTTACGTTTCTAACACAATATTTTGTAACTACTTGTATATTGTAATATAGCTATATTTTATTGTAGGCTATCATAATTCCGCCATCTGTCTTATAGAAAAGGGGAAATTTTGAGCATGTTTGTAAAGTAAGTTTATTTTGGGATGGGAGTTTAAAGTCTCTAATTCTAGTAGTTTCAGACTGTTTTATTATTATTTTCTTCGTTTTCTATTACAATTCCAGTAGCATGAGATGATCGATAGAATCGGGACTTCTTTCTGATTTTTGTTGTCTGTTAAGTGTCTTTCAAGAGATCATTATGGCTAAACGTTTGTTACGTTGCCCTCATGGCAGTTTTCCCAAAGATTCTGATGAGATAACTTCACAGTATGGTTTAGGTTTAGTATAACGTGGTTCTGAGCACTTGTTTGCTAAAAGCCTCGGTATTTTATGTTATCCATTCGTCCCTCTATTTGCACTTATCCGGGTAGCCAGTAGACACCTCTACCATGGGATGCACCCAGCACAGGTGGTTCGTTATGCTCTCCCTAGTTCTATCTCCCTTTCCATTACGAGCGTGTGTAACGCCACATGCTCCTTTTGATGCCCCGATGAAGAACAGATCTGCTCCAGGTATAATTCGCGAGATATAGCAAGAGACGTGAGATGCGTACGAGAGGAGTTCACCGATGAGTGGAGGTGGAAGGTCAGGTAATTGTCTACCCCTATCTCGCATCTAGAGACTGTAGTTGTGGTTCTTATAGTAGCGAGGTTCGACAAACACTGAGTCAGCGGTCCTTCACACTCTAAATATCAAATAGGCGGCTGAGTATAGACTGATCAAGTCCTTTGCTATGTCTCGCGACTTATACGTGACTTCGCAAACGTCATATTCCTTTCCTGTCCCTCATAGTCAATAATAGGCGTACTACGGCTGGTGGCTTTAAAACTTCGAAAATACATTTATCCATTATAATAGTTTTACCATGTCCTATTTTTAATTCTTCTTATTATTATTAATATAAATATTGCGTAGCCTAGTTTTAATTTCCAAAATATTTTTTAAAAACACCTGGGAGACTAGGCGGTTTTGAGTGTATTGAAGAGAGTGACTCATTCATTTAGTAAACAGTGAAGCACTTAGGTAAACAGAGAAAAAAGCTTGTTGGGATCAATAACGCGATTGCGTTATCTAATCAATCAACTCTCGAGTTTATCAATGTACTCGCGGATTTCCGGCCCACTTCTGGCTCGTCAAGTGCCGATATAGACCCGTGATTGTATTGGCTATCTCACACGTGTCGAGCCAGTTCAGAGATTCCAGACGGGCTACGTCGTCGTCTGCAAATCCACCGCAATGCAGCTTTAATGGAAGTGGTTATTTGGACGGACTTATTAAACTTTTGGCGTTTGCATCTACATTTGTTATACGTCTTACTGTTTTATTCACGTCTAAATGTTTCAAAACAGTATTTCGGTGTTTCACATCTGCTGCTCTATATTGTAAAATATAACCTTGTAATAACAATAAAGTCTATACTGTAAAAACACCCTTGGCACACTCACACACACACTCTCTCTCTCGCATGCACGCACACACACACACACATGCCCTGAACCATTCATAAAACTACACGGTAATTTATTCACTCCTTCTGGGCTGAACCTTTCTGTCTCTTTCCTAGCTCTTGAAACTCACCACTCATCAGACGTGTTCTTCCTAGTTTTATTCCAGCGCTTTACCTAGTTTTATTTTGGATTAAGATACTCAGAAATTTTCGTCTTTCATCCGGTGTTATTAAAAAAATTTTTGTCGTTCTATCCTTTAACCCTACAGTGAACGGACTGAGTCTGTGAGACCCAAGCGTTTCTATATTAGGTTATTTATAAAGTCAGTTGTATTGTAGATAGCTGGTTTCCTCTGTACCTTCCTAAAATAGTCCACAGATAGCGATAGTGTCATTGTTTTTGCCAACTTGACTCTTAGTCATCATTTGTCACGCGATAAAGTATAGTGTGGGTCAGTTGGACCCAGCCCGTTTACTTGAGTGACTTTTTTTCAACACTCACCAATTATTGTTTTATGTTACTTTTTTGTTATTTACTTAACGTCTGTTAGTGTGTAAACGTGTTTCAAGAAGTGTATAGCATAGTGCTTTTTTTATCATTATGAGTAGCAGAAGAGTGGAAACACAGATTGAAATTGAGCGTATTTTATGAGAGGAATTATCTGAAAGTGAAGTAAGTGACTCAGACGCAGACCCTGACTTTCAATTGTACAGTGGTCATGACACAAATAGTGATATTGAACTAGTAGACAATGATGAACTTGAGAATAATTCAGTTGGTTATGTGAGAGAACTCAGTGAGGAATGTGATGATCTACACATACCTGAAGGTTCTGGTGACTCAAGTTCAACACCAGCAGGTATACCTAGAGCCCAAAATTATTTCCTTGGTAAAGATAAAAAGACAAAATGGCAAAATAACTTACCAACACAAACTGTTAGAACCCAGTCTCACAATATAGTATCTCATTTACCTGGAAACCTAAGGGAAGCTAGGAATGTTCAAACTGCACTAGATTCTTGGTCGTTATTTTTTAATGAGCCACTACTTGAGTTGATTGTTGAATCACCTAATATTTTCATCAATTCTGTAAAGGACAATTATACTAATGATCCCTACTGAGGAAAAGAAGAAGCCCAGCATCATAACTTATTATAATTCAACTAAAGGAGGTGTTGATGTGGCTGATGCTATGTGTGCTAAATACAGCGTTGCAAGAGGATTGAGACGTTGGCCATTAACTTTGTTTTTTTGCTTCAATGAACATTGCTGCTCTAAACGCTTTCATTGTGTTTAAATCAAATGGTCAGTCCAACCCCAGGAGAGCTCTTCTCAAGGACTTAGCAAAACCGATGCTGCAGGCCTTCTTGACCATCCGGGCTCAGCAAGATAACCTACCACGAGAGATTCGGCGTTAGCAACTAAATTTTCCGGGTATGAAGCTGAAGCTAAACAGAGTCCGGCTCCAGGTAAGCTTGGTAGATGTTCCTTGTGTAAAGACAACAAAACAAAGTACTTTTGTAAAGAGTGTAAAGTTTGGTTATGTCTAGGCCACGCTGAAATGTTGTGTAGCCAATGCTGGTAAAAGTAAAATTTTTGGAACTCTAGAAACTTGTTTTTTTCAATTTTAAGTAATTGTTATTGTTTTAATGTTAGAACTACTCTTAAATAGTGCGTGTAATAACCACCACAGTATTTTTGTTCAACTTTTAGCTTCTTAGTGTAACTTTGATAAAATTATTGCAATTCTTTTAAGTAAAATGTTTAAAAAGGTAAATAAATAGTTATGAATTTATTTTAGCAATATTATTTTGTGAATTTAATGTTGAAATACTGAAAACATTCCTAGAAGTACTATAAAAATATGTTTGACTCAATTACAATTGTTAAAAGTTTTACTGATTTTTTACGTTTTGGGTCTGTGAGACCCAGCCCGTCTACTTATGTAACTTTTATTTGCCCGTTCACTCTAGGGTTAAATTGGCAGTTTGATATTTCAAATCCGCATTTAAAATATTTAGAAAATACTTTAATCAAACGACGTTACGATAAGGCAAGAGGTAAAGATTTAGCAAGACTTGTAAGAGGCCACTTGAAGCCAAGGACGTTCCCGACCGTGGGAACCGAAGTAGTCGAAGCTAGAACTGTTTATTTAATATCTCTTATCAGAACTAAAACACTATTTTAGCATTCTGTATGTTTTTAGATGTTTTGCAAATCAGAGCTCTAAACAGTTATCAGACTTTTGTGAGGATGGGTTACGCTTCTCAGCTCGAATTAAAAGAAGACAAGCCACAAATCGCGGGACACCTTGGCCGTTAATTATCCGTTTTGTTGAACTTTGACTACTCAAGGCCTGCCAGTGTTGCCGGTTCTCCTAAAGCACCTTTCCCCGAATATATTTTCCCGCAAGTCACAGCATTCTAGATCACAACAATTGCCGTACGTCGACTCAACAGTTTTATAATTACGCGGAGGCTGTGTTAGCGTACAGACTTTCACTCGCACTTGCCGGGCTAACCTGTTTGCTGCACGAATCGATGGACGGGAGAAATTGTGCGGATTTCTTCAGTGGACGCCCTAGATCTGAACTTTTAACGAGCATTTTGAATTTCCTGCTTACTCAAGGCTCCAGAGCTTTTCCATATAAAATCATTTATAGAAAATCATATAAAACTGTTTGAACAAAGGTATTAAATTGAATGCATGTGGTTAAATCTATGACGAAATGCGTTTATAGCTTAGGTGTAAGAACAATGCTAAATATAAACCAGGCCCTTTCATTGGCTTAGGGAATGACGACTCGGATTTGTATTAATTTTGGTTTACTGATACAGTAGCACTTACAAAAATATAAACAATTTAAAATTTTACGGCAATAGAGTTTTAGAGTTGTAGAATATCTAAAAACAGTTAAAGTTTTGACTCTGCTAAAAATGTCTTTAAAAGACTTTATCTTGGACACTAATTTATTTAGAAAGTGCAAATTGCTGCCACTCTCTTTACCTTTTAAACACCTTTAATTTCCCATAAAACGCCATCACTAAACTTAGGCCTATTTTGCTTTAAAAAAAAAGAGTTTCTTGAACTACAGTAATTCAGTGAGACTGACTGCGATGTTTTATAAGGAAGAATATTTGCATACTATTCTGTTAATTGTATACCAAGTCCGGGGGGTAACAAGGTATTCTATTCATAAAATATTATTGCTCAACAGATCTTAGTGTTGAAATAACAACAAACTCACCTGACAATAACTGTATAAAACAACTGTGGCATAATGTTTATCATAAATAAATAAAACTTCTATACAACATATGACTTTTTTCTTTTATTTAAAACCTTATGCCCATTTCGATTGCATAGCAATCATCCTCAGAGGTAATTTACAATAAAATGCAATACATAAGGTTTTAAATAAAAGAAAAAAGTCATATGTGGTTAAAGAGGTGTTATCTATTTATGATCACCTGACAATAATGTACCCTACTAACGAACAACATTTTCTAAATACATTTGTATACTAACTGACAAAATTAAACTGGTTGGCCAGTAACAAATAATTACATATGCCAGGCCAGAGTTGAAAACATTACCACAAATTTGCACTTTACGTAAATTGGTGTCTGAGATAAAGTCATTTAAGTATAGAAGAATGGAGTCACAATTTCGATTTGCTCATGGTATTTGCCCCTAGATATTTCAAACGTAATGTCGTAATACTATAACATTTACTGTTTTCAGTATTTCTATGTGGGTAGTAACACTAAACATACAAGACATCACGAACCAACTGTACAAGGGTGGTTTAATGCCATCTTGAGAAAAGGGCACATTTTAATGTATCTAGCAGTTTACTTCATTATTATTATTAGCGCTTATTCTTGGGCTAGCCAAACTGAACATTTTTTATTTTGTGATCCCTTTGTCATTGAACACAGGCACAATTATAAGTTGCTACAAGAACTGCATAGAGAAGCGCAACGGTTAAAGGTAGGTAAATTTGTAGGCTTTAGGGAATTTCACAAACCTATGTTAGAATGGCAGGCTAAGGTTGCTTCACAGTGGAATAATAATCTAATGTTTTTCAGACAAAAGATCATGTATATATATATATATATATATATATATATATATATATATATATATATATATATATATATATATATATATATATTGGGAGAGTAATACAGACAAATCAAAATTTGTAGAAAAAATAATTGGGCAGGCTAATATGAAATTTGTATTTTATCCAGGAATTGGTGATTTTTTTAATGCAAGGACTAAAACTAGATTGTCATAAATTTATAGTATTTGAAGAATTTGAAATTGAAAAATATAATATATCTATGTTGAAAAGGTTAATGGAGGGTTCATTCTAATCCTATCCTGTTGAATGTGGGTTAGATATTACTTTTAAGTGGGTAAATGGTATTGTTTTTTGTCTAATAATCCGCTTTTGTGTCAAATGAATTCAGTAAGTCAACTCTTACTTAATTACGTGAGCGTCTGGGCCCGTTTGTCTGCACCAACTGCAATTATGTTTTTGAATATCACAAAATACCATTTTTAAAAAGAAACACCCTTACCACCCTTAGTTGTTTTGAATACAATTAAACTTTCAGTTTTAATGGTTTGGATTATTGGCTTCAGTTTCATATCCGTTAAATGTAAAATAGCCAACGTTAAACTCAAAGATATCCCTGTGAATTAAAAGTATGTGTAAAACTGTGTGGAGGGTACACAAGGGAGAAATTCCGCTACTTAAGCTAAATGGGGCAATAGAAGAACGTAAATGATATTTTTGTCTTTCGTCGTGGATTTTTGGATGTGGGGGAAGTTGTTAATAAGCTATAGATAGGATTAAGGTCGAGACATGCATCTCCTCTGTAAGAGAAGGAAGACTCAGCAAGGAGTTATGGAGTGTCTTACTGGGTTGGGCAAACACATCCCTACATTTAGTAATCTAATTGTCTTACCTCCACGAGGTAACATTTAGGCAATTGATTTTGGTCCTGCTAAAGGATAAATCTGTTTCGGTATTGGCTCCTACCCACGCCTTCCAGATACCAGCGAATATGGTACCTCGGTATAATGTGCAGACACCTTGTGTCATCGATAGGTCTGATTAGGTTGTTCAACCCAGAACATAGTTGTTTCCTACATCACGGGAAAGACGGTTTTATGGCTAGCCTTAATCCTCAGTAATGTCATTCCTTTGTTGTCCTTCAGAGGCGGCCGCAGTCAGCTTGGCCAAACGCCGGAGGATAGCATTACCGAGGTAAATCACTCGGAGATGGCTTCCCGTTACACTATTGTGGTATTGTGAGGCTTAAAGAAGGCTCGGTATTTCTTAATGAAACGTACTGTTACCATAATGAAACGTTCGAAAGTTATAACTCATGAAAGTTAGCAGGAATGAATATGTGGCCAAAAGGGTCATGGTGAAATTTGCGACATAAGCGGCCAAAATATTTTTCGTATACTTGCCTCTGGAAGGTAGATATTGATGTATTTCCGGTCAGAGACTGCTGGGTGGTACTAGCGACTAGAGACAACATTTGGGAATAGTTTCAAGTATAAGTCGCGAGACATAGCAAGGGCCGATACGCAATTGCCTACTTGACATTTAGAGTACCGGGGCTATTGTTAGACGTATCGGTCCACCACAGAGGACTGTATCTTGTTCACCACTGTCCCTAGTAGAGACAGCTGACTGGACTTTCTGTCTCTTGCTATATATCGCTATATATCTGCATGTTTGCTGTTACTGTATTAGCTACGATTATAAATATTCTGATTCTTCACACTTTATCCAAGCTTTTGAATGGCGAGGTTATAAAAATATCTATCGTTCAGATGGTTTATCTTAAAATCAGTTACAATCGTTGTCTTATTTACTTTTTTTAAACATTTTCTCATATTTTAAAATTTTTAAAATTAATTCAACCTAACCTAATTTAACACAGGTTAGTGACACGGAAGGATAAATACCATCCTAAGTGAGTGCTTTTGTCTGTAGCCGCTTAGGTCATGGCACCACCAGGAGTACTTTTCGATTTTCCTCTTAGGTGCTTTCTGTGGTGGGAGGGTAATGTTACAGTAGTAGGCCTCCAAAGTTTTATCTGGGTCCATTTGCTGTTAGTTGTATAAATAATGTTGGATGATTTTGCCAACTACTTTAAAAACATTTGAACAACCGGTTTGGATTTACTTTTAGTTTCGTGTTATTTGATACGTATAGCCCTTTCTAAATTGACCGCACTTGTGAGTACTGGATTACAATGATTTTACCAGTGTTATACGAATCGTATTTACAAACCGAATTTGTAAAAAGTCATATGTTGTATGGTACCTTTAATGTAGCTGGGTCGTTTATTCCGGCAGCAGACATTTGTGGTTGCAGGAAACAAGGAGCATTCAGTATGCCGGATTCAGTGTCTCCCACTCGTAGAACAAATAAGGCGCTTTGACGATTGTGTGAACGGGACAGGTCCGCCCACAGACGGTGTGGATGAACTTATCACGTTACAATAAAGCACAATCTGAGGAAGGAAGGGCAGTAACGGGGCAATGCCTTCATGAAAACAAAATGCGCATCGCCAAATTAAAAATAATTTCCATTGTCAACGCCATTTCATCATGGAAAAGTCAGAAAACTTGATATCATGGCACCCCTACAACGTATTTACTTTAGTTTTTTTTCTGAACTTCATTGAAGTTATATCATGTGATGATGAAGTCGACGAGATGTATAGTGCGTACCACGTAACCGTGCACTTGGCCTTGAGAGATCGCAGTAGGGGAGACGGGAGGTAAAGTGTCAGTATACTTTCCTAAAAACATGATAAGGACTGTCAAAACACTGACTTGCATGAGACGGTCGATACTAGACAATCTCTATGATAAATTAGTTTCAGTATGTTATAACAATCTTGAAATATGTGTAGAGATAACCGGATACAGAAGCTGTTGATGTGTAGAAAACTCTGAATATTTAACATGTTTTAAGAAGTGGTAGTACACGAGAAATCTCGTGCGATCTCTCAAGGTCGAGTGCACGGTTACGTGGTCCGCAATATACATACAGTTTAATTTTATTTAACATTGTAAATTAGGTGATTAGATCTTGTTTCGGCTGTTTTGTCGAATAAGTTAGTATACAGCACTGTCTCGTTCCGACTTTCCAAAGTGCGCTGAGATTCCCTACACTCCTAAACAGGTCTCCTCCCGTCTTCCGTTTTGTGTTAGGTCCATGATCACTCCGTTACTGGGCGTATAGTACTCTGGGATGTGTGACCTTGAAGTGCTCAGTATCGTACCTGGTACTGCTCATGTTCTGTGGTCGCAGCAAAATCTTGCTTACAATGTTTCTGCGATCTTCAAGCAAGGAATTTCGTAGGGAAAGCATAGCTCATAGTGCGTTACTAGTCACGTTCAGCGTTGCGAGTAGTTGTTATTGACGGTGTTGTAGAGCAGCTGTTAGGTTAGGCTACATTGTTTATCGAACATTGATGACTTGAAATGTTACTAAATATTGCTATCCCTTCATAAAGATATTCATTCATTTATATTTCGATAAATCTTACTATAATAAATAAAATAGTTAGTTATGTATTATTGCAATGTTTTGAAATGAATAAAATTTTTGGTGCTTCTGACACCACTTTTTTAAGAACGTATTTTAATTAAATTCATTGCATAATTTTTTCTTCGTCTTGTAAAGGTTTTCTATTAACTACAATCTAGTGCAGGTAAGCCCACTGATTAAACATTCACTCTTGGATGGACGAGACTTTAAAGTAGATTAAAACTAAGCTTAGACTGGGATATTTTCTTATTGTGTTTAATACTTGAGCGGCCTTGGCCAACATTTGGATTTAAAAGAATTGGACGCTGAAGTACAGTACTCGTAGCATATAATATGAGATTTTTTAGCTTAGCCTCGTCCTCTGTTTTACTCAAAGTAATTCCGATAACAGTTTGCGCCTCAAAAATGCCTTAGGTCGTTTGGAAATTTGAGCCTTTAATCCCTATTAGCTTTACGCATTAACTGTTTGGGATTTCTAAACATTTGAGACCAGTTTTTCGGATTACTCTCGTTTTCCCTTAAGCGGTTTTCACTTTTAAAACTGTGATCTTACACGTTACCTTGACTCGTATTTGCTTTAACTTTATTGGGCTCTCTTGCCGATAGATCCAACTCAAGTCTAATATTTACCAACAGACTGTAAGTTTAGACCAACAAAAGACAACGGTACTGCGTTTAGCTAAGAAAAGTTGGCGGCCTTCACACCGGAGAGAAATCGCACGCTTTTGTGCTTTGTATAGGTCCTGTATCGGCGTTGCCAACTGTGAAACGTTAAAATATTAACTTGCGATACGGACGAATTTAATACTTCAGTTTTGTGGAAATATTCAGATTATATATTTTTAGAAATTTTGGTTGTGTAGTTGATAATACTGTGCGCCACTCCCTTCGGTTGGGAGTAGATAAGATTGCGCTCAAGCACGCCTTACTTCTTCCTGCAAAGGGTAATAAAGGAAAGGAAATGGCGAGTGGTACGGGGAAACCCCGTCTTTACCTAGGGCAAAACGTTCGTATCGTTGTGGAGGAAAATGCTTACCTAATCTCTGGAAGCAAGGCTTTAGCAAGACCGAAGAGGCACTAGTATCTCCAAATGACGCGACTTATTACCTCCAATCACCAGCAATGGTGTTACAATGTGGCGATCTCCTGACGAAGTGTATCCAGGCACCGAAGCACATCCTTGCAGTACTCCAGGATGTGAATTTTTCTTGTATCTTTTACTTCGTTCTTCAGGCAATGGAAATTTTACGGCAGAAGACGCATGTTTAGGAAGTCAGCATTCCAGTCGAAGAACATGATGTAACAATCTTTAGGATCTGTGTCCTAAGGTTATGTTATTAGACGTTGTTGCTTGTGGCATAGGCCAACATAATCAGTAGGGCTAGTTGCTTATGGCATATGTATGATCTGTACTTTACAGTTACTTCCTACAGTACCACAAAATGTAAAACTGTAGCTAGAGATTCAGAACGATCAGTCTTGCACGGTTTATTGTCAAAATATTTCAAGCTTTTATTAAAGTTTTGGTCCAGATTTAGATTCTAACCATTTTATTTTCCTTTCCAGTGAATATCTCTTCTTTCACCTGTCCTCATGTGCCTAGTCTGGACAGTCCTTTACCCGCTCCTGTAGGTCACGAAGCTCTGTGAACTAGAGATTCTCGTTCATGACGTATTCGGAGGTTTCGTTTGGAAGCCTGTCGCCAAGGTGTATATATATATATATATATATATATATATATATATATATATATATATATATATATATATATATATATATATATAAATATAAAATACGTTTTCTTGTTTAATAATTTAAAACAACATAGGTTATTCAAATACAAGAATATTTATTATTTTATATCCAAAGCTTTTCGTTTGCAAACAGTACCAACATCATCAAGAATGAAAATTACAATCATTCCTGTAATTTTCATTCCTGATGATGTTGGTACTATTTGCCAACGAAAAGCTTTGGATATAAAATAATAAATATTCTTGTATTTGAATCTTCAAAAACATCCACTAACAAACAACAAAAGTGACTGTTTGTTGTTGTTTATTAGTGGTCATATGTGGTCGTTCTAGAAGATTAAATATTATGGATATATTTCAACGAAAAGTTTTAAACGTTGTTGCTTGTTTAAAAGATTCCTTTTCAATAAATATTAAGGCAGGAAAACTATTGACATTATGAGAATAAAATTATGATTATAAAATTCGTCATGTGCTCCTACCTGTCTTCGTCAGTCTCTTATCAGATATTTTTTACTCTTGCAAACCCTTATTTAGTCAAATTCGAATATAATTTGACCTATGCTATGCGTTTCCAGCGTTAGTTTTATAGTTAAAATGCGATTGACTTGATTAAAACCCAAGTGGAAGAAGTGCGAAGGCAGCGCTACTGTTGACGGTAGCCTGGTTACATGTGATTTGATTTAATTATACTGTGATTTAAACTAAAGTAGCAATGGGTCTGTGGCAGGGTAGGGATGCGGTGTTGTCAGTTCGAACGCGTTGACAGTCAAACCGCTACTGCCAGCGACGGAAATTGCAGAACGAAGCAATCTACACCACTAGTAAATCACTCCACCACAGTTACGATGTCACTAAGAGACGAACGGAAGTTTAACGTCGAATTGGCAACAATGCTCACGCAGCAAGATGTGACTTTCCTATTAGCTCAGACGGCTGTAATTTCCACTCCCTCTGGTCGATTTCACATACGCAGAATCCTATTCTGTTTTAATTAAAACTATAAAAGCCAAGTTGAAGATGTGTGGGGACAGCACTACTCATTGACGGTAGCCTTGTCACATTAAAAAGACGTGAGTGTATTACTTCTGAACGTTCGCAGTTGGTTATAGATTAGGAATCAGCAGAAAGAAATCTGTTGCTTTGAAAATTTCAAAAGATTATTAAGTATTTTTGCATCTATGATATGTTTTAGTGATGTGTGCGCAGATGCGTGTGCTCGCTTCTCAGACGTCAAAGAATGGTATATCGCGGTTATTCCTAGGAATGACAGGAAACCCTTCCGCACATCCTTCCCTGCTTATCTTTATTTAAATGTATCCTTTTTAAATTGATAAGGTTACAATCTAGACACTGTGCAAGTTTTTAATGTGTGTTATGAACGCATTCAGTAACAGTTTAGCTTTTCAGTACGAGTACTATGTTATGTGCTCTGTAGTACTTTGCTGAGTATCATTTGTATTTCATCTGTCCAGATCGCTGTTTGTCCTTGGTAGCACTTTCTCATCACCCCGGGTAGAGGATCGATTCTTTTCTTCAATCCCACTTCTTCTTGCTCCGGGAGAGAAGACACTTCTTGGATAAATGACCCTCGCTCCTCCCCACGCAGCTGGTAGACACTTATTTTTGCTCCAGGTAAATCGTTGACTTCCACTTCGCCCTAGACAGACGCTAGACCCTTCTCTTTGATGCGGTCGAGAGGAGGTCTACTTAAGGAAAGCGTCCAGCTAACGCAATGCTATAATTTCCACTTATTCCCAGTGCAAGGGAGTCATTATGTTCATTTCTTAGATCTTTATAATTTCTATTTCTTATCTAACAAATTTTACAAAATCTGCTTCTTTTTGTGAGCGTAAAGGAAAAGAGGGAGAGAAATTGAGGGAGAGAGAGAGAGAGATAGAAAGAGAGAGAGAGAGCGCCAGGATCGTATTCCCTAACGGAGGTTTTCTTTAGATTTCGGTGATACCGGAAGCGGGTAATTAAGTACACCGGAAGTGAGGGTTGACGACGAGGCTAGTCTCTCCGTGGGACTGGCCGGGTAGAATAGGGAGCAGTTGCCAATAAACACAGCAAATCCCAAAACCTGTATTGTATACTTTTTTTAAAAGTAATATTTATTTTACAGAAATTTACTTGTTTCAGCCCGTCGCGAGTGCTACTTTGCCAAACATGTAGTCAGGATAAAATCTGTATTTGCTCAACGTGATCCTTTTTTTATTTTATTTTTAACTGTTACAGTTTATGTGATCTTTTCTTTAAACCTGTCATCCAGTGAATTAGCTCTTTTTGTATATGAAAGGTTCCTCGTACCATAACATCTGGAAATATCTATTTCTCTTTAAACCTGTCATTCCAATGAATCAGTTTTGTTTGCACATGGAAGGTTCCTCGTACCATAACATCTGGAAATATCTATTTCTCTTTAAACCTGTCATCCAGTGAATCAGTTTTGTTTGCACATGAAAGGTTCCTCGTACCATAACGCCAGGAAATATCTATTTCTCTTTAAACCTGTCATTCCAATGAATCAGTTTTGTTTGCACACGAAAGGTTCCTCGTACCATAACATCTGGAAATATCTATTTCTCTTTAAACCTGTCATCCAGTGAATCAGTTTTGTTTGCACATGAAAGGTTCCTCGTACCATAACATCTGG
The DNA here is from genome assembly GCA_036971475.1 of Prosapia bicincta. Classification (NCBI taxonomy): domain Eukaryota; kingdom Metazoa; phylum Arthropoda; class Insecta; order Hemiptera; family Cercopidae; genus Prosapia; species Prosapia bicincta. Next base: position 253,842,335 of record JBAIZL010000004.1, read on the forward strand.
AAATATCTATTTCTCTTTAAACCTGTCATTCCAATGAATCAGTTTTGTTTGCACATGAAAGGTTCCTCGGACCATAACATCTGGAAATATCTATTTCTCTTTAAACCTGTCATTCCAGTGAATCAGTTTTGTTTGCACATGAAAGGTTCCTCGTACCATAACGCCAGGAAATATCTATTTCTCTTTAAACCTGTCATTCCAATGAATCAGTTTTGTTTGCACATGAAAGGTTCCTCGTACCATAACATCTGGAAATATCTATTTCTCTTTAAACCTGTCATCCAGTGAATCAGTTTTGTTTGCACATGAAAGGTTCCTCGTACCATAACGCCAGGAAATATCTATTTCTCTTTAAACCTGTCATTCCAATGAATCAGTTTTGTTTGCACATGAAAGGTTCCTCGTACCATAACATCTGGAAATATCTATTTCTCTTTAAACCTGTCATTCCAATGAATCAGTTTTGTTTGCACATGAAAGGTTCCTCGTACCATAACATCTGGAAATATCTATTTCTCTTTAAACCTGTTATTCCAATGAATCAGTTTTGTTTGCACATGAAAGGTTCCTCGTACTATAACATCTGGAAATATCTATTTCTCTTTAAACCTGTCATTCCAATGAATCAGTTTTGTTTGCACATGAAAGGTTCCTCGTACCATAACATCTGGAAATATCTATTTCTCTTTAAACCTGTCATCCAGTGAATCAGTTTTGTTTGCACATGAAAGGTTCCTCGTACCATACCATCTGGAAATATCTATATCTCTTTAAACCTGTCATTCCAATGAATCAGTTTTGTTTGCACATGAAAGGTTCCTCGTACCATAACATCTGGAAATATCTATTTCTCTTTAAACCTGTCATTCCAATGAATCAGTTTTGTTTGCACATGAAAGGTTCCTCGTACCATAACGCCTGGAAATATCTATTTCTCTTTAAACCTGTCATTCCAATGAATCAGTTTTGTTTGCACATGAAAGGTTCCTCGTACCATAACATCTGGAAATATCTATATCTCTTTAAACCTGTCATTCCAATGAATCAGTTTTGTTTGCACATGAAAGGTTCCTCGTACCATAACATCTGGAAATATCTATTTCTCTTTAAACCTGTCATTCCAATGAATCAGTTTTGTTTGCACATGAAAGGTTCCTCGGACCATAACATCTGGAAATATCTATTTCTCTTTAAACCTGTCATTCCAGTGAATCAGTTTTGTTTGCACATGAAAGGTTCCTCGTACCATAACGCCAGGAAATATCTATTTCTCTTTAAACCTATCATTCCAATGAATCAGTTTTGTTTGCACATGAAAGGTTCCTCGTACCATAACATCTGGAAATATCTATTTCTCTTTAAACCTGTCATCCAGTGAATCAGTTTTGTTTGCACATGGAAGGTTCCTCGTACCATAACATCTGGAAATATCTATTTCTCTTTAAACCTGTCATCCATTGAATCAGTTTTGTTTGCACATGAAAGGTTCCTCGTACCATAACGCCAGGAAATATCTATTTCTCTTTAAACCTGTCATTCCAATGAATCAGTTTTGTTTGCACATGAAAGGTTCCTCGTACCATAACATCTGGAAATATCTATTTCTCTTTAAACCTGTCATCCAGTGAATCAGTTTTGTTTGCACATGAAAGGTTCCTCGTACCATAACATCTGGAAATATCTATTTCTCTTTAAACCTGTCATTCCAATGAATCAGTTTTGTTTGCACATGAAAGGTTCCTCGTACTATAACATCTGGAAATATCTATTTCTCTTTAAACCTGTCATTCCAATGAATCAGTTTTGTTTGCACATGAAAGATTCCTCGTACCATAACGCCTGGAAATATCTATTTCTCTTTAAACCTGTCATTCCAATGAATCAGTTTTGTTTGCACATGAAAGGTTCCTCGTACCATAACATCTGGAAATATCTATATCTCTTTAAACCTGTCATTCCAATGAATCAGTTTTGTTTGCACATGAAAGGTTCCTCGTACCATAACATCTGGAAATATCTATTTCTCTTTAAACCTGTCATTCCAATGAATCAGTTTTGTTTGCACATGAAAGGTTCCTCGGACCATAACATCTGGAAATATCTATTTCTCTTTAAACCTGTCATTCCAGTGAATCAGTTTTGTTTGCACATGAAAGGTTCCTCGTACCATAACGCCAGGAAATATCTATTTCTCTTTAAACCTGTCATTCCAATGAATCAGTTTTGTTTGCACATGAAAGGTTCCTCGTACCATAACATCTGGAAATATCTATTTCTCTTTAAACCTGTCATCCAGTGAATCAGTTTTGTTTGCACATGAAAGGTTCCTCGTACCATAACGCCAGGAAATATCTATTTCTCTTTAAACCTGTCATTCCAATGAATCAGTTTTGTTTGCACATGAAAGGTTCCTCGTACCATAACATCTGGAAATATCTATTTCTCTTTAAACCTGTCATTCCAATGAATCAGTTTTGTTTGCACATGAAAGGTTCCTCGTACCATAACATCTGGAAATATCTATTTCTCTTTAAACCTGTCATTCCAATGAATCAGTTTTGTTTGCACATGAAAGGTTCCTCGTACCATAACGCCTGGAAATATCTATTTCTCTTTAAACCTGTCATTCCAATGAATCAGTTTTGTTTGCACATGAAAGGTTCCTCGTACCATAACGCCTGGAAATATCTATTTCTCTTTAAACCTGTCATTCCAATGAATCAGTTTTGTTTGCACATGAATGGTTCCTCGTACCATAACATCTGGAAATATCTATATCTCTTTAAACCTGTCATTCCAATGAATCAGTTTTGTTTGCACATGAAAGGTTCCTCGTACCATAACATCTGGAAATATCTATTTCTCTTTAAACCTGTCATTCCAATGAATCAGTTTTGTTTGCACATGAAAGGTTCCTCGGACCATAACATCTGGAAATATCTATTTCTCTTTAAACCTGTCATTCCAGTGAATCAGTTTTGTTTGCACATGGAAGGTTCCTTCTATTATATTATTTGCAAATACCTAGAAATTAGAATCGATCTCATTGCATTCAACTTTCTTGATGGCCGTAGTAATCCGACTTATTAAAGCTAAGTAATACTCTCTCTCTCTCTTCCTCCCTCTCTCTTACCCACACACACACATACACATACACACACCCACACCCACACCCACCCACACCCACCCACCCACCCACACACACACACACACACACACACACACACACACACACACGCGCGCGCGCACGCACACACACACACACACACACACACACTACACCATACCACACCACACTATAACACTATACCACACCTTGGTAGAGATGGAGCATGAGACTCAATCGTAATGAAATATATAGACTTTGCGTCTACTCTTGTCATTTAGACTGGTATTGGAGTCCGCTGACTCGGAGTTTGTGAATCCCGGCTGCTACAGTATCGGTCCGCCACAATCACTGCTCCTAGATGCTAGAGAGGGGGGGGAGCTGTTTGGCTTACCCCTCCCCTAGTCTCTTGCTATGTCTCGTGAGTTCATGTTTTGATGAACCAGCATTGGTCAGAGACACCTGTGCCCATAGTATTCTTGATAAGCGTAGCTTTTAGCCTGTATTCAGTTCAACAACACAAACAACTAATATAAACAAAACAATTTCTACTTAAGTCAACAAAGGAAATTTATGTTTTAGTAACTTTTTATTAAATAATTACAATTAATATAAATAAAGCAATATTGTTAAAGAATAGCTGTTCTACCACATAACCTTCAACACAAAAATCAACTGTTATATTAAATCATAAGTTATCACTTATTTTAAGCCAAATGGGACGAAATAATTATATTGCATATCTGGCCCCTTTTGTAAAAAGTTTTTCTTCCAAATAAAACACAAATTAATTAAAATTAATTAATGAATTAATATTTGAAAAAAACTGTAATAACATTAAAGCATCATCTACTACAAGTTTAAAGAAGATGTATTTGAACTTGAGTGGTTGAATAAAAAGTATATTACTAACGATTGAAAATATAAACAAGATATATATATATATATATATATATATATATATATATATGACATGGATATATATAAACAATGGATAACGTTAAATATCAAGAATATATATATATATAAGAAGGTTGTGAAATAATAGAAGGAATTGAAAAATACCAAAACTCACAGAAAAACTAGGAACGTAGTAACTCTTTCGTCTCACGTTTCAAATTGAACCGGGAGTAAAACGAGATGAACGTATTAAATCCCGAAAACTTACGCAAACAAACACACCAGAGGATGACGTCAACAGCTGTTTACTTCTTTAATTAAAGGGTATTTGGGGTTATATTTGAATAGTTACAAACTTAATATCCTATACATAGTTTATTCAGGAATATATTTTATTAAGTATATATTTTATTTATTTATAAATATAATTATTTACACATATTTTATTCAAATTTGGATTACTGTATGATTTCTTACAACGGCTAACTTCTTACTCCTAAGCTATAACTCATAAGCTATGTTACTCTCCGTATTGTATTTTAGCAGTAGGCCTAAGTTAGAATGTATGGTACTTTGAATTTATGTATTTTTGGTTTACAACTTTGATAAAAATAGACAAAGAAATTTAATAGTAAAATTTATGTATTTATAATGAAGTGTATAATTCCAATATGTAAAGTTATGACAATAAATAAGTTACATTTTATTTTTATGCAACTAATTTTAAACGTCGGTTAAAAGTAAAATATTCTGCTTGGTATAAAACTATAAGGAAAGTGTTATTTATGAATCCCGTCTTTTAATAATTTATTACAGCCTACTTCTGTCGCGTGGTCCAAGTGACAAAAGGTGGAAAGGTTCTGGTTGCTTGAGTTAGCTAAAGAAGAAAGTTGTGGCAAAATATAAACTACGAGCGGCTACAGCAACATTTGTCGACAGAGCTGCGAGTCGGTGGCGCACAAGTTAACAAGCCGTGAATGAAGTCATCCTGGCCTTTCGTTCTTCCATACGTGAATAGCGTGCCATACGAAGGCCGTGCTGCTTAGATTGGTCACTTCCGGTCTCGGGGTAAACATTACATCCGGCGTTATTTTAGTCTTCAGAGTCTGTTTTGCGTTTCGCGCAGGTAGCCGTTTGTTGTGACGTCATGACACTGCTGGATCGCACGTGCATTGGATCCCTTCGTTCGCGATTTGTTCACATAATCATGTTTGTAATTCTTAAAGGGAAATATGACGGCAGAAAAGCAAATGTAATCTTTATCTATCAAAGCATCTTTTGAGGTTAGATTAATGCGTTTCATAGCTGTAGGTAATCGGTCTGAATGTCTACTTTCGCCTCAATGGACGACGAAGGATTGAGAATCTAGCTAAAATTGGGGTGTGAACATATGCTCCCTGATAGTTAATATTAGGAGGATGATAGCGTACCTGAACTAGACCTACTCTCAATCAGGGTCATAAAGAGGTGTCTACCAGTTCCAACCTCCTTGAATGGAGAGGGATAAAACCCCCGGTGGCGCATGACAAGTTCCCTTACCCGAAGTATACCTGCTCTACACCGGTGTGAAGAGACGTGTCTAACCGATACTCTTTTGGTGACGGTAGGAGACGTCATAGATGGAGAGGATCCCCGGAGGTATACCTGCTCCACACCGGTGTGAAGAGATGTGTCTAAACATTACTGGTTTGCTGACGATAGGAGACGATAGATGGAGAGGATCGCCGGAAGTATACCTGCTACACACCGGTGTGAAGAGACGTGTCTAACCGTTACTCCTTTGGTGACGATAGGAGACAATAGTTTGAGAGGATCTCCAAAGTATACCTGCTTCACACTAGTGTGGAGACGTGTCTAATCGTTACTGCTTTGGTGACGATAGGAGACGATAGATGGAGAGGTTCGCCAGTAGTATAACTTCTCCACACCGGTGTGAAGAGACGTGTCTAACCGTTACTCCTTTGGTGACGATAGGAGACAATAGTTTGAGAGGATCTCCAAAGTATACCTGCTTCACACTAGTGTGGAGACGTGTCTAATCGTTACTGCTTTGGTGACGATAGGAGACGATAGATGGAGAGGATCGCCGGAAGTATACCTGCTTCACACTAGTGTGGAGACGTGTCTAATCGTTACTCCTTTGGTGACGATAGGAGACAATAGTTTGAGAGGATCTCCAAAGTATACCTGCTTCACACTAGTGTGGAGACGTGTCTAATCGTTACTGCTTTGGTGACGATAGGAGACGATAGATGGAGAGGTTCGCCAGTAGTATAACTTCTCCACACCGGTGTGAAGAGACGTGTCTAACCGTTACTCCTTTGGTGACGATAGGAGACAATAGTTTGAGAGGATCTCCAAAGTATACCTGCTTCACACTAGTGTGGAGACGTGTCTAATCGTTACTGCTTTGGTGACGATAGGAGACGATAGATGGAGAGGTTCGCCAGTAGTATAACTTCTCCACACCGGTGTGAAGAGACGTGTTTAACAGTTACTGCTTTGGAGACAATAGATGGAGAGGGTCGCCGGAGGCATAACTGCTCCACACCGGTGTGAAAGAGACGTGTCTAACCGTTACTGCTTTGGAGACGATAGATGGAGAGGGTCGCCGGAGGTATAACTGCTCCACACCGGTGTGAAGAGACGTGTTGTTTAACCGTTACTGCTTTGGAGACGATAGATGGAGAGGGTCGCCGGAGGCATAACTGCTCCACACCGGTGTGAATGAGACGTGTCTAACCGTTACTGCTTTGGAGACGATAGATGGAGAGAGTCACCGGAGGTATAACTGCTCCACACCGGTGTGAAGAGACGTGTTGTCTAACCGTTACTGCTTTGGAGACGATAGATGGAGAGGGTCGCCGGAGGTATAACTGCTCCACACCGGTGTGAAGAGACGTGTTGTTTAACCGTTACTGCTTTGGAGACGATAGATGGAGAGAGTCACCGGAGGTATAACTGCTCCACACCGGTGTGAAGAGACGTGTTGTCTAACCGTTACTGCTTTGGAGACGATAGATGGAGAGGGTCGCCGGAGGTATACCTGGTCCACACCGGTGTGAAGAGACGTGTCTAACCGTTAGTGCTTTAGAGACGATAGCTTACTTCCCTGTTTAGTGTCAACGATTCAGCTAGCTGCCTTTATCTTCGTGCGTGCTTGTACTAGCTTACTTCACTGTTTTGTGTCCACAATACTTCTTGGTTCACCTGGCACCTCCTTTATCACGATTCAGCTAATTGCCCTTGTCTTCTTTCTTGCTGGAGGTAGCATACTTCGCTGTTTAGTGTCCACAATACTTGTTGTTTCACCTGGCACCTCCATTATTACCATTCAGCCAGTTGCCCTTGTCTTCTTGCTTGCTAGTGCTAGCTTACTTCGCTGTTTAGTGTCCACAATACTTCTTGGTTCACCTGGCACCTCCATTATCATGATTCAGTCAGTTAGTTGCCCTTGTCTTCATGCTTGCTGGTGCTAGCTTACTTCGCCGTTTAGTGTCCACAGTACCTATGGTAGAAACCGTTCTTCCTCCTGGTTAAGAGCAGATCTACTTTAGATAAGCGACTCTGACCACGCGATGCTATTACTTATTCTTCTTACAAGTGAGAGTAACCTTTGGATACCACTCCAGATGTTTTAGCCCCTTTTACAGCCCATGAACAGGGAGCAATGAGTAAAAATATGACTTGTAATTCACACCGTTAATTCTTTTGAAGTTGAATAAAACCTGTTATTGTAACTAAATAACAACGTTATGTAACTACAGTATTAGATTTCGTTGGAAAAAATCTAATCTCTTTATGCTTATTTTGTGTGTGTTATATTATGTGCTATAGAATACTACGTAAAATAAATGCTGTGATTGTTTATTTTGCTTATTAATTATCTTATAATGCATAATTCTTTTTAATAAAATTTTCCCTACAATTAAACTTTAAAAAAAATTAAAATAGCGTATTATTGATTCCAAATCTGACGGATTGGGATGTAGCTATAGTGGGACCACCGAGATGGTTTCCTCTTTCATTTACAAAAAAAATCACTTTGTAAATACTTCCAAAGTTATGGTGGAACAAACGGAAACAAAACATATGGATCGAATACAGAACCTCCTCCTTTTTTTGAAGTCGGTTAAAGAGTAGGTTAACATGTACTGCAAAGTGATTCCTATTAGTTTATTTACTAGAAAGGTTTATGTTAAAGCCGATTTTTATGTTACATGGCAGACAATTAACCGGGTCTACTCGTAGATAAAGAACCAATGTGTTATAACCCACGCGTTTAACGTGTAAATGTTTTTGCTAGGTATTTTTTATATTGTATCTTTTCAATTATTTTTTTTGTTGTTTGTCGCTGATGCCCATTGGCAAAGTGATTTAACTTAAAATTACATATAACAATTACCTCTACAAATAATAGTTTTAAATTGAGGCCTATTTAATTAACAAGTAAGTAAATTAGGTAACCATTTTTATCGTAACAAATTACAAAATTATATCATTTTCCTTCCTTTTTTATTATAATTGGAAAATATTCTATTACCAAATTGAAACAAAATATTTCTACGTTCTAAAAGTGTAATTCAATAAATTTCATACATTTTAATTTAATAATGTGCAGAACATATCATCTTAGGAATCCAATTAGGGGCTGTAATTCTTTGTAGACGTTTGTATGCAGAAGTCGTTAAAATTCGAACGTAATTTCGCATACTTCACAATTACACTTGATTTAATAAATAGAAATTCGTAAAAATACCACTGTTTGGTGGAGGGCTGTAATCAACTGTGGAATATTTTAGAACGTTTTTTCAAAGTGCGGAACATGAAACAGCAATAAACACTCATTTAACGTAACTAATTTCAATAAAGCGTTAACGTAATATGATTTTTAGGAAGTAACGTATTCATTTAGAACAGAGCGTAGCTGTATACGTAATGCCAGTCTTTACGCATTACTGTCTTCGGTTACGTTGACAGGTGAAAGTTGAGGCTGGCATTTATTTTGGCAACTAAACCGGTAGCGAAAGGAAAGCTAATAATTGCCGTAATAACTGCATTAACAAAATATTAAGCAGATAACGGTCACGTGACACGGATTGTTGCGCATGCGTCAACTGTATTTTCTGACAACATGGAGTCAGAGGCTAGAGACGGCTTTAAGCTAATTTAACTATCAAATGCCTTTTATGCTTTTCTATCACTTAAAATTAAACACTAGATGACAAAATAAGTTAGTTAATTTGTTCTTAATTACAACACTTTCCAGGGAGGCATTTATTTATCAAACAATGATAAAGGACCGCACCAAATGACAAGGTCTTAAAACAAACTTTAAATTTTTATTTTCACAAGCTACAGTTCTACAAACACATTAAGTCTACGATACTCCTTTAAGAGTTCGTTAAGAAATTCATCCTATATTTACAGCGATGTTTTCATGGATACAACCCATATTTACCCCATTTTTGTGCTTTATACGTTTATTTTGCAAATATGCAGCCATCGCTAACCGAAGTTGCACACATTGTACGTGTACTTGTTAAAAATTTTAAAGAGTTTGTCATTTCCTTCTATAGGATGTCTACTTTCAATTTCCTTATGAGACTTTGAAATTAGTATGAAATCAATTACAAAACTAAGCAATGGTAAGTTTTAAATCATTTTTTTGCCAATAAAGATTTAAAAGACACTATAGCCCTTTTGGGGTGAAGTAACGCCCTAATCTCTTTGTCTCTGCATGTGATCTATTTACCTTCATGTTATCACTACCGTCAGCTTCTCTCTATGACCCTTTTGTGGCGGGGCAATGTCCTAACCCTCTTTGTCTGTGTATGTGATCTATTTACCTTCATGTCATCACGACCGCCAGCTTCTCTCTATGACCCTTTTAGAGTATGCTAATGCTTTAACTCTCTTTGTCTCTGCATGCGATCTATTTACCTTAATGTTATCACTACCGTCAGCTTCTCTCTATGACCCTTTTGTGGCGGGGCAATGTCCTAACCCTCTTTGTCTCTGCATGCGATCTATTTACCTTAATGTTATCACTACCGTCAGCTTCTCTCTATGACCCTTTTGTGGCGGGGCAATGTCCTAACCCTCTTTGTCTCTGTATGTGATTTATTACCTTCATGTCATCTCGACATTAAGCTTCTCTCTGTGACCATCTGGAGCGAGGCTAACACCCTAGCCCTCTTTGTCTCTGCTCGTGATTTACTGACTTTAATGTCACCTCGACTATGCGAACAATGGATTTAACTCAAGTTGCATAATAAAGGAGCACTGAGGAGTTCTACTATTGATTCATCTGCCGAGGATACACCTGCCGGCAGGTAACGTACCAGAGGAGATGCCGGTAATGCAGTCCTATACCTATAACGAATCTATCAACTCTTCTCTGCGCTCTTACAAATAGATCGGCATTTCGAATCTAACTTTCGCCCACTGCACTGAGGCTACAATAGAATTCATAACAAGTACTAACAGCAATTAAATAGCATTGTTTTGTAAACAATTGTTCAGTTATTGTGCACTGATCCACATCCGATGCGAAATAAAAGCCCAGTATCCATAAATACTCGTGAAATTGCAGTCGTTAAAGGCGACCGTCGCGGCGTAAAGGCTTCATGACGTCACTGTTTAGTTTTGTCGATAAAAATAATCATTCTAAAAATAATAATTGTATTCTGATTAAATTTTTAAGGAACTGATGTCTACAGTTCTTAACATGTTAAAAAGAGTCTGATGGCGCGTATGGACACCTTTCTATGGCCTTCGTAGAGAGACATTTACTTGTCCACGCGTGCCTCGCGCCTCCCCATCTCTCCTAACTTAAGCCTATTTATATTTTACCATAGAGCATCCAGTAGACGCTTTCTGTAGCCTACAGAGATTGATTGAGGTTTGCTATTCGTTCTAGTCGTAAAGAGGAACCAGTGGTTGCAATACGCCAAAGCGTTTTTGTATTAACCCATGCATATTCAATGCGACACCAAGATCTGATACGTTGTTTTGTGGAGCTCATCATAGTCAAGCATATGCCGTTTTTGGTGTCGATAGACGTTCTTCGGGTTAATTTAAAGGGGCAAAAGGGGACGACGGTGTTAAAAGGATGATGGCGGTAGGGGCTGGCTTGTTAGGGCGTTGTGGCTCTAGAGGGATTGGGTCGTTGGGAAATGTCTTCATTTTGAGTATGACGCCATTAGGTTGTTACGACTTTAGTAGGATTTCGGTGTTAGGGGGAAAGTGGCCTTAGGAGATGACAGTGCTTAGGGGAAGACGGAGTTAGATCGTTTCGCCTTTAGAGGGATGGTGGTGCTAGGGGAAAGTGGCTTTAAGAGATGACAGCGTTTAGGGGAGAATGGTGTTAGGTTGTTACGACTTTAGGGGATGGTGCTGTGTTAGGAGATAACAACGTTCAGTGGTTGGCGGTGTTAGGTAGTTTCGGCTTTAGAGGGATGCTGGTGTTAGGGGGAAAATTGCTTTAGAAGATGACAGTGTTTAGGGGAGGACGGTATCCAGGTCTTTACGGCTTTAGGGTATGGTGGCGTGTTAGGAGATAACAGCGTGTTTGGGCTGGCGGTGTTAGGGGGGGGGGGGTGGTGGCGTTTGGAGATGACGCCCTTTTTGGGATAACAGCGTTAATGCGGGATGGCGTTTGGGGGAATGTGGCGCCATGTCATTGACTTTTTATACCATCTGTGTATACTTAATATAGCCTAATTTAATACAGCCTTTTTTGATTTAACTCATTCCATACTCTTTTTTATTACAGTAATTTTATTTCGTTTGTTCTCTTAGATTTAATTTTTTTCGTTTTCTTTTTTATCCTCAGTTCCGCTGATTAATGAAAGTTTGTTTTAATTGTTTATTGAGAATCATATTTTTATTTTTTCGTATTTATATTTTATTATTAATTGCTATGTGCAATAATTTTCTTTGTGTTTTCGCATGAAAATCCATCAACCCTTCCTTAATCTCCCTCCTACAATAGGGTGTAACTTGTAGAACCTTTGATCTCCAGTAGAAAGTACATCTACTTCAGATGTGCGCCTTCCTGGTACACTTCATGCCATCATGCTTCCGTCCTACCTTAAACCTAGCTATATTTTTAATCCTTTCTTAACGTGTTTACTGACTGATCGTGCTAATACTGCAACAAAAATGTCGAGACAATTTTAACGTGAGCGCAGAAAGCTCACATTTCCCACAATAATATATCTGCCGTGATCAATATGCACCGAGGGTAACGGCTTCCTGTACCGTGTATTCAGAATGCTTCATTGCACTCTCCGTGGCTTGGAATACTGCACCAAGTAGACCAGAAATGACATAGTCCAGTTATATGTTAGGTTAGGTATGCTAACTAGACTAGGCCAGACGGACTTTCACAATTCATAACACTTGACTGACGTAATACTATGGCCAGCACGCAACACTTGCTATTGTACACTGCTCCTAGGCGACCGAATTCTGTACTGACAATTCAGGATTGCAAATCAATAACAATAGCGTATTGTGTGCCCGTTTGAGCACAGATGCATCTAAAGTTACGCGTATTAACTTACATCTCACCGACGACAATTTCACTTACGCGAGCAACAGGGTTTGAAAGATTCAACACTTTCCTATGTAATTTTTACAGGAAAAGTTTGTTCTTGTCAAAACTACTACAGTTTTCTAGTAATTTATAAGTAAAGAGGCTCGGGAGTTTACAAAATTTGGGTTTGATGGTAAACGATATGGAGGTGGATCACTGAATGAACTATGGAAGGAAACATAACATAAACGAATGAATCAGTAAAAACGCGTTACAAGAAAACAATCGCATTGGCGTTATCGATTCTATAATTCCACTTTACAACTCCAGTAGAGAGTAGGTGAGCTTCAAGAAAGCATCCTTGCAAAACGAACTGTAATTCCCTTTACTTTCATTCCATCTTTCCTTTTCTGGTATTCTTCTAATTGCTCTAATGTATAGACATCTGCCCATGTCCCCAATAAAGAGTTAGTATGCGTCAGGTTGATATTATGTACACATACATGATGCTGTGATAGACCATTTCCTACGACTCTTCTTTAATACTATTCACTTCTTAACACTAAACAATTATTTCTGGTATTCCTCATAGGTGATTTTTTGATTGATCATCTTTAAAGGTCTCAGAAAGGTTAGGTCAGGCTCTGATCTGTCATTAACTAAACGCATGCCTCTTGAAGATCTGGCCATTAGGTAATGTCACTGCAGTCGATATAGGTCTGTTTAGCATAAATCTGGACCAAATGAATCAGACCGAAAAAGTGGGTAAAACTATATTCTGTTTGAACACTAGCATTTGACTAATTTCATCCCTGTGGCAGGCTGGCGACCAGTCTTATAGTAAGGTTTTTGGGTTCTTATGTATTGGTATTAAGGGTCTTGTCATCAAGTCCCCCTGTTTTTAGTCAGACGTTAGACATTTGATATGTGAATCATGAGTTTAAGGTTGGATTAGTGAAATTAGTAGTTTCACACCCTGGATTTTGAATGTAATCCACATTTTTGCAACTGCCAATGTGCTCTTTTGGGCAAAGTGATCCGATTACCTACATGCCCTAGGTCCAGTGGACTTACTATGTTCACTTGAGTGCAAAAGTCATGAGTTTGAGATCGGATTGTAGAGTAGTTGGTTTCATACTGTGTTTAAATGAATTTGTACAAACACAAAAATGCTGACAAGAATTGAAGGTGATGAATGAGGAAATCGAAACACTATAAAAGATATATTCTTCCTTGACACTCCTTGATTAGAGCAAATGATTTGCACCTTTTAGGGATATTTGTCGAACAATTGTTAGCTACCCATTCCCTGGAGCAATAATCAGAAGTTTTATTAACCCTGATTGATATTTAATATGTAGACATGTAATGTTATTTGTTTTTTGCTACATATATTTATCATAGTAGTGCTTAAGTTTGTTTGTCAAAGAATAGTCTGATTTCAGATCTTGGGAAGGTTAGATTCAATAGTTTTTCTGCCAGTATAGAATTATACATTATTTTTTTGCAGGTGAATGGTTTATTAAGTAGAGCCCTTGACTAACTTATAGACTTGGATTCAATCTTTGGTAGTGCTAAAGAGTTTTTTTTAGCCTTTTCAGCCCCAAGGTTTATTCATTGGGTGAAAATAAGTACGTTGGGTAATAATAGGCCTCTTACAGAGATCTTTTAGTGATGGTTATATTATCCTTCTTGAATACCATAAATACAAAGTAAGGTCTATACATATTTTCCGCTAAACCATATTGGTATAAAAGGCCTCATTATTATATCTACTCTTCTTACACAATTTTTCACTCACTATAAAGTGATTGCTAATGGTCTTGCATTTTTAATAACAAACTTTATTGATTAATTTCGTACTACTGGAGCAAAATAGCCCAGATGTAGCAATCAGTACTTCTCTGGGAGATAAACTGGACCTGTATCACTGGTTGGTAGCCTTTATAAATCTTTGTTTAGAAACCTCATAATTATTTGGCTTTGTCTCATGAGTGCACTGCTGGGCAAATGTTAATTTTTATTTGTATCTTCATTTTCTGTCAGTCTCTAGAAATTTTCTCTTGTAGTAACAAACTTATAAATCAAACTTGTAATTGATACTTAATTTTTTTACTGACAGCCCGCTTTACACGGTTTTATGAAGATTTGTCTGTTGTATGTTATTACACTAAATTATTTCAGGATTATTCTTATAACAGAAAGTATTTAAAAGATTTTTTTGTAGTTTGAAAGCAATCAGGCTTAGTGACTATTATGATAAAGGATAAGAAACTATTCTGAATAGAGGTAGGACTAAGCCAGGGGCATAAACATCCAATGGTAAAGGAAAAGTATCATCGTATCACAAGTGCATGGTTCTATTCTTCAAATAGACCTACTCTCAAATGGGGCCATAATGACTTGTCTACCCATCTAAGAAAAGGGGACTTAAAAAAAAATACTTAGTATTCCCCTCATACTGGGAATAGGGAAAAATTATGTCACTGGTACGAAAAGTTGTTTACCTGCAGCACACCTGCTCACAACCAAAGTTAAGAGAGGCATCTACCAGTTACCTGGGGTTAAAAAAAATAGATTTAATTTAAAAAAACTTTCTCCTTTAGGAGTGGTAGATAGGTAACATCCAATTCTTTTCAACTCGTCTTTAGAAAAGATAAGCTGTCGATATTCAATTAACTTTTGTTCAATTTTTAGATGTTGGTACCAAGAAGGAAAGTATCTAGAAACTGGCAGTCAGGGGATGCAAAAACTCCTGTAACAAAGGGGGGATTAAAAAAAAAAAAAAAAATTATAATCCCCCCTAGTGCAGCTAACTTTGGTTCATACTATAACACTTAAACACTATAACACCTCAAACCACCCTATCCAACAGAAACACGCTGCCTTCATAGACTTAAAGAAGTCCCAATAACCACAGAAAACATAAACTAAGAACCTGACACAATTAAATATTTAGCATATACAAATGGATACAACACCAAAATAATAGACAAACTATGGTACAAAATACAAAAAAACACTAAAAATAACACTACGGACAGGGAAAACAAATACATCACATTACCATACATAAACAAAACAACAAACAAAACAGCTTGTAAATTTCAAAAAACAGGATACAAAATAGCATACAAAACTAGTAACAAGTTACAATACAAAATACAACACGATACCAACAACAAAGATAAACTACAGGTACCAGGCGTATACAAACTAAACTGCGACAAATGTAACAAATTCTACATTGAACAAACAGGTCGCAGCTTTAAATAAAGAGTCGAGGAACACAAACAGAACACCGGCTCAACATTTTACAATCACATGAAAGAAACAGGACACAAACACACAAACATTTACCATAACCTAGAAATCCTACACATCAACAAAAAAGGACTACATCTCAACACACTATAACAATATAAAATTTACAGACACACAAAAACACAAAGTACAAACTTATTAAACGAACAAACACAACTCAAATCACACATACTCTTTGATACTATCGAAAACCTGCCTTTAAAACCGTCACCGCCTGACCCGACATGTATGTGTATTATACGCGCTTAGAGCTGCGCCCGACGGAAAATTTAAAAGTTCCATAGTACATGCCATTGGATGTTTTAGGTATCTCCAAATAAGGAGATAACGAAAAACATCCTATGCTATGTACCGTTAAATGCGTATCTCGCGGCCTGGAATGCAAGGCATACTAGGGCCACGTACTGCCTCCCACGCGACCTCTCCCCCACATTTTTCCCCAAAATATATTTTATTAAAATATAGTGCCCAATATATAGTATATTATTTTACATTATTATTTAATATGTACTTAACGTTTATTAATATTCCATTAGGACAGTAAACTATGGTCGGCACGGTAATCGGTAATTAACTTAAACGTAAAATGCATTATTGCATGAATACCAACATATTTTTTAATCTCAAAGCGCATCATTATTAAAATTTAATTATTTTTTATTATGCATTTCTTTGAACAGGCATGAAAACGGATTCGTATGGTGAAAAATTAAAATCATTATATTACGTTGGGACGTTTCCAATAAATTCGCGAACGGGGCGCAAAGGGGCGGCCGGCCGAATTGTGCCTAGGGACGGCACCATGGCAAAGTCCGCCACTGTCTGTCTCAGTAAGTTTTAACAAATTTAAAGTTCGGCTAGTCATAAAGTATTGTTTAAGTGATTAATATAACACTTACTTTTCTCTAAACTATCAAGTCCTATAGAAATACTGGCTGATCAGCTTAACACTGTTTAAAAAAACCCAAAACCATCATCTTATTATTTCTACCTCTTTCGAGTTCAAGACTAAATTGCTTTAACTCTACCTTACTCTTCAGACCATCCTCTTGTCTGTATTTAGGCCTTTTCAAGTGACCTTTTGGTAACAGAAAGTTTAAATCGATCGATTATATCTTCTGTATTCGGAGAAGGTGCTATTCTTAACTTGTGGAGACTATATACCCATATAACTACCCTGTGATGATCTCTGTTAATAAATATAATTCAACAGATTTCTATCAGTTTTTGGCATAATTCTTAGAAGAACAATTTCCTAAATGTTTTTATAAGTTGAAACCTTTGATTACGTAGAATATTCAGTCATACAACCAACACTAATTAATGTAGTTATTTCATAGACAAGCCATTACTTTGTACCAGATAGTTGTATTACTTGATAACATCCTGTACACAGACAATTAGCAATAATGAGCCAAACAGATAACAAATATTTTGTAACAAATTGATGTGAAGAGCAAATGCTATAAAACACATAAGGAAATGACATTAAAATAAATGCAAATAGATTACGTGATTAATATCAGGTAATATTTTCTATTTGAAACCTCAGCTATTAAAATCACAACAACTATACTTTTAAATACTGTAAAAAATACATGGACTTTCTGACCCTTCTAGTGCTTCCACTTTTCAGTTATTGGCAAAGTCAAAATTCACTAAATTTTGAGTGATTTTAGAGAATGTGAAAGAAGTTCTATGCGACTAATTTGTTCAAATTAATTCTATTGCATTTACATTGGTGGGAAGAGACATTTTAATCATACTTTTTTTGTCAACTTTTTTCTCTTTTATGTTGAAACTGGTGTTATTAGACCAACGTTAACTTTCCTTGCATTATCTTAACCTAAATACTGATATAACTAAAGTGACTCATTAGCTTTTGTCTGAACATTGTCAATACATATCATATTAGAATTAGCACAGCACAACACAACACTAACTTAAATGGTTTGGTTCTCTTTAATCTTCTAACCATGGACTGGTTATCGAGAAGTTGAAGAGACACTGTACTTGGATGAAGGTGAAGCCTCTTTTTATGTTTTTTGGCCATCTTCTTTATTTCTTCTGGTCTTCTGGTATCGTCGGAATATTTAGATCTCTGCGAATACCTTAGTTTTTTACATACCAAGGGCAATATGGTTTTTAACCAATTTTCTCAGTACTTTATTTTGAAAAATCTGAAGAATTTCTACATTAGATTCCTTTGCACTGCCATACATCCAAACTGGTTTCAAAATCTGATTGTAGATTTTTATTTTATTTCCTAATGAGAGGTTTGAATCTCTTCCCAAGAGCCAATAGTGCTTACGGTATTTGATAATTAATTCCTCCTGCTTTTTCTTGATGCGGTGTTTTCATCTTAGTTTAGCATCCAGGTTCATACCTAGATATTTAGCTTTATTTTCATAAGGGATGATGATTCCGTTAACATCCATTAACGGAGGATCTTTCAGTACCTTATTTGTGAAGTAGATGTGGGACTGACTTCACTTCATTCAGTTTGATTTTCCATTTATCAGTCCATTCTAGGAGTTTGTTTGTTGCTCTATGGACTTTGTCCATAGATGTATATATGTCTGTCAGTTGCTAACAATGCTGTGTCATCTGTAAACATTGCTGTGGTAACTTCTGGGGGGGTTGGCAACCGCTTTTCAGGTATTGGCAAAGCAAAAATTCACCAAATTTTGAGTGATTTTAGAGAATGTGAAAGAAGTTCTATGCGACTAATTTGTTCACATTAGTTCTATTGTATTTACATTGGTGGGAAGAGTCATTTTAATCATGACAACTAAATAAAATATAAATGTCTTTTGTACTTTATAATATTCTACATAGAAGTGTCAAAATGTTAACCACATCGCTTCAAGCAAAAATGAGTAAATATTGAATTTGTTTGTAGAAAAACAAATAAAAACAGTTACATTAAGTTATTTTTATCTCTGTTACAGTTATGCCAGAGCGCAGACTTAGTGATTCAAATCCCTGGCAACCTTACTCATGACAGCAGTTCCTACAGGTTTGACTACTCGCCACCGCATGGGAGTCCTCCTCCAAACACAACCATAGAATCCAGAGACATCTCCGATGTCATTCACTTTTCCAAAGGTCTTCCAGGAACAAAGTATGAGTTTTGGTTATATTATTCCAATGAGACGTTACACAATTGGTTGACTTGGACTGCGTCCATTACAACAGGTAAGTATTTTTTTAAAAATATAAGTTTATTTAGGTCAGAAAGTAAAAAGTAGTTCAGTCTTGTCAGTGTGAATAATTGTTGAATTTTTACTTTTTAACTGCAAACATATGTTAACAAAAAGTATAGTTTTGAATCTCAGTTAAATTTGGAGGGGCATGTTACTTTGCTATCACATTTCTATACTTATATTTATTACTTTTATTTATTACTTGAGAACTTATAACTAAAGTAAATTTATAGAAAACTTCCTTCATATCAGAGTTTTTCCTAAATTTATTTAATTATAAGTTTGGTAAGTTATTAATTTCTTTAATACAAACATTGAAGTTTCATTGAATTTCATTGACAGTAAACTCCACAAATTATATTTATTGCTTGTCAGAGCAGCGGAGAAATTGAATTAGCTTAATTTTGACTGCATTTGGCATCTGAGAACATTTTGGTTTTATATTTTACAAAGAAATTTTAAAATGGAAAATTAATTTTCTAAGTATTCTATAAAGATAGCTAGACTGTTACGCTATATTAAAGGATTACACCAACTAAAAGTTTTTGAAGTTTTTTAGAATGAGAATTTTTTATTTCATCAAGAGGTTTGAACATTTTTTTTTAGTTCAACATGGATGTTGATACTATTTTTAAAAACAATTTCAATGTTCATGATTTTATATGAGGTATTTGTTGATATTTTTATTCAAATTTTATGTTACATAAAAAAACAATTTAGTGTTAGTTTACTCATTTATTAAAGTCTGTGTGGGCTTTGGTCATAAAAATTGTGGACATAAAAACCTAAGCTTTACAAGTTAATGTTGTAATTTGGCATCTCTCCAAGGCTTGCAACAGGATATAGTGTTTAGGGTACTGATTATATGTATAACATTTTTAAACAAAATATTAATTTCTTACATATCTCAGTAGACGTAAGTCACACTAGTTCAGTGTATTGTTCAATGCTTTGAAATACAATCCTGTCTCCTATTGCAAAATATTTATCGAAACCTGCAACAAATACAGTAAAGCTCAATTTTTCATTTAAAACATCTTGTGCACTATGGTGTTTTTAAACATTATTTTTTATTTAAAGTATTTTAAGATGGTAAACAACATTTTTTTAAAATCTAGATTCTTATAATTTTGGCATAGCTTGATAAATTTTAAAGGAGAAATTAATTTTGATCTCTTGGATTTTATTACTTGGATTGACAAAATTTTAGTAGATTGTGTTAGTGTAAGAAATATTCGTGCACTTTTTAATTTAAAAGGCAGTTTAAAGGTGGTGCTAAGGGATGATACCTCGGCTATTGACCGAGTCATCACCTTCTTGCACCACTTGAAAATATTTTTTAAAATTTAATATTTAATATATATATATATATATATATATATATATATATATATATATATATTATTTATACATATAATTCTATGTGTTTATTTTATTTATTTAAATTTAATTTATTTTATGTTCTTGTTATTGTTATTGAGATTTATTTATATGTAAATTGTTACCTATTATTGTTTTACATACTGTTATCATTTATTTATTGTT
Organism: Prosapia bicincta; assembly: GCA_036971475.1. Taxonomy (NCBI): domain Eukaryota; kingdom Metazoa; phylum Arthropoda; class Insecta; order Hemiptera; family Cercopidae; genus Prosapia; species Prosapia bicincta. The sequence continues at coordinate 253,862,958 of JBAIZL010000004.1, forward strand.
ATATTGTTTGTTGTTGTTATTTTGTTATTTAGTTTTTATTTTCCCTTTTAATTTTTTATTTTGTTAGATTTGTTGCCGTTTTGTTTGTTATTTATTGTTATGTTTTCTCTTTTGTAATTTTTGTTGTATTAAAATTTATTTGTTTTTTTTTTAATATTGTGTTCCGTGTTAGAATTTGTTTGGCGATGATAACCACAATTGGTTTTTCGCCAAGAAAAAAAAAAAAAAAATTAAACAAGTTAACTTGCCAAACTTGTAATTTAGGTATATTTATGATAAACTTATTGAGACAAAGAGTTTTAATTTAAATTTAACAAAAACTGCAACACAATTTATAATACAACACAAACATAAGAAGGTAATCTGCAAGCACGCAGTATATACAAAGAACTGTACTGACCGTAACCAATTCTACATTGGTCAAACAAGCCGCAGCTTTCAAGAAACATTTATAAAGAACCCATACATTCTCTTAAATACAATACTTACTTATTTACCAAACATTTAATAGAAATGGTCACGACAAACAAAAAATTACCACACTGAACATTCTAGAACAATATGAAGTTAACAAATTTACCAAAACACAAAACAAATTAAATGAACAAATGAAATACAGATTGCATACTATTGTTAGTCATGTTGAAGGAAAACACTACTACCTCCAGGCACTCCATCTAGATACTGACCTGACCGCTTAGTGCAATAAAAAATGTTTTCTCTCAGTAACTTATTCATAAATTTACCTAAATTATAAATTCACCAAGTTGTTACTTTATGTAATAAAAACACTAATTTTCACATATGTAGCATACCATAGATGTTTAACAAATCGTGTTGTTCAAAATTCCTAAATTGCATAGAATTTATTTTCACAAGCAGCAAAATATAGGTAAATTGGCAAATATGTTTATCAAAAAATTTAATTTTTAAAAAGTTATTCTATAGGTCTATAGGTTTTGATCTGTTATGAAGAGATCTGTTATGAAGAGATCTGTTAGTGCTAGGATTTTCTTTACCCACTTGAATCTTTTTGTATGTATAAGTCAAGGTAAATTTTGCTGTGATCCGAAGTGCTTTGAATTATATTAGAATTACTGCAGAGTCTTCCATGGACTGGAAGGTTAGAGAGAACCACAATTCTTGTGCAACACCAGCCATTAGATCTCTCTATCTACCAGTCACACTGAGTTTCATGTCCCTAGGTATGCAAAGCTAACCAAATCTGCATACATTCAAGACAGAAGAGATGTATGTTGATAATGTTTGATTCTGGCCTTAAAAGACACACAATATAAGTTTAACATACCTCCTTTTTTGTGCATGATAGAGTAATTACCAGCTAGGTTTTCTCTGTCCTTTTCAAGTGAAAATATTTTTAAGTGAATGTGACTCTTTTGGAAATGATGAAAACTCATAGTCTGAGCTATTATTTTTCGGGCAAGATTTGTCTGTTTCTTAGACGCTACTTTAATGCAGCAGGGTTAGCTGCTGGCGTTTTCTTTTTCCTGCTGATAATTTCTGTTGTAATGGTCGAAAGATAGTTTTGTATTTAAATTAAATTTGAATATATGGATGTGTTTAGCTAAGAAATGGTTTTGTTTTAATGTCTAAGGACAATTATATTATTTTTTAATATGTAAACATTAAATATAGTTATTTTTAAAAGTTCAAATTAAAAATATAAACGTAAATTTGTAATAATGAATAACATTATGTTTTGCTCCATATTGTATGAGTTTATTCTATAAAAATTGGTCTTTATTACCTGAATGCCTTCTTTCCTCAATGACACTTATACCTTTCTGATGTTACCATATGCTTTGAAAACATGTGATCAAATTTTTGGCATTTTTGTAAACTAAAAGTGTTTAACTCGTGTGTCTGATGTTTTATAGACATTACAATTCTATCTTCTCACATTAGGTTTCGGTTTAGCAGATACACTAAACTCCTAGTAGTATTTACAGCATTCACCAAACATCCAATGTCATATTTCATAAATCTGTTTATTAATAAAACTGCTTTAACTTTCTGTAAGTGCTCTTGGCAGTCTGTTCTATTCTTGGGATTTTTTAAAAAAAGCATTGTTAATTGATATTTGATCATCTGTTTCTTCCTTAGTTTTTCTTTTCTAGTTTGATTTTATTCTTTAAACAACAAAAAGTATCGAGTATGTAAGGGTTATCGTCATTGTTTCCTTTGTCAGAATTAACTTAATTAAACATAAACTCCACAGTATTTTAAATCAAAATATATTGCCATGATTTTCTTTCTGGCAGCAACTCTTTTAACTATGAAAACAATTTTAAAATAAAATAATTTTAAAAATTCCATCAGTAAAATATTTTTTATACATGCATACCCATCAATTACAGGCTAATATACTTCTTTTCTCACATAAGTTTGCAATTTTTTGTGACCTAATTTGTGATTGGTTAAGAAAGATGAAGAAATATGTTTGGGCTGTGCTATAAATCTTGTTTATTAACACCTGTAAGAGTATTTGCAATATTTGTATTGTATTCATTTCTTAAACTAAATAAAGGTTTTAGTATCCCATGCAAAAATATGAATAGTAGAGAGATGTGTAGAAGCAACATTTGACATTATATCAATGAAATTTATAAGAGAACGGAGGAGGAAGCAAGAACTGAGCCCCGAAGTATATCTGTATCACTTCTTTTTCAAAACCTCTGGGGTCACCAAACCCCCTCCTTCTCTGACTGACTGATTTTTTATTACACAGTCAAATCTGTTATTTATACAAATGAAAATATCAGGTGTAAATGTTTAAATAAATATGTACTTGAATAATTGAAACTGTATTACACGAATTCGCCATTTCTCTTATATAAATAACAAATAAAAGACATACACAAAACTCACAAATTATTCATTTATTTACTCATAGTAGATTACTCATAGTGCATAAATAAATGATTAATTTTTGAGTTTTGTGTATGTGTTTTTATTTGTTATTAACATAACTTCACAAGCTGAGCTAAAAGTATAGTTGGTTTTACATATATCAGTTTGTAAACACTTGCCTTTAATAGAACTTTTTTTTTCTACTTAAGGAGGGACATTTTAGGTGTGTCCCTTTGTCATATTAGACCATAACTCATCTTCTAAGCCAGCATCCTCATTTACTCGGTTTTTTTAAAAATTAAGATATATTTAACTTATAACAATTCCAAGTGCAACACCCCCATTACAACACCATTTTTATAACTATTTTGATTTGTTTTAAATTTTAGTTATTAAATTACATTTAATACTAAATTATTTAATACTAAATTATCACAATTAATGAATGTTATAATTATCCCACTGAACCTGCATCACTCCTACCTGTATTACACCTTGGGCACCAGATAGTGACCCATAACTGTCAACAGAATTTTCAGGAAATACAATGATTGAATTAATCGATTTTCTAATGAAAGCAATTTATTTCATTCAAAGAAAATAATAAATTTTTCATTACAAGTTGTGTACAAAATTGTTCCTAGCTCTTTAATTAAAGGTAAGAAACAAGAGCTCTTATTTTAAATTCAATTATAAAATCAACCTTACGGATTGTATTCCTAGTATTTTGAAGTCATGCTAAGGTTACTGTACTTGGTTTTAATTTTCTCTCTAAAATTTAATTGGTGGTTTGAGTGATCTATTAATTTTATTAATACATTTATGAAAAAATGGATAAAATCTTAACTATGTATTTAAATAAATTTATGATAGTAAGTTAATGTATTTGCATTAGAAATTAAAAAAAAAATAATACTTAAGAGTTCTCCCGAGGGTCTGCGTGACAATTATTGTCTTTCACTTCGCTTTGATTGGTCTCCCACTATGACAGACTATCCTTACATAATCCACTTTGCAACACTTTACAAAAAATCTCACTTTGAATTAATATTTATTCTAACAATAGTCTCACAAAATAAGTGATGTGATAATTAACCTTAGAGTAAAAAATAGCCAAATGTAGGAACAAAACACCACATGGTTGTAGGTTAACATTTACACACGGCACTTTACCTAATTTTTGTTGTATCACGGGGTGATATGATTTTGTTGTGGCTTGAAGTAATTCTTGCAGGTAGTTTCATGAGGAGATACTTTCTGGTGAGGCGGTTCTGACTTAAGAATTGCCATGAGGAGTTGTTAATCAATCTGCCATCTTGGATTCACTAAGTTGGAGGGAACAAATGACTGCAAGACTATAGCAGTGGGAATGGATAGAAAAGGTGTGACAAGAGTCCCATCTAGCGTTCAAGACTGTGAAACTGACATTAGCTGTTGTACTAGCAGAAAATATAAAACTGTCAGAATCTAACGCTGTAAGAGGTTAAGTACCATTCTCAACAAAAGGAGAAATGAAATTAAACTAGAACTAATGAAGTCTTATCTGAAGTAGACCTACTCTCTGCTGAAGTTGTAGAGATTGGTTTATAGAATTGGATACCTGATGTCTCGTTAGACTCAGTTATTGATGTCTATCCTAGGAGTAATAATAATCTTAAATATCATATCAACTATTCCTGCTGGTTGATATTACTCAGAGTAGAATATAAATTTGTGAATTCTCCTCAGCGTTACAACTTTTTAGAAGAAGAAGACACTGATGAAGATCACCACATAGTGATCGAAAACATTCTGTCTCAGTGAGTTTTACAAATTTACAAAATTTAAAGTTCGGATAGTCATAAACTATTGTTAAAGTGATTAAATTTACGAACATTCAACGAACATTATGGACTACAAAATTCAAGAATTGTTAATAATAATTTTGTAACTAAGAAAAGTCATTTATTCTCTGTAGATGTTCATGGTAGATACTCTATTATGAATGCTAATTTAATGAGTAGTAATTGTAACAATTACTACTACATTAACATATACCAGCATTATTTCCTGGAAGATCAACAGATGTGTTGCCTGACAACTTCCTGCAACAATAATCAACTAAACAGATATTTCTCAACAAATCCTCTTAAAGAATACCATTTGAAGTTATGACATAAGTACGAGGAAATGGAATAATTAAATAAAATTCACTTTAATAGGTTGGGCTATTAATTTTTCTTAGTTATTTCCATAAAATGTTTTACAAATTATTCTGAAAATTGAATAGAATACAAGAAACTTAAATTGGTAGATTATATTCAACATTATTTAACATGATTTGATTCTTTCTTCAACGCGAGCTATTAGTTTACACTTTAACACTTGAACATACAGTAAACTCCCGATTATCCATGGAATAGGGTGACCCGGCAACGCTGGATAATCGAATTCCCCGGATAATCCGCTATGAACCAAGAATACGCAAAACGATCGATAATCGATTATTATACTATAAGTTACACAAATAATGACCCCGGTTAATACAATTCACAAATAATCTTCAGAGGACAAAATAAATACAGAAAATAATTTAAAATGTCTATGTATTTGACATATTATAACATGTACATTTATATGTCTAACTATTTACAATACGTACATAAGTACAGTATATGTCAAAAGTAAGTATGTAATTTCCTTTACAAATAATATTTTCACTGTTTAACAAAAAAATCTGTCACTTTCGTCTGTTTTTTTGAGCATTGATTTAGCTTTAATGTGCGATCTAAGTTTCTTGAGAACCATTTTGTCACACAGTGAAGAGTCGTCTTGCTCCTCTACGTACTGAATGAGGCAATCGACGTACCTCAACGCAGTGTCATGGCTGATCTTAGACTCCTCATCTTGGGACGCTTGCCGTGCTGAACGTGTTAATAGCCACCTTGCTCGCCCCTTTTATTTCACTGGCCTGAGTCGGGATGCTTCCCTTTAAATGTAAAAATTAGTACTTACATATTTACATATCTCTTCCCTTCATCTTAACTTCTATCAAGCCTTATATGTATTTACGTTGTAATTCACCGTTTGGAAATTTAAACACATGAATCTGATTGGAATAAAAATTGGATATTTGTAAAACAATGGCAGACCCCGGATAATCCGCAAACCGGTTAATCCGCCCAAGGATAATCGGGAGTTTACTGTGTATTAATTTGTGACACTTGCCTATACTATTTTTTGTTACAATCTGAGTTGACATATCCCAAAATGACTGTCCTCATTAAACAAAAAAATTAGTCCTATAATGGCCAAATCTCACATACTAATGTGTGTCCAAGTATTTAACTTTAAAGATTATTTAATGATTTACCTCGAAATTATGTTCATAGTATTCTTTATAATGTTTTCATATTGCTTTTATTATCTTCTGGTTCTTCTCATTTTGTCTCTTTAAATCCTGGTTAGGATTTGAGTTTTTTAAAATTGAATCATGATCTTGACTCATGTTATTCTGTAGTGATCACTATTTACTCCCAACAAACCAAATCCTTTAAATATTTTTTATTTACAAGTATTAATAAAATATTTGGTTCTTAAAACACACTTTTAATTTATCCTTGGCATGAGATAATATTTAAAAAAATCATTAATTAAAGCTCAGGTTTGCATGGTAACCGTCTCTCTTGAGAAGAGTGTCTTTATGTCAACTGAAACAATCTCCCATTATTTGGTTAAGTTAGAGTATTTTGTAAGCTCCAAGAAAACTCTAGGACATTGGTCTCAGCAGAGCAAAACACCCAAGTTCCTTACAGTTATCCAAAATATATAGTCAGTAACTAATTTGTTATCATCTATATGGCTATGGGTAACAAAACCGTACCTATTTTAAAATAATTGATGTAAATGGAAACCTGTTTAGTCTATCTTGGAGTCAAATCTTGAGAATTAATATTTCAGGTATTTGCTATTAACATATTGAATTAACATATTACATATTATAGCTAACTTACTGAATGATTATGATTTTCATTTACAGCACCAGATCCTCCTTCAAATCTTTCTGTGAATGTTCGTAATGGCAAGACAGCACAGGTTAGTTGGAGCCCTCCTGCTCTAGGAAACTATGGTGGATTTAAAATGAAGGTAAGATATTAAAAACTGAGTATTTGGTATTAAAAGAGTTGTATTATAGTAATAATAATGATAGATTTCTTGAGTGTTTCATACATTTGAAAATATATATTTTATATAACCAGCAAACACACAAAGTAACTCAAATATCATATACATAGATATATTTTTTTGATTTACTTTAATATCATATATGTTTCAACAGCCATAAAAGCTTGGCTATTGAAACATGTAAGACAAAAGTAATTAATATATATACACCTACACACACACACACACACACACACACACACAAACGCGCGCGCACACACACACACACACACACACACACACGCACACACACACACACACACACACACACACACACGTGAGTTATTTTGCATGTTTGCTGCTAATATTATTCTTGCAAGCCTAGCTCAAAAGTAAATCATATACTTTATAAGTTCTGATATAAATAAAATTGTAAAATAAAATTTAATTGAATAGAATTTAAAAAATAATATATTTGTTTATATTAAAATAAATAATTTGCGTTATCTAAGCTAAAAATTATCATTTTCCGACAAAATTGTTTTCTAAAATTTCTTTGCCATGGGTCATACTTTAATGACTGAAACTTGCGAACAATTAAATGACTTTTATTATTCAATTGCACTGTCATAGTATCTCTCAGATTAAAAATATAATGTTTGCAATTTTCTTCGTTTAATAGTGGACAGGCTTAACAGTTGAACTAGAGTAACTTTTATGGCCTCACAGTTAATCTCTTCAATTGTAATTTGGATTAAGATTGTAATTGTATTAACATTTTAAAGTCTAACTTATTTGCATAGTAGTATACAAGTAATTGTTGTTTTTATAATAATGTAGTTTTGATTCATTTTACTGAGCAGGTTCTACATATTTATTTATAAATATGTTTGTCTGTTTAGAAATTCAGTCAAACAAAACTGGGTAATATTTAACAAATGTCAACCTAATTTTGATTATTTTTCATTTCATAGAATACAATCTAAAAAGAAACAAATTTTTAAAGAAATATCACCATAATTAAAAGGACAATGGCCATAACTATCATCTATTTAATAGCGGTTTGAATAAAATTTGAAAATATACAGATATAACATTGAGGAACAAACATACATTAACTGAATCAATGAATGTTTCTTTATAAAGTAAAGCATTATTTTATAAATAAATAATACACACAACCTCTAACCATAAATATTTTTTATTCTAGTCTTTCTGTTATAGACTAGAATAAAAATATTCTATGGGTAGAGGTTTTGTGTATTATTTATCAATAATAAACCACATTAAATTATTCCAAGTAATTAATTAGTGATTCCTATTTTATATTTTATATTTTTATTTTACAACCTAACCAAAAAGTATCCATTAAAATGAGTTTGGTAGTTGAAAAAAATAATAAATTTATCACTTCAACATTGAATGCAGCAACCTGTAAGATGGATAAAATAGTTGACATTATCAAACTTTGTTTGTTTACAGTTAAACTTACCCTAACCTGCAACATTATACTTATAATGTAATTAAATGATGCTTAACTAAGTGAATACGTAAGGGCTTACTTGCTGACACGTTTTGAAACTATCGTTCCTTTTACGAATCAAAGCCTTTTACAAAAGTTCCCTCCACATTTCCTTTAACACACAATCCCTCAAACATAACCTAACATCCAAAATAACAATAAATAACAAAACACATGCTGCACTAAAAACAACATCACAAGCACAGAAAATATTTATTAAAAACACCACCAAACAATTATATACTAAAAAAGATAAACTTAACAACACCCTATACAGATTACACCCAACCACAACAATACTACACCACACGAAACTGGAAGAAATAACTCAATACGCTAACGACTATACACACAGAGAACTACAGTTCATTAGAAACAAGCAAAAACTAAAACTAATCAACCTCGTAACACAAAACAATATCACTATCTACAACGACCACCAATTTCACCCACGCACCATCAACACCACAAATATATACAAACGAATTAACAGAGAGGCTTAGCATCGTAAAAGGAACGATTGTTTCAAAATGCGTCAGCAAGAAAGCCCTTACGAATTCACCTAGTTAAGTATCATTTAATTATAGTTTAATCAGTGAATTCAAGATGATTACAACAAGCAACTTTATTCTACTTATGTTTTAATATACCTGAATAATTATATTGTATAAAATATTGCAGTAATTCCTGAAACATTTTCTGATAAAGGATTGGGTTTCTAAAATGAGGCTATGTTTTATGGCAATAATTAACATTAATTTTACCACTATTTGTATGATTGCAGCATTCTTTTCACTTAGAATGTATTTTGTAAAAAAACATTTAGGCTATTTTTTAAAATGAAATTATTAAAGTTGGACTAATTCTCTGTTACTCAAAACATACTTACAAAATTAAATAATAACACACATATACATCTTGTTACAAACAATACATTTTCAATGCACATATCTACCTTGAATTCTTGAAAACCTTCATGAAGGTCTTGTAAATTACAAATTCTGGTGTAGCAAACCCAAATTATTTTATCTTGATTTTAAATCTTTTACCTATATGTGAGTTAGATCTGTTTTTAAAAAGAATCTCTCATTTTTCTATTTGGTTTTCTCTTCCACATCGTGTTCTTTTTGCTCTATATTTACTTCACCATTTAGACAATAATTAATTATAAACTATTGCGTATATCTGTTAATTGATTAGAAAACAAAGGATGTTGGGTAATAATTACAATTTAAAGGCTTTTATAAAACTGATTTTTCTTACTGTTTTGTTTTATATATCTTGATGATTTAAAAAAAATAATTGTTTTTATTTATATCACTTGGCAAAAAACCACTACTTATTGATATTTTTCAGCAGGCCACACTAGATCAGGTCAGAGGATTGTTCAATCCTATGAGTCATGGACAAGACTGTTACTCAGGTGTTTTGTATTACTGTGATCTGTAGTGTTTTGGTGTTCTGTAGTGTGTCATTGTTCATAGAGTAGCTGTTATTGTGTTTTCAAATATAGTATTTGTTTGTGAGTGTGTTTGTCATTTAGAATCTGTTGAGTTTGGTTTTTATGGTGTTTGTATATTTTGAAGTTTTCTGTTGTGTTTAGTCTATTTTGATATAAAGATGAACTTTTAGATGTGTGTCGGCGTTGGTGTAGTGTACGTACCATGTTTTGTATATGAATAGCAAAATTTTATTTGTGTTTTTTTTACGTTCCTTGAATTGTGTGTTGAAGTTACTCCCTGTTTGACCTATGTGGAAGCTAGGGCAGTTGTTTCATGGGATCTGTTATCCTGCCTGGCCTTGTTTGTTCTGGAGAATGTTTGTGTTGTGTAGGTGTTTTTTTTGCATATTATCTTGTCTATCAAAGTATGTTTGTATCTGTCTCTATGGATTATGTATTTAATCCTGTTGAGTTCGATTATTTTGTATTTCTCATTGTCTGTGGATATGTTGATTAGTCTGTGTATCATAGAGTGGAAGGCGGTGTGTTCTGTGTGTTGTGTGGGGTAGTTGGAAGTGTTGTGTATAACTCCGACTCTGTAGTGGTGGGATTTCTGTATATTTTTTTGTTGTTTTGTTTTGTAATTGTGAAATCTAGAATGTTGTTTGTGTTCTATTTCTAGCGTAAGTTTATGTTGGTTGTATATTTTGTTTGTATATTTGTAGATGATTATCTGTCTTTTGTTGTCTTTGTATAAGATTAGGATGGTATCTACATACTTATGCCAGTATATTATTTTATGGGCATATTTATTGTTATTCGAACAAATAATTAACAACTACTCTATAAACAATGACACACCAAAGAAGATAAAAAAAACAGCACAGACTCATAGTAATACAACCCACCTCAGCAACAACAGTCTTATCTGTGACTCACGGCTTTGAACAATCCACTGATCTACTTTGCTGAAAGTAAGTAGTGGTTTTATTGCCTAATGATATCAATAAGAATAGGGTTTTCTTAGTACATCCTCTAACACATGTAAAGTTAAAAACACCTTCAAGTTCTCTATACCTAAAACTATGTTTAGCTTGTTTCATAATAAGAATATTAAAACAATTTACTATTTCACAAAGTCTAAAGGTTGCATTCTGGAAACTGGTAATTTCTTTACCTAATAGCAGAAGCATTTGTTTAATGATACCATGTTAATTAGGGTTTTTAATATGCAGTAATGGTTTCTTTACACTTTAAAACTAACTAAATCAGTAAATATTCAGTTTTTAACATGTTTCATTTGTCCAGAGAATGTATGAGGATAAAAAAAAACTAAACTATTAAATTTACAAAATATCCTTATTTAACAAATGCACTAAGTATTATTGATATGTTGTAATCTTATGTGTTATATCTTATGTCCACTATTTGAGTTCCAATTCTGGATCTCGGTCAGTGAAAACAAAGTGTTTAACGAGTGAGTGGTTTGAGCTAAATTTTTATCTGAAATCAAATCTTTTTTTAATTTAGAAAATTCAGATATTTTAATTATAACTGTACTATTACAAGTATTTGATTAGTTATAAAAGTTTTCAAATGGTTTAAAAGGCATAGAAAGTGATTAGTGATAACTCACCTTATGTTAAATTAGATTAATCAAAAACAGATTTTATCATGAAAAACATTGATAAAACTTTTCAGAAAAATTATTGTTTTTAGTATTACATAGTTTGAGTTTACAGGAATTTATAGTGTTGATAAATTTTACACTAAAATTTTAACATGATTAAAATATGTGTGAAAGGGAAATTCAGAAAGCTGAGTTTTGACTAGAAAGAAGTTAAAAAATACACTTTTGTCTTATATCCTCTAAAACAATGAAACAGAATATGTTTAAACATTAAAAATAATAACTACTGTTTAATCAAGTATAATTACTTACAAGCAAAATAAAGAAGTATTCAATCCACTAAGAGAGTTTAGAAAAAGGCAGGATTAATTTAATAAAATTCCAAGCAACATTACAGTAGAAAGAGAGAAAAAGAGTGTGTCAGTGTGTGTGCTAATTGGATGGCTAAAAAAAGGTCAGAAATTGTAAAAACTACTACATTAAGATCTTAACTATTTGTGTATAAGGAGAAAACAACCTGTGTGTGGAAAAAATGTCTGTTTTTTTTTATAAAGATATACAGTTGGCCCACAAAACAATATATAATACAACATATTTACTTCAGTAAGGAATCGTTGTTTGAACCACCACTCTCTTTATTAATAAAGAATCATGCAGAAAAACAGGAAAATTTAAAGTTGGTGTTGGTAGGCATATAGCTGGAGGGATAGTATCAAACTGTTACATAGAAGGGGAAATTTAGTTGAAGTAGAGCTGTATTGTTACTGACATGGTGACTATGTGACAGCTGCTTGAAGAGTATTTCGATGCTCTTATGAGATCCTGCCCCACGGTCAAGTTCCTTCTTTACAGGCCATTACGACGCCAGGAAACTGGTTCAGCTTTACAACAAAAGCCTAGTGGGCGTGTATTGTCTGTAAGAACTCCATAACCTTCGATCAGTACGAAAAGTGGGACTACTTCCTCATCGCTTTGTGTGCAACTACCTTTTATAGAAAATTCTAAATAGCAATGTGTATCAGAGCAGACTGACAAACCCTATCCAGCTCAAAGCAAAGTTCACATTAAGCAAAAAATCGCTATCATTCCAGGGAATACAATGTGCCACACTATGCAAAGTTTACTAAAATCGACTTACTAAATGTGTACAGTGTAATGGACAGCATTTAACTTACGTAGTTTTTAAAAAGTGGTACCTAATGAAATTTCCACTATTGTAAAACATATTTTCAGTATTAAATGAAAATTGTTAAATTTCCTATATTTTTTCTATTTATTTAAAATTTTTCCGTTTTTCTGCACTAACCCGTATAGTAGTGGCTACTTGTGTTTGAATCACAAAACTTCTTATTATTTTCAAAAGTTGTTACTCCGTATGGAATAAATTTGAGATTTTGTTTGAAACAGGAGGAAATGTAATACAAAGTCAGAGATATTAAGAAATGTGATGACCAAAACGTTCAATGTATATTCCAATTTTTTCCCAGTATTTATTATTTTGCTTCCGAATCGTAGGTTCCTTGAAATATTTTAAGTTTCAGTATTGCAATAATATGTCTGTGTAGTAGTCCATCTTAAAAGGTGACTACTACTTTCCTTGTCAAGATAATGATTTGTATTATTGTTAGGAGGTGTTTGTTTTGGCAATTTTGTTGTTAGTATCCATAATGGACTTTTTATATTTATCACAACAATTACATTTCTCAGGTAACATAATCTCTTACATTTTAACCTGATTCTACCCTCTTTGACAATTTCTTGCTGCTTCATTATATATGGTTTAAGAATGTTGATAATTAATCATCTCTAAATTTATAAGTGTTCATATTTTTTCAGAAAATATTCAACCTATACTTTAATAAAATATGTCATCCTGTTTAGGTTTTTAGCCTGTCAGAGCAGGTTGCGCCAAGGAATATTATGTTGGGGGAGTCAGCAAGTCCATACACACTGCGAGAACTCACTCCCGGAGGTACATACTCTGTACAATTGTTTACAGTGTATGATAATAAGGAGAGTGTCGCATATATATCAAGGAATTTTACAACAAGTAAGTTGTAATATTTTGTATAGTATTTACTCTACTCTAATTAACTCATTTATAAACATTAGTTTATATGTTATTAAATATTGCGTTATTGTTTTAATTACAGTAAATAGTGAAGATGTTTTTAATATTATGGCACATACGAGATCTGTTCAAAAAATACGCGGACTGTTTGAATTTCGCGGCTCTAGTTAGTATCAGGAGAATCCACTTGGTGTCGCTAGGTTAGTATAAATCAGCTGATTAAAACACGGTATTTCAGTCGTAGATATCTTCATTTGTTGATGAGTTACACACAGTTTAGTAAAGAGTGTTTTTTTTGTTTGTCGGATTGTAAAATGGACAGCCTGAAGGAGCAACGAACTGGTTTTTTGAGTTTTGGGAATAAGAAAAACTCACAAGGAGCAAGGTCAGGTAAGTAGGGGGGTGGGAAAGAACAGTGATTGAGTGTTTGGTGTCCCTCAGACGTTTCAGTACTTCAATGTAGGTAATCTGGTTGACTGTAGAGCCTTCAGCGAGGTACTCGTAGTGAACAACACCCTTAGCATAAAAAAAACTGTCAGCATCACCTTCACATTCGACCGAACTTGGCGAGCTTTTTTGGGTCTTAAGGGACATTTGACTCACCCATTGGGACTCACCCAATCACGTCTGGGTTTTTGGCCGTCGGTCATCAGGCGTGGCACAAATTTTGGAGTGACGCGGTGCATCTTCAATCTTTCGGTCAAAATCTCGTAACAAGATCCAACTGATATCCCACTCTCTTCGGAAAGCTCCCTAATGGTGAAACATCGATTTTCGTGCACCAGGGTGTTGATTTTGTCAACGTGTGGGTCATCAGTTGACGTCATCGTCATCAATCGACTGTCGTCCACCCTTGAAACGTTGATGCCATTTGAAACATGCAGTACGCTTCATGGCAACATCGTGTTAAGCATGGCAAGTGTTTCTGTTGCAGATTTCCCTAGTTTTACACAAAATTTTACAGCAATTCGTTGCTCCTTCAGGCTATCCATTTTACAATCCGACAAACGAAAAAAACACTCTTTACTAAACTGCATGTAACTCATCAACAAATGAAGATATCTGCGACCGAAATACCGCGTTTTAATCAGCTGATTTATACAAACCTAGCAACACAAAGCGGATTCTCCTGAAACTAACTAGAGCAGCGAAGTTCAAACAGTCTGCGTATTTTTTTAACAGACCTCGTAGAACACAATATACTGATCGGTTAACAATGTAACAGAGCATTTGCTATTTGTGAACTATATAGTGATATATGCAAGCATTTTCTGTCATCTTTTGATGGTAAGAAATTAATTTTCACAAAATTTACTTAAACATTTATTAACACTTGTCTACAGTAACACTTACTTTTTTGATTATGAGGACGGCCGTTTTGGGAGATATGTCCTATCGTAAGCTCAGACCGTAACTTTTTAGGTGTTTGACAATTATTACAATGTCATAATGTACCTTTACTTGTATATGATGTTATCTGAGTGTTTATTACTATGTAAAGTGTGGTTTTCCTCAATAAGGTGTATGGATATTTCCACAATGACTTCCATCAATTTCTTGGGCTTACAATTACACTTACAGAAAAACATGTATATAAATAAATTTAACTTGTACCAAAACCCCACTAACATTAATACTAAAATTCACAACCCCTTAAACCACCCTCACCAACATAAATTAGCCACTTATAACGCTGTGATACTTCGTCTGTTAAAATAACCATTGGACAAACAAGAACACAACTAAGAGTTAAACACCATAAAATAAGTAGCACAAATCAAAGGATACAACACAACAATGATTGAGACATTACATGACTGCCTGAAAAATAAACTCAATAACCTAACCCCAAATATCCAATATGATAAACCTATAAAATACTCACACTACCATACAGATCATCAAAAAATCATATACCGACTAACACATTTTGTAATATAATTACAGAATAGCTTACTATATTTTTCGACAATATAACACCCATGAGAACGATTTTTGTCCATAGAAATAGTTTTCCCAAAAATATGTTTCTGCGTTTGGCTTTATTATCATATAATTTATTTATACAATTATACACTTAATTTCATATTAATTACATTCAATGTAATTGAAATGTATGAGCATTAAAAAGCTAACAACATACTTTTTAAAATTTTCTTACTAAAATCAAATAATTCTATTTCAGTCTATTTGAGCCATGTTTTATGAATTTCAGAACCTAATACGCCAGGAAAGTTCATAGTGTGGTTTCGAAATGAGACTACATTGCTTGTATTGTGGCAGCCTTCATATCCTGCAAGTATTTACACTCATTACAAGGTCTCCATAGATCCTCCTGATGCTCCTGAAAGTGTTCTCTATGTAGAAAAAGAAGGAGAACCTCCAGGTCCTGCGCAGGCTGCCTTTAAAGGATTAGTACCTGGTAAGTTGAGAGAAAAATAAACTGAGTGATTGACTGAGTTATATTGGCTGAGTGATTGATAATAATAAAAGAGGAACTTATTTATGTTGATTATATACTTCTTCACTCTTAAAATTTTTTGAATGTTCTCCAGGTAATTAGCATATCATAAATGATTAAATACAATAAACCTACAGAATTTGACTAAAGAGAAACAAAATTTGAAGTCAGATTGTTTTCTTATGTAATGCTAGGAGAAATAGCAGCTCAAGTGTTAAGTTAATAGGAGGTTATTACAAAAAAACATTGTTGCAAGAAATTGTATGTTTATTAGGTACTGAAATTGCTGACTGAATATAAAAAAACACCCCATGCCAAATCTACTTCGATATTCCATGATGCAACAAAAAAATTAAACGTTTCTTGACAAGATTGTTTCTGGTGTTAAACCATTGGTCTCATAAGAGAATTTAGAGAAAAAAATCAGTGGAATGAAGGTAAAGCTTTTTACTGAAGAAACCAAGAAAATACCCATGTTCTCTATAAGAAATGTTAGGACAACTGTATATTGGAATAAGTACGATGTTCTTCTGGTAGATTTTATAGAATGAGACTCAAATGTTAAAGATCAAGATCGCTGCGAAACTTCAATAAAATTATAGAGAATGATATAAAATAAATGTAATGGAATGCTGAGATCTGGCCTAATGTTCTTCTATGGCAACTCACAGGCCCTATACAGCAATCATTATGCAAGAACTTCTTAAACATTTGAAATATTAAAACTTTGATCACCCTTTAAGATATCCCTGAGCCTATCACCAAATAACTTTTGTGTTCTCTAGCGTAAAAAGTTATCTTGCATTTCGAAGATGATATGAAACTATAAGATAACGTTGTTACTTTAAAAAATAGTCTATAATGGTGATTTTTGATACTGGTATTTTAGTTGTTTATGGCAAGTGACTATGTAGGAAATCAACAGAGTATACTTTCTGAATAGCCTAGTATTGTACAGGAAGTTTTCTCTCTTTCATAACATTGCTGGAAATTTAGTTACACGTACCACCTCCAATCATTTTATCAAAGGTCGTATGTGTTAAAGTACCTTTGTTGCATAGTAGCCGTTATGTGTTTCACAAAATTACATGTGTTCACAGTAGCGTTTGTTTTTTTTTTCTTGTTTAATCATGTAAAACTCAATACTCATGTTGTTATTTACCACTATCAGTTTTTTAAACATTTATAGAACCTACTACCCTAATGAGGTTATTTTCACAGGTGGTTATCAACCGGATAATTGTGTTGAATGTTCATTCTATTATCAGGACATTCTTACACTTACGGATTACCCTCAATTTGTAGTTTTTTTATAGTTGAACCTTTATCATTTCAAAGTTTTAACAACATTCGAAAGTAAATCTTTGTTTTCTAACTCCAAGAGTTTTCTGTAATTATTTGGGATTCTAATAATCTTGTAGTTGGAAACATTTTATAATTAATACACAGGCTTTAGTTATAGGGTGTTAGGGTTTGGACACTGTGGGATACTCAAAAACACAGGAAAAGACTAATCTGCTGTAGAAGCTACAGTTATGATGATAAGAAAACCATGTGTCATGGCATCTAATTTTCATGGGATTTAAAGTATGTGGTATTCATTGTATAGTATAAGGAATAGGCAATCTGAAGGTAACAATAAACTGAGGGAAATGAAGGTACTTTCTGCCCTGAGACCTCTAAGGGTCTTCAGTTTGTTTAAGCCATAAAGAAAAATAGGTAGCTATAATCTTTTGCTTCGGATGATCTTTTGATCGGAGTACCATCACAGTCAAGCATACTCGGTTTTGAGTGGGTTGATTTTTGTAACAGCCATGATAGTCAAGTTTAACAATGGTGTTAGAGACAGTTTTTCATTGACTTTTTCTTATGCTTTTCTCTTTATATATGGTGATTTAATGTAATATTTATTTTTTTAAATTTATTTGTATTTTATAATATAATTTTTTTTCTCTTTTCCCTTTAGTATAGTTTTCAGTTTCTTTGTTTCTTATTTGTTATTTGTACTAACTTCCTATATTTTTTTTCCTTTTAGTTCTTTACTTCTGACATTTAGTAGGTTTAGTTTTAGTTTAAGTTTTTAGTATTAATAATTGATATTGGTAAGGAAAAAATGTGTGTACGTACCTGAAACCTTACATGAAATGTCAGAGAGGATTTTAAAAATTATCTGACATGAATTTTTTGTTTCGTTTAGCAAAATAGTGTTACATAGTTACAAAATAATGTTAATTATTTCTGTAATTTAATTTATATTGGATGTGTTCAGGTCGAGCATACAACATTTCTGTGCAGACAGTAAGTGAAGATGAGACTTCAGCTCCTACAACAGCTCAATACAGAACAATACCATTAAGGCCAATTATGTTTACATACGATAAAGCTTCAGTTACATCAAGTAGTTTTAAAGTTCACTGGGAACCTCCTAAAGGAAACAGGTAATTTTTTTGGAATCCCTGTATTTAAGTTGTAATTGTTCATTACATTTTCACAATATCTTTTTGAAATAATGTCATTTGGGAAAAACTACTGTTGGCCTATGTACAAATTTCTAGGGTTCATATCTCTTTTAGTAAGCCCAAGATGCATATAAGCTTTTATTTGTCATAACTTAGGTTGTAGACTTCTTGTTTTGTCCCTTATTTAGCATCTCTGAACAAGACACAAAATTTGTTATTCTGTAACACTATTATATGCCTTATGGTTTTTATCATTTTGTTCCATTTTCAAAAAATTGTCTCGATTAAATAAAGATGTAAATTCGTTCTGGAAGTAAGTTTTTATCTATTCAATCAAAAGAAATTTTTTATATCAATGAAAAGAGAAGTGACTATATAAAACAGAATTCTCTATGACACTGATGCACTATGAGCTACAAATGTGATCTAGGTAGGTTATATGGGCACTACAAATTTCTCATATGTAAAAGTATAAACTTATAAGCATTGAAAATAACTAATTAAATTATATATATATATATATATATATATATATATATATATATATATATATATATATATATATATATATATATATATATATATATATATATGATGAATAGTTACTATCTGGAGTACTGACTCACTCTTCTACTGTTGCTGGGTTCACCTCGTCAATGCTGGATGAGATTCTAGCAAAACGTAGGAACTGTGAATTTATGGACTGCAGAATGAACGGATGTACTCCAGATAGTAACAATTCATCATATATATATATTTATATATATATATATATATATATATATATATATATATATATATATATATGGATAACGTTAAATATCAAGAATATATATATATATATATATATATATTTTTTAAAATTTTTTTAAAATTTTTTTTTATGGTGTTTCTCTTCGATTGACAAAGACCACTGTGTGGTTGAAATATATCATTGTTTAAGTGCTTTTATGTGTTTCTATTTCAAGACTACAGAGTGGACTCTTACCAAGGTAAGTCTGTCAGTCTCCTAGTCCAAAAAATCTATATATATATATATATATATATATATATATATATATATATATATATATATATATATATATATATATATATTTCGTGATATTGCACGTCGTCCATTATTTTTCTGTTGCACTGACTTTATGAAGTTATTATTATTAATTGTAAATAATGTTTTCCACCACTAAGTGCAATAATTTTACCTTATGTGACGAGGCACCTTTCGGTCACTTGACCATTGTCGAATCACTGAATTAATTTCCTCTTTTTTTCTGGTGTGGATGTTCGGTTCATGATGTTGGTATTTGTTGACGTCATACATGTTTCTTCATTAAACCGCGTGTATAATGTTTTTGAATAGTACGTCGTCTGCATATGTTGTTTCTAGGTTCATTAATTTGTCGTGTATATTTTTATAAATGTGGTATTTTTCTAGTGAGTTTAGTTCTATTGGGTTATTATGTATTTCAAGTATGGTTAGGTTATTTTCGTAATTTGTTATTTCATGTTTATGTGATATTAGGTGTGCTGCAACATTTGATGTTTTTGTATTTTTATTTTTGAATGCTCTGTAATGCTCTTCAAATCTTATTTTAAATGATCTGTTTGTTTTTCCTATGTAAAATGTGTTGCAGTCGTTACATGTAGTTCTGTAAATTCCTGATAGGTTATGTTTTTCTGTATTTATTTTGTGGTTTGTATTATTAAGATATTTTATTATTTTGTTGTTTGGTTTGTATGTTGGAGTGTAGTGTTCTTTGTTGTGTATATTTGTTATTTTTTTCCATTTTGTTATTGGTGTATTTATATTTTAGGTAGATTTTTTTCATTATTATTTTTGTGTTCAAGTTGTAGTGTTGTGTTGACGTTAGGTTTTTTTGTAAATTTATTGTATATGTTTTTTATAAGGTATTTGTTGTATCCATTTTCTATTGCTATTTTTGTAATGTTATCTAATTTTTCATTGAATTTTAGTTTGTTATCTTGTGTGTATTTTATTTCTTTATTTATCATGTTACTAAAAGTGTTAATTTTGTGTGTCCAGGGGTGGTTAGAATTGTTGTGTATTGTGGTGTTGTTGGAACACTGTGTTGTTTCTGTGCTCTGTAGTTTCTATTTTATTATTGTTTATATTTAATGTAATGTCAAGATAGTTAATTGTTCTGTTTGTTTCTGTTTCGAAGGGGAATTCTATGTTTTCGTTGTATGTATTTAATTTTAGTATAATGATGTGTTCGTTGTGAATGGTAAGTTGGTATATCATCTACATATCTTGTCCATAGCAAAATATTATGTGTGTTTGTTATAGGTTTAACTATTATTTGTTCAAAGTGTTGTAGACCCATATCATCAGTCATGACAGAAATATATCTACCCTATAATTGAAGGTGTACGAAGAATAATAATAAAGGATAGAGGGAGTAAAGTTAAAAATATTGATAGGATCTAATAGTGCTCTATTAATAGGAATAGGGGAAATTGGGGAGAGGTTGTATTGGTAACCCATTTCCTGAAGTAGACATTTTCTGTACTGAGAGAAATTTCTACCTTCTCTGAGAATGTAACTTAATGAGATACTTTTTTGAATGTGGTGATATATTTGTTATCACTATGTTTTTGTGATTGTTTTACAGGGCGATTAATATAAAACTCATTTCATGTGTATTTTAAGAGAAAAAAATGTACAGAATATCTGGAAGATTAATTATTCATAAAAGTTTGTGTTGAAAAACGGCCGTGCCAGGCCGCCTCTTGGTGCAACTGAATACATTCCATGTTTTTAGCAGTTTGCTGGAGCGTTGCGTTGTCATACTTTTGATTTTGCATGTAATATTGTTCATCAGATCGTCCAAAGTCTGAAGGCATGTAGTGTAGACTCTTCCTTTTAGATAACCCTACAGGATGAAGTCGGGTGTGGTCAAGGCCGGTGACCTTGGGGCCACGAATTCCTAAAAACAATGTGATCTTTAAAGTAACGTGGATCAGCGTCATAGACTCATGTGACACATACGTTACATGCCATAGCAATTGGCATCGTCCTGTTGAAATTACTCTTGATGCTGCTCAATTGTATTCAATTGCTCAACGAATTCACTGAAAATTCGCCAGTGCTCTTCTTGTTCAATGTACTATTGAAAAAAATTGGGCCCCACTATTCTCTGCTGATACTGCTTACCAAACTCAGTATCAGCAATATCACTCTCTTGACAAATGTCAAATTCTCTCTGCTGACAAATGCGTGTCATGCAATCAAAACTCCAAGACCTCCTGCATCATTTGACAGGCAAATGAAACCTACTCAAGTAATGGACAAACGAAAATCATGATTTTTATATGAATCCTTCTGTATATGTTTTGTTGTTTGACTGTGGTATCACATTGGATGCCAAATACCTCTCAATAAGAGATTTTAGCCAAGGAACATATGTGTGAAATAAAGGAACAGGAAGATGTTACAATGTTGGCAAATTGGGCTATTCAGAAGCATGGATAAAAAATTCCGGATAAATGAGGCACTCCCTGGTTCTATTTTGGATGAGGTCTTGTTCTATGCTGTTAAAGATAGAACATACAAAACAATTGAATATCCTGATGGTATTTATTTTTTAAGTATATTAAAAAATTCATTTCAAATTCTACATTTAATATACAATCAACTTTTAAATTTAGAATGTAAACGGTGTAATAATTATTTACAGAATAGAAAACACAACTGGACTAATGACCTAACACCATTAATGCTAAATAAATATCTATTTTCCAAAAAAAATTTGATTAGATTAGGATGTGTCATCATGGCCGAAATAATAAATGTGTCATATAGTATCAATTTGTTTAATTATGTAGTCCGAATAGTCAATTGGACACACTTATCAAAATCTTAGGTTTATCTATAGTGGTGAACTGTTTATTTACTTATAAAAGTTTGATATACAGCTTGCTTTATGCCATTTTCATTATGAATCTAAGGGGTCACGTTGTTTATGAAATAAATGTAAATAAATGTATGTATTTGATGTTTATTATATGTAGAAGTTTTACAACTTTAACACAAGTTTTATAAGTGACCACAATTATTTCTGAATGTTGAACATTGTGATTTCATCAAAAGTGTTTAAAAAATATGTCTTTGTCCTATTAATCTTGTGTTTTAAAATTACCTCGTGATATCTTATTAATGCAAGAGCACACATCTACATTTGTAGTATGGAAGTTGCCATGAATAACTGTCTTAAATATTTTACTTTAGTTTTGTGTCTGGAATATGAATATTTTGGAAACTCAAATGAAGGGTATGCAGCAGTTTAAGCTTAGAAATAATTTTAATTCGATTTTAATGTAAATAAATTTAGAATACGTTTTAAACATTTTCTAAATTTAACAAACTATTGAATGCCATTTTGACAAATTTGAAATAGATCTTAGCTTGATTTTACAGAGTTTAGTAGATATTTTATGAATTTAGTTTGTCTTTTGTGTTTTGATATTTTTCAAAACTAATCAATTTCCTCTTAGGCAAAAATTTAATAAATGTTAGATTATTTTTTGAGTAATAATCTGAGTATTAAGCCTTGATTTAGTATATTTTTTCAGTCTAGAAAATTGTTTCAATATTTATACAGAAATGTGATTTGTTTGTTTTTTTTAATTATTTACAGTATATGTACAAATTTATTTTAAAAATTCTAGTACTATGTTTATTGTTAAAAACATGAGCCTATACAAACAGCTAATAATATAAAGTAATCTAGAAATGGCTAGGGAGGAAAGGCTAATAAAGTTAAACATTTAAAGCAGTTTAAATAAATAGATGATATGAGGAGTTAGATGTATTATAGAAACCTGGATGTTATGAGGAGTTAGATGTTGTATTATAGAAACAAAAAGACAAGAGAAGACATTACAAATAATTATAAGTAGAAATCAGATAAATATAAATAAATTATGATGACAAAAATATTTTTGGAAAATATGAACTGGCAATGGTTTACAAAAGTCTAGTAGTGTTTTCAAGAAAACTGCACTAATGTGAAAAGATCAAAGTAATTTTTGAAGTTTTAAATTTTAAACTAAATGTATTTAAGTCTTAGAAACATTTATAATTAGATATTATTATTATTAAGTATATGTAATTAAAATTTAAAGCTTAATTTATATTATTAGTGGTATTTAAAGAGTCATAATTTAATAATCAACGCTTCCCCAATTAGTGCTGATTCCTTACAGTATTTTTACAATTTCCCTTCAAGGTCATTAGCGATTTATATCAACTCATAATAGCTAGCAAAAAAACTGGAGAATATATGCTTAATACTTTATAGGCAACTGCAGAATCACATTCAACATTTTGCAACCCTCTCAGTTGCTGTCCTGTCTATTAATATAAATAAACATCCTGTCTACTATTTTTATTTCGACAATTAAGTAGGCTGCATATCATAGTGTATTTATGTTACTTTGCCATCTGTAACCATGATGCAAGTCATTCGCTCTCAGCCTTCTTGACCAAACGACTTTGAGAATATAGTGTTAATATGCCGGTTTAAAAAGTTCCAATGTTGAAACTAAGATAGAATAACAGGTAAGATGTAAAATTACAAATTGTAAGATGTTGGTTAGAGGTTAGAGGTTGGTTTAGTAAATATATAAACCGAATTGCAAAAAAAATAATAAATCTATTACAGTACTATTGAATACATATATCACCTGACGTAATTTTGTTCAACTTGTTTAGCTGTTTCAAATAGCACTGTATAGCCACAGAACACATCTACAATGTTAACTAGGGTATTACCAAGGAATATATTATGCAATAACTCAACTCGCTTTAAATCAATAAATTATTCCTGATTTTATAAGTAATTTATTACTATTCTCCAGGGGTTCGACGATTTTAAAGAGTATAAATGAAACAGTATGAAAATATTATTTAATATGTTAAACTGGTATTTAATTATAAATAAAAGAATAAATATGCTACAACTTACAATTATAAAAACTTTATTATATTATTATACACGTTTCAATGACAATATGTCATCATTTTCAATGATACTACACAATTTAAACTTAATTGAAAAATCATAACCTATTAGTTTTTTGAAACGTGTATGATAATAAAGTCTTAATAATTGCTAGTCATAGCATATCTATTCATTTATTTATAACTTTCACTCACAAGCCAGCTCGAATATTTTTTATATGTTATTTAACTGATTATTTAATTTAATTAAGAATTATAAATGATAACATTGTAAATAATTATTGAAAGGAATTTATAACCCCGAATGTATTAAATTGCATTAAAAGTTAAAATGGTTCATTTTAAATTGGACTCATTTTGTTTTTGCTAAGAGCAAATTTTAATTTATTGAAATAAAGTTAAAGTCTTGATCTCTAAAATTAAACCATATGATTTATTTATTTCAAAATTATAACAACATTGGAGTGACTGTGGAACCATATTTTTTAAAAAGTTTAAGTTTTAAGATATTTATAAAATAACTTTTAGTTTGTAATTAATATTTTAAAGTTATGGCATCAATATAATAAAGAACATCACAAGGGGCCATAAAAAACGAATTATTTAAAAACTAAGATATAAATAATATTAGGTATCCAAATTTACTGTTATAGTGAGTTTAATTTAATTTATTTTGTTGTGTTGATTTACTGTTATTTAATTACAGTAGAGGGTAAATAATCCGAACGCCTTCTTTAACACTTTGTGCTGCTGAAAATCCTCGTTTTTTTAGTTAATTTTGTAATATTGCTAAACGTGCAGATATATTTCAGTGAAACTCGAGGACATCTTTCCTTTACCCTCACGCACTAGAAAAACCCGATTCAGTTGATCTTGAAACGATAAACAATTTATAGTAGTTATGGCAGAGAATCCCCGAATATGCATCTAACAATGTAATTCTTTTGTATTAAATACATTATTCTTTGATTTAATGATAGCGTGGAATAAACTATGGCCGGAAAGTGAACAATCAGATGCTGACATGGATGAAAATCAGTCTGAAGCACTTGAGTTTGTGAGAGAGTTGGTCATGTTATGCCTGTCAGTTCCAGGCTTTCAAGAATGCGATGGTACTGACGCTGTGGAATGGTTGGATCTTGAAAAAAATGACTTGAGCTATGAAATACTGAATAACAACATCATATCTTCAATGCAAGAGCCAGAAAATCAAAAATGCAGTAACAGTGAAGAAGATTCAGCGTATGATGCTGTACCTACACATTCAGAAGCTTTTAGATCATTTGAGAAAGTAATGTTTTGGTATAAAACTCAGCCCGAATGCACTCAAGTTCAGCTCCTGCTACTTAAGCAAATGAAGGCTTTAGAGGATAGAAAACAAGTTCCGAAACTCACACAACTCAAAATTAGCAAGTTTTTTGCATTATATTCTAGTGATTTCGTACAGTTGTATAAATGTTTATGTGTATAGATACATAGATTTGTAAATATGTAGTGAATTGTTTTTGTAAAACAAGTGCATTCGTCTGTATTTAAAGATGCAAGTAAATCAAAGTACAATAGTTATGTACACATGTAAGTACAAAAAGTGTTTATTTTCATTCGTCTTAACATTTTTAGTGTAACTAGGAATTTCTACTTTATGTTCGAAAATCTGAACAAATCGGAAATCCGAACCCCACCCTCCAGTCCCAATTAGTTTGGATTTTGACGCTCTACTGTATTAACGTATATGACTAAACATCTTTTATTCATAAAATAATGATGTTTGTACCATAAATATTAGTTGTTTTACTATAAACTTATTTATTCTGCTTTTGCTTTTAAGTTTTCCATGATTCCTTCTTTTTAGTATTTCTGTCATCTCTTCTGACCACTCAATTCTTGGTTTTAGGTCTTTTCTAATCACACTGTTGCATTTTAAACCTCTTTCTAACTTTAGTTCTATGATATTTTCTTCCGTTATCCCCATTTTATAGACACAGTGAAGCATCTGTTAACAGCTGTCCTAGTTTCAAATTTTTTCTGTAGTTTTTGTTTATTTCTGTAATTTTCTTTTGTTTTATAAAGAGAGTTAATATAGAGTAGGGATATTTATATATTTTTGTGTTTTTGTTTCAGTGAGTTTGACAAATACCAAGTAGTAATCAACGTAAGAAGACAAGGTGGGACTGGTGCACCTATTGTACGCAACAGAGATGAACCAACTGAATGCGAATTTAGGGAGAACTTGGAACCTGGGAGAACATATCATGTGTTAGTGAAAACTGTATCGGGCAAAGTGACCAGTTGGCCTGCTGCTGTTAATGTGACTCTGAGTAAGAAATATGAACATTATATTATTAGAGTATATTATAATACATAATGTAATCAGGGAAATCATCCCTTAGTGTTAGGTTACTTCCCAATGAAGAAGAATGAGGGATGTAGGTCATGGAGGAAGTACTTCTTTTATCTCTTCTTTAAAATATACCAACAACTCTCCTCCAATCTCTCTTTATCCAAGGACTAGATCTTCTACTTAGAAGTGGAAAGATGAATTCAGTGAATTTCTAAATATACATCATCAAAATCCACTCTTGTACTTCCTCACCATACCTATTTGTAGAATGAATTAGAAGAGAAGATATTAGGCAAGATAACTATTTATAGGAAAACAGCTTGTAATTAGCTGATGAAAGAATTGTAATAATTATTGATAATGATCATAGAATGAATAAAATTCAAATAATTAAACTAAATTCATATTTTTCTTAATATTTTAAAATTTTATAAAATTAATTTATAAAATTTATTATTAATTAATTTTTGGCATTTACAGTGTTTTCCTTCGCTTTTAGTTATAGCCACCATGTAACATAATATTCACAAATTTTATTTTTGTAACTAGTTTTGTACAATTCATTAATACTTCAAATTATTTTGTTTAATAGAACCGTTGCCAGTACATGAGATTAAAGCAAAGATTGACAACGCTACAGGAGATGTTACAATTTCTTGGGTGCCAGATAACTCCAGCTTTCAAGAAGAATATAAAGTAAAGATTTAGTAACATTATTTATATGTGTTATAAGAAAAAAAATCATATTCGGCCATTCATTTTTTTTTTTTAGCCTGCTCTGTAAAATTTCTCACATTGAACAACTTTTCCTTTTAAACCCTTTGCGCTCCATTTTCTTTCTTTAGTTTTCCAGACCTCCACCATCTGATGTAGATCCTAGTCAGATAACTTCTTTATGGTTTCTGTCTTTTATATAAACCTTTTTGTAATATTACTCTTTATGTATTTAATTTTTAAAATTGTATTCGAGTATACCATCAGCCTTTCCTTATTTATTCTTTATTTATTATTATATTTAAGTCTTTATGGTTTTTATTTTAGATATTCGTTTCTATAAAGCTATTGAAATTGGGTTAAAACTCGATATTTTTAGTCTTAAATAAACAATTAGGCCAGTTCTGATTGTGTTATATCAGATTTACTCAGACTCTTTATATATTTAACCTTTACCAGGAATATTTGGAAACAACAAAGTAAACATTTAAGGGGTAACTTCATTTATTAGGAAAATGCTTTTAAAATATAATTTAACTTGTTATTTTGTGTATTAATGACATGTGTTTGTATTTATTATAGGTTAGCTATTCAGAAGTAGAAATTTTAAATGGTGACAGTAACTCCATGTACACAGACAAAACAGAGCATTTGTTGGATTCCTTACTACCTGGGCGGAACTATTCAATCACTGTCCAAGCCGTGTCCAATGGCATGGAGAGTAATGAATCTGTCATCTATCTAGTAACCAGTAAGTGTTACTGTATGTCTTAAAACAGTTATGAACCAAATTAATCCGATTAGAAATTTGTGATGTCATGATTACAACATGCTTTGTTATGCTCAATATTTATTTTAACCTATTTATGGCCAGTATTTATTTTTGGAATGTTTGAATGAATTTTTACACATTATTAAACACATATGTACTTATTATTTATTTTTTTTCAAGTAATCGTTCCTGCTTCATCATTGAAGCTGTTGCAAAAACGACACAAGGAATATAGGAATACATTATAAAACTCTTGTTTTATTCTTGTAGTTTGTAAAAATATAAAAAGATATTTTATAGTTTAGAGAGTTGTCAAATGACAAGAATATTGCACAAAGATCATACTTTTGGTTGATATTTAGTTGAGTATGAACAAAAAATTTGTTTCAAGTTTTGCCATTTTTATTTGCTATGAAATTCTATACACATTTTTCAATTCCTTCTGTTAGTTCACACTCTTCTTATACATACCTCCTTTAAATTTTCAATCGTTAATAAAACACTTTTTATTCATCCACCTAAGTTGAAATACATTTTTTTAAACTTGTAGGGGATGACACGATGTTAATACAGTTTTTCCAAATATTAATTTAATAATTAAATTTAATTACTTAATTTAGTTTTATATTAGAGAAAAACTTTTCTCACAAAAGGGGCAAGGTATGCAATTAAGGTATTTTGTGCCATTTGGCTTAAAATAAGTGATAACATATGATTTCATAAAACAGCTGATTTTATGTTATAGGCTATGTGGTAGAGCAAGTGTTTTAACGCATAGGTTATGTTACTTTATTTATATTAATTGCATAAAAAGTAACTAAAGTAAAATTTTTTGTTTACTTTAGCAGCTGCACTTGAAGTAGCTTTAAGAAGCTATCAGATTTTAACTTAAGTAGGAGTTTACTTTAGTCTTTTTAAATATTACTTGTTCCTGTAATGCTTGACCATATTTTCCTGCACATCTTTGATGTTGTTGATTTACATAATGGGCAATACATTTTTTGTTTTTAAATAAAAATGTGTAGTTTCATTAAATATAGATCCAGGAGAAGTTTTGCTCATAATAATTGATGAAACGTAATAATAATGAATAATTTTTATACCAATAACACGGTTTAGGAGAAAAGGGCTAGACTGCTCTACTTGGGGCGTAGGGTTTTCAAGGAAGATAATCTGACCAAAACTGTTATTCAGCCACCCTAAGTTTGACCCTAGATACTTAATTTCTGGCCTGTAGAGGCCAAGTTGATCTGACAGCTGAAAAAGCACACAGAAATTCTTTGGTGCTACCAGAAATCAATCACAAAACCTTTAGTTTAGTAGTCACATGTACCTTGATCACTTAGCCTCGTGATGAAACATAAACAGTACAGAGACGAAAGTATCAAACATTCCATAAACCCCTTTGCCAAACTGAGTTTGAATGTAAATATCTACATTTCTTCCTAATTGTGCTGAACATAGTAACATAGTGTATTTTCAAGCTCTACAAAAATGCTCTAAGCTCTACAAAAATAGGCCATAACCACTTGGTGGGATTACAGAATGATAGGGTGAGAAATTTTGATTCATTTAGTCAGGTCCACCCATATTATTCAGACTTTCATTATCTGTGGCTGTTGGATCTGGTTTTTTAATTTTTCTGCTAAGGAATATCTTGAAGCATTTGCACGTTATTGAAGATAGATATTGGTGACACAGTTGTCATTCCATGTATGTTGTGGTGCTAGATAGATGCTGGGTAGTATCTATAAAGTAGAAGATAATTCCTTTCAGAATTCATTGTACAGAATCGATGGGAGAATTGTAATGATCTAGATCAACTGACTCTTTTAAATTTTGTCCGTCTGTAGAGGTTGATTACTGATGACTGTTGGTCACTTTTAAAGTTGCTTGTTGCAATAATTTTGAATTCACTAATTAAATTATAAGTAATTATTGCTTAACTGAAAGATTACTTTTGAACTTACTTTCTGATGAGTTTAGAAACAATCATTTCGTTGACGAAGCAGGTCAGGCTCATCAATGTAATGACTGTTTCGAAACGTGTCAGCAAGTTCAAAAGAATTCACTCAGTTATGCAATCATTACTTATAATCTTTTAAATTGTACGGCACACAAAATTTAACTGTCATTCCATCTACAAAGAAGAAGAGGTATTTCTTTCAAACCGACAATTTCTATCCAAATGCTAATAATTTGGATAAAGGTGAATTGCATATAGAGTCATATCACTTCATGTCGTGGGGAGAGCTACATATCTTGAAGTTCCCTGAAGTACAGTTGCACTAGTCCAGCTTGTTGGGGGAACTTTCCAGATTTAATACTCGTATCTAGGTGCTATGTAAGTTAATGCCACATATGTTGAGTGTATTGTGTAATATTGTATTATAGAGTTTTTTAAATAATTGGAATATATTTTTGAAAGACATTAGCAGATTTTTACACCAGTACATTTTGATTAATTAATTAAAATTCTATTCTCTTTACAGAACCATCCGCACCTATTATTGAAGAACTGCGGTCAGTAGAGTTTGGATTGAATATATCTTGGAAGTCTGATGTCAATTCGAGACAAGATCAGTTTGAAGTTATCCACCAAAGAAATGACTCAGGTAAATAAACATTATTGCCTTTTAAATTAAGCACTACCATCTATGTAGTCTGACAAAATAGAGTCAGGTATTATCAGAGTGTGGGGATTTTGTTGGCTATTGTTGGTTATTCCTGTGTTACTAGTAAGACAATACAAAACTTTAACTGGTGGTGTAGAAAATCTTAAGGAATACACAGAAAATAATGCAATTTGGACATTTAAACCCTAAAATTATAAATTACAAGTAAGTATGAAAATAAAATAAGCTCCCTTTACAAACTCTCAAAGCCTGTTTTATTTAGAAAACAGAGAAGCATTTTATACTGCAATAAAATATACATATTTTGCATAATAAAAGTGTCTGGTAAGGATGGCTTGATTATAAAACATTTTAAGTTTGCTAATATAAACATTTAACTCTGCAAACAGTTTAAGCCTACATATGTTGTTAGAAAAACCAGGTCAGTTAATTATTACTTTACATAGAACACTTCATTTTGTTATAACCAATAGAATCTTAGGTTATTTTTCTAATAACTAAGTCCTTCCAGATACTTTGTATATTTTAATACAGCCACAAAATAAAATTACTAAATAACTTGGCAATTCTTGGAGATTTACTTAAGAAGTCTACTTTAATAATACTTTAGTTATTTTTTTATCATTTATTCTATATTTAGTAATTTTTAGGTTGCAAGTGGTTTTATTCATGGTGGGCTACAAGCTACTTAACAATGTTAATACAAATAAAAAAATTATCTGTTAGAAAAAATTGTTTTCAAATTTTTTTTACAAAAGCAATTTTATTAGTTACTGTAGTTTTTTCTTGAGTACAAATTTTATTCATAAAAATTATGAAATTTAATTATATGTCTACTGCTTATGTAAAACAAAAGGCTTTTCTTAATTATTAGCCTAGGAAATCATAAATAAAAGTAAAGACAGAAATTACACACCTTGTAGAGTTTTATTTGTTAAAAATAAACGCAATGGCATAACATACTGAACACTGTGTAGTTTAATAAAATATAGGCATTATCAAAATAAGGTGCATTGCACTGTAATGTAACGTTTTTGAAACCTCTAATAGTAGGAAATTAAAAAGACATAAAGCTCAGTAAGTACTGTATTGTAATTAAAATAAAATCAAACTGTAACAAGATTATGTCTTGGTGCTTTATCAGCTCTAGCAAAGAAACTGAAAATTGTTTTCTGCCTCTTTCGTATTGTGTGATGAACATTTCTTGCCTTATTTCTTGTAGAGGCAAATAAATTGTTTTAAATCTAGATGATTATTGAGAGTAACCCTTACTTACTTTAACTCATTGACTAGGCCATCGATGAGTCTTGCTCAGATCGAGCGATGCTTGCAAACAACATATTAATCTAGCCATTTTCATTAAAACAAAAACTGTTTTTTTTCCATATTGTCACTAATTTCATTGCAGAAATTCCTGGTAGAGTTCATTTTGTTCAGGTTGATCTCCACTTTCACAATGAAGACAGTTTATAATATTTGTTGATGCATGCCAACAGTACCTTTTTGAGCAACGAAAAAGTCTTACCAGTTTTCATTGGTTATGTATAACCAAATATATATATTTAGTTCAGTTCTGATGAGTATTAGGTTAACCTTTTAGTATCTGTTATACCACAAAAATTAATAAAGGGTTTTTTAATACTATTTAGGTATCATTTTTAAGAATTAAACATTTTCCAAACTTATGTAATGATTTCTTACTATAGATCCTTCCATTTTAAACTCTTTAGTTATTTACAATTAAAAAATTTTTTTTATTTTTACTCAGAACATTATTTTTTTACTACTAATAATGTAATAATGTAGATTTCCTTAAAGCTAATTCTGTTTATACATACTATGTTTGGAGTAAGTAACTATATTTCTCGTAAAACATTAATTAAAGTTGAGTACAAGATGTTGACAATTTTCAGACTCTGAGCCAGTGACTACAATCACCACAGATTACAAATTGACCCTGTCAGATTTGTATCCTGGAGCAGGCTACAAGATCAAAGTATTTGCTGTCAGCCATGGTTTAAGAAGTGAACCACACGAGTATTTCCAGGCTGTGTGTAAGTTTAAATTTTCTCTCCCACTTATAAAAACACCTATTAATATTTTGCCAATAAATCAAATCATTTAGTGTGTGACAGGTTAAACTCTAATTCATGAGGAAATTCAGGCTTCACTTTTTAAATTGGATATTTAATGTTATGTTTTTTGAATTCCAGTTCGTCTAATGATCTATATATAGAGACAATGTTGTAAGAAATAAGTGTTGTGTAAGAATATTTTGTAGAAACATGTATTCAACTTCATAGTTACCAATCACGTGGTAAATGAATTTTCATTTTAGCATCTAAGATAACTTTTAGTTTTGAAAACACTATTGGTAAATTTGCTTGTTTTTAAAATAAAATTAATTATTGGTTATTTTAGATCCAAGACCTCCAACGGACTTGTCAATAGAAAAAGTAACTAGCAATTCAGTCTTGGTGAAATGGAAAGGTCCAAATGATTCAATTTTTGGAGAGTATTCCATAAGGTAAGGAAACAACATTTAAATAGTTTTCTGGTGTAATGTTGCAAATTTTTTCATTAGTGTCTTTATATAGAACAAAATTTGTTATTCACAATGTTTGAAAACATTTACAGAGAATCTCATGTTTATAGATGAATAACATGTTTATGATGAAAGTTTTCTTTGTCACAGATATTTCCTAAAACCTTAGAGATTCGACTAGTCACGTCAGAGCTAAGATAATTAATTACTTTATTGATAAAAACATATTCCTCATTAATATAGCATTTTATATTTTTATGTCAATAAATTGGAAATTAGCAAACCCAATTAACTATAGTAGAAACCAAAGATAGCTGTACTGGTTTAGTAAATGAACTGGCTTTTGTTTACACAATCAGTATTATTATTTCAAAAAACTATTATTACCCACTTTGTCCCAGGATAAGATTATTGTTTTTGCTATCCACTGACTACTTCAAAATGTTTGCTCCTAGCACCAAAATCTAAACATTGAATGATTGTATTTTATTTTGTGATAAAGGCTCTTTTCTTTTTCTAGATATGAGTTCAGCACAATTTAAATGATATTTGTGTAACAGTTTGTAAATATATCCACTTATTAATCAAAGGTTAGTGAAAAATGTTTTTTTTAAACAATAAAAATGGTTAATATCATTTAATGGAATGTCATAGAAGCTTCAGTTATACAATAAATTTAAATTGGATTTTTCACTGAGATTTTCAGTACATTGTTTAACAATGTTTTATTTATTAAATTTTCAAACACTGTGGACTAATTTTTTAAACTAAATAAATAAAACCCAGTAACCACAAAAATCTTTATTTTACTAAAATTACTTAATGTACCATTTCGATTACATGGTAATCATCTTCAGAAGCAGTATTTAAAATTAATGTTTGTCATTTCTAAAAATAGCAAAGGTCCCCACCCCTCCTCTCCTACTTATAATCTCAACCAATCATATATCATCATATGTACGTCAAGCTCTAAAGGAGCACATCTTAGCTATTTCTTACAAATACAGCCTTAATATATAACAATCGGAAACAATTCTCTCAAATATATATAAATTGTAAAATCTTATACATATACTACATTTTAATCAATTAAACTGTACAAAGGTAAATTAGGGATAAGTCATTTATCATTATTCAATAAATTATTATTCCTACATTAATGTATATAAATACTATCAAAAACATTTAACAGTCTTCTATCATTTACATTTTTAACTAAATTAACACTATTTAAATTATGGTTTGTGTCAATTATATGTTCAGCTACACTTGATTTTTCTGTCCAAAGGTATTTAATATACAATATACATATCTTGCATATTCTTGATATTTAACATTATCCATTGTTTTTCCGTTGAACTGACTTTATGAAGTTAATATATTACTATGTGAGTAATTTTATCCACCATTAAGTGCAATAATTTTACCTTGAGTGATGAGGCACCTTTCGGTCGTTGACCATTGTCGAATCACTGATTTTTCTCTGCTGTGGATGCTCGGTTCGTGAAGCCGGTGTTTGTTGACGTTACGCGCACTTTTTCTTGATCTGTGTGTATGATATTTCTACAAACAACATATACAGAAGACATACTATATAGAAATATCATACACACAGATCAAGAAAAAGTGCGCGTAACGTCAACAAACACCGGCTTCACGAACCGAGCATCCACAGCAGAGAAAAATCAGTGATTCGACAATGGTCAACGACCGAAAGGTGCCTCATCACTCAAGGTAAAATTATTGCACTTAATGGTGGATAAAATTACTCACATAGTAATATATTAACTTCATCTTGCATATTATATATTATTTATATAATAACCTATCAACTTATTTATTTATTTATAACCTAAAGCAGTTGAGTGCATTGGTTTTTATCCATTGGCATACTTTGGTATACGAACGAGACAGCACACAATCTTGTTAGCATACGAAATTCTCTGGCCCATCTGCCAGTTGAGGAAATAGCCATAGCTGTATTAGATCATCAAGAGAAGAAATTCCAGTTAAAGTTGTTTCACTGAAAAATAATGGCTAATAAACGTTTGGTTGGGATATGACACAAAAAACATTCAGTTGATATCTTAAAATTTTGTTTTCAAAAATTGTTTACATGTTTGCTTGTGTTTGAAAAATTAAAATAAACATCTCTAGTGGTCGGTACAGTGGATCATAGACATAATATGGAAAAAAACATCTGAATTCAGGTTCTTATTAATTAATTTCTTTCAAATTTATTTTGACAATAATATTTTTCTCTCAAAGAAAATTTATTGCTCTAGGTTAATTCCTTAAATATTTATTGCTGTATATTTACATAATTTGACTTAAACCTCAAAAATGGTGTTAAGAAAACAAATTTTGTTTACAGTATTGTATAAATTTCACGTTGTACTATTTTCTTAAGCAAAATTTGTGTAATATAACAAATACTCTTTGTTTAAACAAAACTTTATGTTTAAAATGAAATGTTTTATATTTATAGCTCATTTACTTTCCAATTTATATTTATTGCTAATGTTTTTTTGAAGATACCGCACAGAAGAACATGAGAACTGGGTTAAGCTGCCTCCTATCACCAACACTGAAGAAGCAGAAGTTGCAGAAATGACCCCTGGTGAAAAATACACAATACAAGTGAATACAGTTAGCTATGGGGTTGAGAGTATCCATCCGTTGCAACTCAACCATACTGTCCGTAAGTAAATCTTTCTTAATGTTAAACTCCCCAACCACTGATTATATGAAAGTATTAGTCTAAGCAAACTAAGAGTTTTCAAACAAAAATAATTTTTCAAAAACTTAGAGCAGTTTCAACATTCTAAGGGTCATGATTTAGTTATGCATGTAAAGTTCAGAGTTTTAAATCTGATAGTGCATCAGAAGTTGGCAGTCCCTATGTTCAGCGAGGAAAAGATTCTGTTCCATTAAGAGGAATTATTCAAAGGCAATCACTGCAGTTATACAATGATAAATGGCTTCATCATTTAATCATTTTTCATCAGAACATTTATTATTGGATTTTTCCATTGGTTTCAGTTGTAAATGTTTACATTGAAGTTGTGACATTCAAATCAATCAGAAGATTGTTGGTTTGGAGTTTAAGCAGAACTCCAAATATCTGACCGACTATCCCAAATCGCTAATTAATTAATTAAAATTTACCCCTTTTTTGAAAAAATCCAACCATCCAAATTTTTGATTATCCAAATGGGGTCTGGTCTCAGTTGATTAATATAATTGGAGTTCTACTGTATTAGATTATTCTCTACACTCTGGTGCACTACTTGCCTTTTTATGTTTACATTTATTATGAGGTTTATCACTGGTTGTATTTTAAAATGGATGACCAATTAAAAATACAAAGTGTTAATAGAAATAATACAATATCTTGAAATAAAATGGACCCCTTAGTTAATTTTAATGTCTGCAGTTGTAATCCAAATATTGACATTTGAATCATTGAAAAATTCCAATTGTCAGTGTCTTATGACGAAGTGAGGAAAGTATCATGAACCTGTGCTTAACATTATTGTCTGGAAGTAATTAATTAAAACATATAATCAATTGTAAAATAAGAAAACTAGAATTCTAACCGAAGCGCAATATGTAGTTTTATAAATATATAAAATGCAGTTCATATTCATAAGCCATATAGAATACAAAAAATTGTTATAAATTAATAATTTGAAATATGATTTTTTAAAGTAATTTTAGCATATTGATGATTTTTGTTTAAAAAAATATCACTGAAATAGATGTTTTTGACAAATTTGTGTTTTAAATGTGATATTTTAAAAAGTTTTCTTGAATGAACAAAAAATAGAATTGAATATAAAACATGATTTTGTTTGGAATGACCATATTAAAGAATAATAGTATATCATGGTGCATTTAAATTTATGTAGTGTGATTTATACATGCTTATTCATTTCTAGGTCCTAACCCTGTTTCAAACATTGCCCTCCTAGTGGGATCTACCAATGTCACAATGGAATTCCCACGACCTGAAGGTCGCGTTGAATTATATGATATCAGCTGGGCAGAGGTGGATAATAATGGTGAGGTATTACCTGCTAAATCTAAAAATATGTCTGGCCTGCAAATGGAAGATGAAAAATTTGTAAAAGCACTAGTTGAAGATTTGATGCCTGGAGTTAAATACAATTTTGAAATTCACACAATATCATATGACCTTCATAGTGATGTTACTAGACTTACTTCTAGAACTTGTAAGTATTGACTTTACAGAACAACCCTGATATAATGAAAGAAATTTTATTTTAAAAATATGGTTACTTGATTACCTAGGGTATTGGATGGGAGGGCTTGGACAGATATATCAAAACCACACCAATGAAGACATTTTTACTTAACAAATTGTATATTCATAAAAATTCGTTAAGATGTTTCCACTTAGCCTGTTCTTTTTCTTTGGTGTTTTCCTACAACAATAGGTGTATAAATTTATGCTTAAGAGATTTTCTTGACTAAAGAGAACTTATTTCAAAGTTAGTGTCAACAATATTATCTGTTTTAAATGATTAATGTACACCCCTACTGCAATGAGCTTTCTCTTTCTTGCTTGAAAAAAATGCAGAAACTTAGAAATTGAATCAGTCAACTTGAACAGATAAAGTAAAACTCAAAACAGCATATTGGTGGTATTAATTAATACACTTTACAATGATCTAACACTACCTTACAGTTATTTAAGAAGGCTTTTATCAGTTAATGGCCAAGTCATCATCATCAGAGGGGATAACTTATAACTACAATTATATAGACAAAAAAAACTGAACTACATCTTAAGGTGTCGTGTAGGCAAAGTTATGTAACTTGCAATCAGCTATGCCCTCATCAGTTGATTGATCTTATCACTTTATAACTAAAATTTAAGTTTTAAGCTATTATATTTTGGTTAACTTTTACAAAGTATATATATATATATATATATATATATATATATATATATATATATATATATATATATATATATATATATATTTAGGTTAGTTCTAGTAGAGCTTAAAGCTTATTTAGGAATTTTTGGACTTGATAGGAGACTGACAGACTTACCTCAAGGCAATAGTCCAAAACTGCAATCTCTTGGAAATAAGCACATATAAAACACATATAAAACACTTAATACACTTTTATTTGAAATATTTCGATCAACATGATCTTCTTCAGTCAAGAAAGAGAAAAACAAAAAAAAACAAACAAAAAACAAAAACAAAAAAACTTTTTTTTTTTTTTTTTTTTTTTTTTTTTTTTTTTTTTTTCTCTTTCTTGACTGAAGAAGATCATGTTGATTGAAATATTTCAAATAAAAGTGTTTTAAGTGTTTTATATGTGTTTTATATGTGCTTATTTCCAAGAGATTGCAGTTTTGGACTATTGCCTTGAGGTAAGTCTGTCAGTCTCCTATCAAATCCAAAAATTCCTATATATATATATATATATATATATATATATATATATATATATATATATATTTATTTATTTATTTATTTATTTTTCATTCTCTCATATTTCTTTTTGTGTTTTCTCTTCGATTGACAAAGACCACTGTGTGGTTGAAATATATCATTGTTTAAGTGCTTTTATGTGTTTCTATTTCAAGACTACAGTGTGGACTCTTACCAAGGTAAGTCTGTCAGTCTCCTAGTCCAAAAAATCTAAATAATCTTTACCAATCAAAACTAACCTAAATATATATATATATATATATATATTTTTTTTTTTTTTTTTTTTTTTTAAAGCCTAAAATTGAATGTATCCAGCACTGTATTTCCCTCAACTAAAATTAGCCAATAGCTAAATCTATCTTCGATCTTATAGGCGCTCTCATATAAATCTAGAAATTATAAAATTTGTCTTTAGGACTGCAGGATTAAGCTAATGTTTTTTCTAACACCAGATCTCCAATTTTACATTTGATCGGTGGATGATTCTCATTGTATTTCTTAGCGAATTTTTTTCCTTTTTATCTTCATTTTGAGTAGTGTCTGATGATGTTCCAAGTAACTGCACAATCCTGTTCCAAATTTGACAGAGTTTGCCAACAAATGTCTCATATGGCGTTACTTTCATTTAGTATCCTGATGCGTTTCATTTATTAACATTTCTATTTCATGTACTAATCTCCCCCAAGCTTTATGCTTATCTCCTATTAGGATCCTGAAAAGTTGATTTAATGGTCTCAAACTTCTTTCTGCTCTGCTGGATTGCGGGTTCCGGATGGAAGTAAATCGTGCACAAATATTAAATTCCCCTACTCTCCAGTCTGGTTGTAAACTGGGTTACATTGTCTGTAGTAATGATTGTTGGTGTTCCGTATTTCACAAAATATTGTGTTAGTTTTCTTAATATCATTTTTATTGTAGGTTTTGCCATCATATATAATTTTACTTATTTAATAAACACACCAACTACCACCAAAATATATTTAGCTCCCCATATCTTGATCTTGATCTTGGCAGTGGACCGTAAAAATCTAAAGATAGTATTTCCCCATATGCAGACAAATCATAGCTACAAGTCATTCCCCTGTTCTTGTCAAAGTTATTATTTAGGAGTTTCTCACATTTTTAATAAACTCTTCTCTTTGTTTCTCAAAATTTTTATTAATCAAAGAAAGCATATATTGAACTATTTGTGTTACACTTAACAAAGAATTTGAACCACTGTATGTTCCAAGCTCCCTATCTTCAGAATTACTTTTATTTTCAACTCCCATGTTTATGTTTATTATCTTTCTCAACAATATCTTCTGTCTATAAATTTTCTTAACTATACTACTAATTCTGTACTAATAGCTCACTCATTTTTACTATCCTATTTGCATATAATTTACTATAATTTCACTAACATATAATTTATAAATACCCTTTCGACTAAGTTCCTTTCAACTTACAAATGGTTTTATAAGTTCATAAATCAATTGATTATCTTATTTCTAAGCCAACTTTATGAAAATCGTATTGTACAATTTTACTTTCCAAAACAAAATTATTAGAACAAATTTATACTAGCCCAACGTTGCAACGCCAACAACATAACACTTCACACTATAACTATATAACAAATAAAGGTTCACATGCTTATTCCTTATCAGCTATGTTTGAACATACATTTGTTTATAGTACATAAGCCTTTAACAGTATATAACTTTGTAATATTAGTCAACATTTGATTATCATCCTTGGTATTTGGCTTACTACTGATTGCAATAATTGAATTGTTTGGTAAATATGTTAATTTTAAGTTTTTCATAAGCTGTCATTATTACTCTCTTTATTACAATCTAGTGTAGGCCTACTTATTAAATAAGTATGGACTGTCTACTTGAGTGGTCAGTATCACTCTGCTTTTTTGTAAATTATATTAGTGAAAATAAAGATACTACTTGTAGTTTTTAAAACAAATAAGAAATTGCCTAAAATGTTGTATGATCTAGAACTGCAAACTTCATTATAAAATCTCTTGTTTTTTAACTACTTCAATTTTACTCATTAATTTGTCCAATTATTCTCTGAGAATTTGGAGTGTATTGCAGATTATCATGTAAGATTTAAATATATAAATTATAATTAATAAAAATATGTTGTACTTACTAAATTGCCTTTCAAGAAATACATAATCGGTTCATACTTGTAAAAAAATATACTAAATTTTGTAAATAATTACCAACATCTTATAAAATCTAAAATATGTTGTAATAAATCTTCTTGAAAGGTGCTATTAACCTCAAATGGTAGGTTACATGTTATCACTAGTAAGATGCGTTTGTTGCATAAATAAGATGGAATATTTATAAAATTTCTTACAAACTACTAACTAAAACCTATAAAGAAGTAATAAAGCAATATAAAACAAATTACATAAGCTAAGGAATAGCTAAGATAAGCTAAGTATTAATTTCATCCCTAAGTGTAACACATTTGTATTTAAAACCAAATGATTTCAGTGCCTTTAATTCTGTCAGAGCTACTCTTGGTGAATAACCAACAAGCAACGGATTCTGTAACATTACGTTACACACCTACTCCTCAGACTTTCTCGCATTTTGATTTGTATCGCTTCTCTCTGTCTGATCCAAATACACCTATCAAAGAAAAGTTAGCTAACGATACAGAATGGAAGGTAACCTTTAATAACCTCACTCCAGGAAGATTGTATAACATTACAGTATGGACAGTTGCGGATAATGTACAGAGTCAGCCGCTGCAACGTCAGGACAGATTATGTAAGTACTTCTATCATTGAAATGACATTTTTATTATTATAGTTAAATATTAAAACAATGATATTTTATTCTTTATTAAATAACTCTTCCAACTACTCTTACCAGCACAAATGTGCCACTTACTAACAACATGATTTATCGACTATTAAAACCCCTTTAGAAAAACAAGGACATCGTAAGAGTTAAACAACATTAAATAAACAAAACAAGTCAATTGATACAACATGTCAATAATCAATAAACTATATTACTGCCTGAAAAACAATATCAATAATTAAAAACAATATTTGATAAACCTACAAAGTACATAACACTACCCTAAAGATTATCCAAATCTTACAAACCTTTGTTAAATACAATTACAAAATACTTTAATTAACACACAACAAGTTCAACTAATAATTGAAATCGAACATCATAAACAAAGCCTTATTCTAAATCTTCTGGCACAAATAAAATAATTTACAACTGTCAAACCTTCCTGTTTGACCTATGTAGTCATTTTCCAATGACTACATAGATCAAAAAGGAAAGTTATTTTGCACAAGTTACCATGATCACAAAAACCGTCATAAATCATAACACTAACCAGATGTTGTTGAACACTTCTTATCCATAAATCACAACTACAGAAATACTTCCAACCTACAAATTCTTCACAAAACTAAATAATAACAGACTCCACACAACAGAACAGTAGGAACTATACATTTCAAATTACACCCAACTCACATACTTAACACCCAATAAGATTATAATTCACAGATATTTTAAAAAATCATCTCAAAAATTATACTCTGTGAAAATTATCTAATTTAGTTTCTGCATTCCCGGCCTATCCTTAATTAAAGAAAAGGTCAATTATGGTCTGTGTTCATAATGGAACACATTTCCAGAAATGGTCATTTTAATTTAGATAAAAAGTAAGTGCTACTTATAGAAAAGTGTTTACATGATATAAGTGTATGTCAAAGTATATAAATTTTAAAATTTTTATAATATTTATTAAGTCTGTACTAGGATTTACAATAATATGTTGAGTGTCATAATTATCTGTGTTTCTTAGCATTGTTTTATTGCATCTTGTCATCATTTTGGAGAACCCTATCAGTTAGAAATGCCTATGTTTTCTTCTCAGAGTACGCCAAAGTTCACTATTCACAACTTTGCATTTTATTAAAAACCAGTAAGCATTGAGATCTTCAGCAGTAATTTGGAGTAAATTCAGCTGACCATTATCAACACGTGTTACATGTTGCGACTTGAGCTTTCTGCTAACTTGTGCACATTACGAAGGTTTTTGGGAACATGGTAGTGACTTCTCTCCATATTTATTAGGCTTAACCATTGAATCTGTTTGGTACATTACTCTATTCCTTTTGTCTGAAATGGTTGCATAACATTTTGACTTATGTAAACTTAATATAATGAATAAAGACAATTGAACTATACCAGGTAAACACCTATAACTAGGATAGAGGTGAAGTATCACCAGGGTATCAATCTTGTCCATTTGAGTCAAGATTTTTTCCGGGTAGTAGTAGTACTAGATAAGAATCAATTCTCTACATAGAGTATTACTTGTTACAGTAGAAACTTGATTAACACAGCCGGGTACTGGTTTAACTGAGGTAGTACAAAAAATATATAATACATAATATACTTTTTAACTCTTGCCATGATCTTATCCATGTAAAAATACGTTTTGGAATATTTGTCTTTTTTCATTTTGTATTTTTATTTATACGTAATTTTTTCATTTGATAATACTTATTCTATTTATATTTGACAAATGTTTATTGTATTTGTTCACATTTTGACCACATTTTTATTCATTTCATCAGATTATCATCAGCTTCCTTTTCAATTTTTTACAGAGCTTTTGATTATCTGAGGTACTGCCAGTCCTCATTACCCTGAATGACAGAAGATATTCTCCAATACTTACTTATTTCTCCTTAAGGATCATCTTATTTCTCCTTATCAACAGAGATAGAAATATCTTCATTCATAAGATGATATGTAATTTTAATCTGAAAACAATAATAATAATATTTTGCCTACATGCTAATGACACTATTTTGTTTGTTACAATAAATTACCTTTGTTATATTTCAGATCCAGAACCAATCACTGGTATTAATGCTACAGAAGTCACAGACACATCCATTACTTTAACTTGGGACACTCCCCGTGGAGAGTACAATGCTTTTGAGGTACATTAAAACAGATAAATTAACTGTTATGCCACCACTAAAAAAAAAACAAGCATAAGGCAATGAATGTACAGTCAACTCCCGATTATCCGGGATAATTACTGGCAGGGCCGTCACGGATAATGCGAAATCACGGTTAAAACAAATACCATAATATCCACAGCCCTACTTCTACCCAATGACTGTAAAAAACAGCTGATAAATAGTATCGCCTCCTGTTATCCCGTCACTACTATACAGTTCGTTTTGATCAGAAGCAACGCATAGACTGACCACTGAGGAAGGGTAGTGTTTACGTTCGACTCGAGCGATCGCGTAATTCCGCGAATTCGGCGTTCGGATTTATTCTCCGAAAAACGCCCGCTCGCGCTCGGGGTTATCGCACCTCCATGCATCACGTTCGATGTTTCG
This sequence comes from Prosapia bicincta, assembly GCA_036971475.1. Taxonomy (NCBI): domain Eukaryota; kingdom Metazoa; phylum Arthropoda; class Insecta; order Hemiptera; family Cercopidae; genus Prosapia; species Prosapia bicincta. The sequence continues at coordinate 253,907,428 of JBAIZL010000004.1, forward strand.
ATGTGCTCTGATCTGATTGGACGTTGGAGATCAACGCATAATTAGGGATTCGCGCTTCATAGAACCGCGTGAATTTATAAAAGGACAACAAGAAATATAACGTAAACTCAGACATGCTGACCGAAAATCTGCCCGCGATTGCGCGTCGCGGGGAAACAGGTAGGAAGGATTTAGGACACGGGGTGGCGACTGCGGGCGAGTTGACAGTCTATAAATTATTCCGTAAAGGTTACTCTACGCCCCAACGACCGCCCGCGCTCGCATCCGTCCGCCGCGTTCACATTTGACTCCTCCCGCCCCACTGCTTCAAGTGGAGCTGACGATCCCGGTTGATCCGCAACCCGGTTGATGCGATCCCGGATAATCGGGAGTTGACTGTACTTAAAATATTGTTTGAATTTTGTTTCATTGTTTATAGAATTCTGCAGAAACTTTTATTGTACAGTATAGAATAAATTATTTTGAAGCCTGTTCTATTAAATTAAAACACAGTGGTGAAACAGTTTTATAAATGTTATAAACAAATGTTGTATCAGACATAGAAAATTAGACAGGCATTCATTACCTACGATCTACTAAAACGTAATGAGTGTTAGTAATGGAGAAGGGAGAAAATGGCAAAGGATCTTTGTTCAATTTCTTCTAATACCTCACACTCTTGTTATATATATCTCGTCAAATTTTTAATTGTTAATAAAATACATTTTTATTTATCCAAGTTCAAATACATTTTTTTAAACCTATAGTGGTTACAATTGATGTTAATACAGTCTTTCCAAATATTTATTAATTAATTAAAATTTAAAGAATCTGATGTTTCGGTAGAATTTGAATTGAATGACTACAAGTTGAAAACCCAGCACTTTGGCCCTAAGCCAACTTTCCCATTACCAGAAATCTGTGACTTAAAGATGTATATGAAATTATAAGAGGAGGGTTCCTTGCAATAATGTAGCAATACAAGAGATGGATAGAATGAGAAGTTATAGTTTACCCATCAACTTCATAAATTAGAAACAAAAAAAGAAATCGAATAAATAGTAACAAACTAAAATAATAGTCAAGCACCATATAGTGTAGGCCTATAGGAAAGAAAATGGCAAATTTCAAAGAAATTCTCTTTCTATTTTGGTATTTAATATTGTGATTCTATCATATGTATGGTATATACATATTTGTATTAATTGTAATTATAAAATAAAAAGTAACTAAAATTTAAAAAAATTGTTACCTCAGTAGAAATTGACTAAAAAATGTTTTCCTGTATTACTGGTTTTTGTATTTGGATGTAGGAATGACAGTAGTTAACTGTTGATTGTTACAGAACTGATTCTAACACTTTTAATACTAGCTATAGAAAGTATGTTATCTCTTATTTGGCATAAACAATCATTTAGTGCCTACTAATTTGATCACTAAATTTTTGTATGATGCTTATTGTTACTGGGCGGTATTTTTCTAAATCTATTGATTTTGTTAAAAATTTTAATAAATGCAAAATATTGTTGCAGCAGATTTTCCTGTATTAAATCTATATTTTGTAATTGTTACACAAAATAAACAACTATATATGGGTTAAATAAACAACTTCATACGTTTAACAAAATATATGGGTTTTTTATAATCTATTAAGATTGATAATGGTTTGTGGGCTATCTAGCTAATTTATCATTAGCACATGATATTTACCATTATGTTACTCAAAAGTTGCGGTTAGAAAATAATTACGCTTAAATTTCCCACTGAGCCAGAAGTTCTGTGAATTAATGTAGACAATAAATAAAAGTTTCAATAACATATGAAAACTAAACAACAAATTTTTTCAACTGTTGATAATGAAATAAACTTCTGATATGGTACCAATATATAGATACTTCCAATACAGGTTTACCAACTCAACAAAATAAGTTCCCCAGTTCAGACCTACAAATATATATATATTGTGAAATTTAAAAAGATCTTCAAACCATACAAACAGGAAAAAAGAAATAGGTGGCCAGTATTAGCGTTTCTTCATTTAGACTATGATTACACATAAGGGGTAGCAAGAAGCAAATTAGCCATAGTTATCAAAAGGGCCTTTGGGTACTTTTCTGTATCATAGCCAAGCAACACAACACTGACATCAGTACATGTAAAATACTTAGTACACACATAAAAAAATAACTAGCAAAGGTAAATTTAAGGAGACCATCAATATATATTTCTAGATCAGACAGATTGTAAAAATGTAAACAATATACAGTTGTGGATTTGTTTACAATTATGAATTAATATAATAAACAAAATAAATGTACAGTTTAGAAATACAGTACAGTCTCTATAATCTGGCCATGCTCCAATATGACACATCCAATAATGCAGCCCTGCATGGGCAACAGTGGATCGCCATGTTGAATATAATCATTGTGTATTTTTTCATGTAGTCTATGGTATTGTATCTTACCACTGTTTATATTGCTCTACGCTACTATAATGTAGATGACAAGCCAAACAATAAGCACATATTGTGTGTTTTATTGTCAGTTTCATGATTTTTAAATTGTACTGTAGCATTGTTCATTTTTATACAATTAATTTTACAGGTTTTTATTAAAGTTCAACTTGCATTTATATGTTTCATACATTTTCAACTCTTACATCCAGTATTTCAGTGATTTTGGTAATTCAACACTACCTATCCCGATAAAGTGGTGGATAGTGATTGTACTGTATACTCATAATTATTTTAGTTCTTGTACACAAAATTTCTCAGAAAATTTTGAAAAAAATTAAATTTACTGTTTGTTTTACACAGGTCCAGTATTTGAACACAGATGGGCTACTTATTCAGAATTTAACTCTAAGTAATTCAATTACAATCAGTGATTTGAAACCTCACCGAAACTATACTTTTACTGTGGTTGTACGATCTGGAACAGAATCACAGATCCTTCGCAGATCTCTTCCTATTTCAGCAATATTTAGAACTCAAGAATCATTTCCTGGAAAGGTAAGTTATTGCGTTTGTTTAGTGAAGTACAATCTATGGAAGTTCCTAAATCATAAATCTGTCTCTATATAGGCTTGATGATTGATGATATGGGTGATCCCATGGGGAGTCCAGTTGTTTGTTGTAGTATTTATTGTTAAATTGTAAGTAATTTTGGTTACATATGTGTTTTGTTAGTGTAATAATACTATTGCACGTGTTTGTATTGTGTTTTCTTTTTCGTTATTGTGTATTAGTTTGTTTTTCATTATTTCTATGCTTTCTTCTATTGGGATACTAGGGTACATGTTAGTTATGTCATAACTTATTATTTTTGTGTTGTTGCTTGTTTCTATGTTTTTTATTTTATTAATTAATTTGTATCCATTTTTTAAATTGTATGTGTTGTTCATTTGTATTTTAGATCTTATTATTTTGTCTAGTATTTTTGCGATTATGTAGGATGGGGCTGATTTGAAATTTATTAGTGGTCTAAATGGTATGTCGGTTTTGTGGATTTTAGGTATGCCTGTTAATATTGGTGCGCATGGTTTGAATGGGTAAAGTCTTGTGTGGTATTTTAATTTATTGTTATAGTTTAGGGTGTTTCTGTGTGTGACTATTAGGTTTTTTGTTGTATTAAGGTAGTTGTTAGTTGGGTCTGGGATTTGTTCGTATTTGTTTTCTTTTACGAGGTGTGGCTAGAAAAAAACCGAACTAATGCTATAAAAAAATTTTATTTTCTATTATTTACAATTTGATGTTATCTCCTTCAATGTACTCTCCTCCTCGGTCTAAACACTGCTCCATATGAATTTTCCACTGTGCATAGCAATGCTGCAGATCACTTTCGGTAAGTCCATACATTACTTCCGTCGCTTTTTCTTTTACTGCTTCAACACTCTCAAATCTAGTTCCTTTCAAAGCTGACTTGACTTTAGGGAAAAGAAAAAAATCACAGGGGGCCAAATCAGGTGAGTAGGGTGGATGGTCTAAGATGGGAATGTTGTGATTGGCTTAAAACGTCTTCACTGACAACGCATTGTGAGCTGGGGCATTGTCTTGGTGCAGTCTTTTTTTTCCACAAATCGTTCCGTTTTCTCCGTACTCGCTCACGTAGGGTAGTCAGGACGCTAATGTAGTAATGCTGATTCACTGTTTGTCCCTCTGGTACCCAATCAATGTGTACAATCCCTTTGACATAAAAAAAACAATCATCATTGCCTTGAATTTCGATTTTGACATTCATGCTTTTTTTGTCGTGGAGAATCAGGAGTTTTCCAATGCATCGATTGGCGTTTGGTTTCGGGATCGTAAGTAAAAAACCACGATTCATCACAAGTAATAACATTTTGTAAAAAGGTGGGATCACTTTCAATGTTTTCTAGGATGTCAGAACAAATCATTCTTCGGCGTTCCTTCTGTTCAATTTTGAGACACTTTGGAACCATTTTTGCACACACTTTGTTCATGTTGAAACTTTCATGAAGAATCTGCCTAACACTTTCCTTGTCAATTCCTGTCAACTCAGACATTGCTCTGATTGTTAAACGGCGATCTTCTCAAACAAGTTTACCAATTTTTTCAATGTTTGCATCAGTTTTTGCTGACAATGGTCTGCCAGTGCAAGCGTCGTCACTTGTGTCTTCGCGGCCATCTTTAAATCGTTTAAACCACTCAAACACTTGTGTTCGCGATTAACAATCATCGCCGTACATTTGTTGCAACATTACAAACGTTTCATTTGCAGATTTTCCAAGTTTGAAAAGAAATTTGATGTTAACACGCTCTTTCTGTACACTCAACATTTTTCCGACGCACAGACAAAACGTCAACTACTTAGAACAGACGCCACGGGCAGACTGAGTACAGGAGGCAGATGAAACTCGAGCAGTAGGCGGAGCAAGAGTCACGTGATAGGCCAGGCGACTTTCAGCCTTATTGCATTCGTTTTATTGTTTCACCTGTGCTAGTTCGGTTTTTTTCTAGCCTCACCTCGTATGTGGTTAGTCATTGAATTGATGTATTTGGTATCTTCTATTATTACTGGTGTGTTTGTTTTATCTGATTTTAATATTAAGTGGTCGTTGTTTTCTAGTTTTTCTGTGAGTTTTATAATTTGTTTTTTATTTATATATTGTTTTGTTTTATTGTTTTTTCCCGTTTTTATTGAGGTTAATTTTTTTATGAATGTCGTTTCTTATGTGTTCAGTGTTTTGGTGGGTAATTTTATGGATGTTAGATTCTGTGTCAGCTATTAGGTTTTTTATTATTTGGTTTCTGTTAAAATTAGGTAGGTTATATTTGAAAGCATTTGTTATTATTATTTTTTCTTTTTCAAAGAATTGGTTTTCAGTTAAGTTTATGAATTTTTTGTTGTTAGAAGTGTGGTTTGTGTGTTGGTTTGGTGTTAGGCTATTTTTGAGGTTATGTCGTTTTGTTAAATTTTCGATTTTTTTGTTATGTCTATTTATTGTGTTTATTTTGTGTTTTATTATGATATGTTGTATTTTTTCATGTATAATAGGTGTGAGATTATTAAAGGCTATCATTATTTCTAAAGTAGTTGTGTAAAGTTGTAAGTTGATTTGGCTTTTTTTAAGGTAGGCAGATTTAATGTTTTCTTTGATTATATGTAATTCGGCTATTTTTGTTGCTTTATTAATAATTGTATTTTGTTTATTTCTTAAGTGTAATTTAACGTATTTAGGTGTGATATTAAGGGCTATGCATTGTTTATTAAAATTTATTTTGTTGATGCAATTTTTTAGTTTGATTTTGGGGTTAAGAAATTTCCTGTATAGTTGTTTACCTTGGTAGGTGTTAAAATCTTGATATTTTTCGTTGTCCATTATTTTTCCGTTGCACTGACTTTATGAAGTTGATATATTACTATTGTAAATACTTTTATCCACCACTAAGTGCAATAATTTTACCTTGTGTGATGAGGCACCTTTCGGTCACTTGACCATTGTTGAATCACTGATTATTTTTCTGGTGTAGATGTTTGTCCGTGATGTTGGTATTTGTTGACGTTACACGCATTTTCTCTTGATTTGCGTGTATGATATTTTTATATAGTATGTCTTCTGTATATGTAGTCTGTAGGTTCATTAAATTGTTGTGTGTGTTTTTATAAATTTGGTATTTTTCTAGTGAGTTTAATTCTATTGGGTTATATTTATTTCAAGTATGGTTAGGTTATTTTCGTAGTTTGTTATTTCATGTTTATGTGATATTAGGTGTGCTGCAACATTTGATACTTTTGTATTTTTATTTTTGAATGCTCTGTAATGTTCTTCAAATCTTATTTTAAATGATCTGGTCGTTTTCCCTATGTACAATGCGTTGCAGTCGTTACATGTAATTTTGTAAATTCCTGATAGGTTATGTTTTTCTATATTTGTTTATTGGTTTGTGTTATTAAGATTATTTATTGTTTGGTTTGTATGTTGGAGTGAGTATTCTTTGTTGTATATATTTGTTAGTTTTTCTATTTTGTTATTGGTGTATTTATATTTTAGGTAGATTTTTAAATTTTTATTATTTTTGTGTTCAGGTTGTAGTGTTGTGTTTAGGTTAGGTTTTTTTGTAAATTTATTGTATATGTTTTTTATAAGGTGTTTGTTGTATTCATTTTCTATTGCTATTTTTGTAATGTTATCTAGTTTTTTATTTAATTTTTGTTTGTTATCTTGTGTGTATTTTATTGCTTTATGCATCATGTTACTGTAAGTGTTACACAATTCACTGTTGAAACAGAAAAAAACAGAACAATTAACTATCTTGACATTACATTAAATATAAATAATAATAAAATAGAAACTACAGTACACAGAAAACCTACTTCCAACAACACCACAATACACTACAAATGTAACCACCCCTGGACACACAAAATTATTTATTTATCATGTTCAGGGGTGGTTACATTTGTAGTGTATTGTGGTGTTGTTGGAAGTAGGTTTTCTCTGTACTGTAGTTTCTATTTTATTATTATTTATATTTAATGTAATGTCAAGATAGTTAATTGTTCTGTTTTTTTCTGTTTCAACAGTGAATTGTGTAACACTTACAGTAACATGATGCATAAAGTAATAAAATACACACAAGATAACAAACAAAAATTAAATAAAAAACTAGATAACATTACAAAAATAGCAATAGAAAATGAATACAACAAACGCCTTATAAAAAACATATACAATAAATTTACAAAAAACCTAACCTCAACACAACACTACAACCTGAACACAAAAATAATAAAAATTAAAAAATCTACCTAAAATATAAATACACCAATAACAAAATAGAAAAACTAACAAATATATACAACAAAGAATACTACACTCCAACATACAAACCAAACAATAAATAATCTTAATAACACAACCCAATAAACAAATACAGAAAAACATAATCTATCAGGAATTTACAAAATTACATGTAGCCAATAAAACAGTACCAGCATCATCAGGAAAATAATTATGTAACAAAATATTTTGACAAAAATTAAATCATAATGTACTACAAACAACCATATCTTTGTTAAGTATTGCTCTTTATATAATTTTTTCTATAACATCAATGACCTTATAAACAGTTTGGTGCCTTGATCTCACTTGAATTTGTTCATCAATTAATCTGTCTTTAAATTTATGTTTATAAATTTCCAATGTTTCACATATATTCATCTTTAATCCTTTGTTTAATTCTTTTATTAATTTCATATTTTCTATTTCAGGAAATTTGTGTCCATTATTAATACAATGAGCAGCTAAATTTGATTTGTATATGTTTGGTTTAATATAAGTGTTTAAATGTTTTATGTATCTTTCTTTTAATTTCTTTTTGTTTGTCCTGCATATAATTTATTACAATCTTGACATTTTATATTATATACACCATTTATTTTGTGCATATTGTTTCGATTATTATTATTGTTTATTAAATTTTTAATTTAATATCAGTTTTGTAAGTAATTTGTAAATTTGTTTCTTTAAATAATCTTGTAACTTTGTTTATTTTGTTACCAGTGAATGTAAAAGTTTCCAAATTTCTTCTCTTGTATTATTTACAAGAACCTTCATGGTTCACTTCAGTCTTTCTCTTTTTCTCTTTTTTGATTGACAAAGATCATTTTTAACCGAAATATTTCAATAATGTGATAAGTTTTTATATGTGTCTATTTTTCTTTTACTTGGAAAGGAATTGTCCAATGAACAACTATTGTAACTAACAACCAGGTTTTGTCTCATCCTGTTTGTTATTCCCCCTAAATGTGTGAGACTTCTTAAAAACATTAAATCACTATTAAACAGTGCCTGAATTTATTTCAAATTTGTAAATGCTTTTGTTTTAAGAACATTTATAAGTCCCAGAAGAAGGCATTCTATCTGCATTTATATTTAACTGACTATCATTAGAAAACTTCAAAGTGATAAATTTCCTTTGATGTTTTTTTGGTTTTAGGGAAACTACTTTTATATTTCTGTTTTTTCTATAGGTTGAAAAGTTTCACCCAGTTGATATTCAACCAGGCGATATCTCTTTTGAGTGGGCACTTCCAAGTAATGAACAAAATGGGATAATTCGTAAATTCACAGTTACATATGGCCTTGAGGTAAGCTGTCATACTCACTAAAAGATTTAAGTTATTTGTATAACAATACCTTATAATTATTAACATTTTATGGTTTGTTTAGGGATCTACTCATACTCAGGTGCGAGACTTCAAGGATTATGAATTCCATGGCACAATCAAGAATCTAATGCCAGGGAAAACATACATATTCCGAATTCAGGCAGAAACTAAAATTGGATATGGACCGGAAGCTATTTGGAAGCAGAAGATGCCTATCTTAGGTTTGGGATATATCATTGTGTTTTCTTTATTGTTTTGCATCACAAGTGCACATATTCTACTTTACTTATGTGTGTATTATAAAAGGACAAAATAAGGGTGTTTTATTACTTTACTTAAGGCTATAATAAAGAGGTTTACATTATTTCTCTCTTGTATTGTAATACAGTTCAGAATTCAATATAGATATTCATTCCTATAAAAGATAAGATTGCATCTCAAAGGGTTCATACATTGGAAGCCACTTACCTTAATGCTGAAAACTCTGAGTAAGTGGTTTGGGTTTTCCTCTTTATCCTTGTCAAATCTCATGCAAACAAAAGATCTAGATTTTCTGATTTTGTGTTTGAGCCCCTAAGATTCTCATGGCCGAGCTCCAACATAATTCTAAATTCTAACTCGTAACCTTTTTAGGGATAGTACTTCAAGTGGGAAAAGCCTCATTGGTCTTCCAAGTATCTCTACAGAGGCTTGGTCTTGTTACAGCCTAAGGGCACATTCCATTCTTCCTTGCATAATCTGTCAATGTTTACAGTAATCCTCATGCTCTCTTATTGAGACTGCATCCCTGCTGCTTTCAGCAACAGCCTTAGTGTACAGCACCCCTGCTTGACTAGTACATCCACTCTCCTAATGCATTTCCAACGAAAATTTCCTAGAATCGAGGTTAGGTTTTGACAGTTGTATTTACTTACCTCTGTAATAGCAGTTTTAGTCTGTATTACCAGATTACAGCTGGAGCTGGCTTTGCCTATAACATTTAGATCTGCCTGGCTGTCAAAGCAGATCCAAGCCCCTCCTGTCAGACCCTATCATTTCCTCAGTGCTTTGTACAAATGTAGCCTATATATCAATAAAAATACCTACATATGTGGTACTCTATTTATAAAAATCGTTGCTCATTAAATATTTTGAAGTTCATATTCTTTTCTAGAAAAAAGGGAACGCATGTAAGAAATATATTGGTGCTAATATTTAGGCATATTTTAGGTTTTAGTCTGTGGAAAAACTTCCAGATAAAAAATTTCAACTTTGATACTTATTAAAGTTCTGATACCCAAACTTCAGGATGTTATATTTTTCATTTCTCTTTTTTATTAGTTTAATAAAAACAAAACAAGAAATTATCAGTTAAAGCAAGATTTATAAGTATTTCTTTACATTTTGGAAATATTTAGACTATATAAAATATACTTAATCTAACGTTCTTTTGTTTTAAAAAATAAAATTACAATTTCAATAACAAAATACTGTAGATCCATGAACAAATGTGTAACATTTAAAGCTCCCATTTTTAAGTTGAAACAAACTTATTCATAATTTTTAAAATATTTTATATTTTTTATAATAATAAATAATATATTATTATTAAACTTCAGCACCACCGAAGCCAAGCAGTCAAGTTGTACCTACAGAGGTTTGCCGCAGCTCAAGTACAATACAGATACGTTTTCGCAAAAACTACTTTTCGGATCAAAATGGACAAGTAAGTATTTTAGTATTGAAACTCTAATAAAATGCATTTAAAGTTATTTTTTATAAGAAAACCTACTGAAATATTAAAATAAGGTAGAAGAAAAATATCTGTACTTTCTCCTTAATTGATTGAAAAAGAGTCAGTACATCTGGAATATATTAAATGTTTTAGTGTATTTAGTATATTCTGTGTGTCTATACACTTTTTTCTGGGCAATTATAATTATAATAGAGCCAAACCTTGAATGAGATTTTTTGGACTAGATGGTAGACTGACTGACTCATGTTGGTAATAATATACCTGATCTCGTATAATTTTAGCCCCATCTGTTTTAGTGTTCTTGTGTACCTCTTATAAGATTACAGACAGCATTATTGCCAAGGTACGAGAAGGGACCTTAAAATAACCGGAGTTATGTAGCTGTGAGTTAGTTGTAATAGCGTCTTCTGCCACTAGTAGGAAATAGATGTGACCTCGATTAGTCAATCTGCCAACAGGCATCACCATGAGAGATTGCGCTTGGTTGTTTGAGCTTTTATTTGAAGGCGCTAATAGTTTATTTTTCGGTTTTTAAGAAATTGGTTTTCAAGAGAAACATTCATTAGTGAAGTTTTGTTTTCTCTTAGAAAAAACCGTAGCAGATACTATTGTTTTGTTAAAATAAGTCCACAAGCAAGATGTTATGAGCAAAACAAATCTATGAGTAGTTTTCAAGGTTTAAAAATAGCGACATGTTGATTGCAAACTTAACTTGACCTGGATGCCTTTCAACTTCAAAATCTGAGTAAAATGCTTCTGAAAGTTCATGAGTTGTAGGCTTGTTGACTTAACTAACATTTCTTGGAATTCGTGACAAAGAATTCTTACTGATGAACTAACTACGAATGGATTGTATAGTGGCAAAGTTCGTTCCTCGCGTCCTCACTGACATACAAAAACAAAATTTAGTGGAAGTGTGCAGGGAGTTAAAGAGCCAGTTGAAATAGGACCAAAATTTTTTCTATACAATAATAATTGGTGATGAGAGTTGGTGTTATAGGTATGACCCAAAACTAAACAGCAGTCAAGACAGTGGAGGTTGCTATTATCTCTATGATCCAAAAAAGCGAGGCAAGTGAGATCAAACGTGAAAACAATGCTTGGTTATTTGACATTAATAGGATTATTTATTCTGAGTTTATACCCCAAGGTCAAACCGTAAATCAAGAATTGTATTTTGGTGTTCTGAGATGCTTGTGTGACGCAAGCGCCCTGTTTTGTGAAGGAGTTGGGAGTAGACTATAACTACATACCTGCCCACATTGCCATTACAGTATGATGATTTCTACTCGTGTAGAGGCCTAGCTTCGTAAAAGGAACAATTGTTTCAAAATGCATCAGCAAATAAGCTCTTAAGTATTCACTTTGTAATGTATTAACTAATTATAAGTTAGAAGAGTTCTAGAGCTGTTTCAAGAAGTAGGGAAAATGTATAGGCATGTGCATCTTGTCTAATAAGGAGTACTTTGATGTAGATAAAAGTGCATTATCCAAAATAAAATATTAAAGTATAACACAAAAATTCCAGCCCACACTGCCATTACAGTATGACAATTTCTGACCAAAACTAGCATGACTTTGGTTCCCCACCCTGCTCATTCACCGGATCTTGATCCTTGCGACTTATTTCTGTTTCCCCGAATAAACATTGGGAGGTCAAAGGAAAACATTTTGCTACCATAGAAGAATTTAAAGAATAAACAACGGAAGCATTGAAAGGCATTAAGTTAGAAGAGTTTCAGAGCAGTTTCCAGAAGTGGGAAAAATGTATAGATATGCCCATCTTGTCTATTGGGGAGTGCTTTGAAGGAGATAAAAGTGGCTTTGTCCAAAATTAAATATTTAAGGTATAACAAAAATTTCTAGCTCATCAGTGGCCTTCCTCTATTACTTTTGCTCTGCCTCAGTCTCTAATTCATTACTTACTTATTTCATGTGACATCCATTTGCCTAATATTGTGACCAGCTACTTCCTTTTCATAACATGTGTGTATGTGGATATACACTATAAAGCTTATTAAATGCACCTACAAAAAAATGGTAGGGAGCCTATATTCGAAAATGAATTCAATAGACGATAAAATCACTTATTGTAAGACTGGTTAAGCTAATCTGTAATTGTTGTTTAAGTTCATATGTATGTCACAGTGATCAGCGACAGTGACTATTATTCCCTATGAAGAATAAGAGAAAGTTTATGAATACAGATAAGATTATTTAGTAAGGATATTAAACTCATGTCTGGGATAACAATGAGATTTTATGGATATGTGCATTGTCACATAACTGAAGTTAACTTTTATCAGGTATATGGACATGTATCAACTTTACATCAAGGTATAAAGAAGAATAGAAGAAGTTAAGGAAATGTATAACAATATTCTCTTTTACATTTTCATAGAGTAATAGAAAATGATAGCTCAATGCAGAAGGATTGCATAAGACTCTGCGAAGGTCAAAGATGGGCTCTACCTACTAACTTCCCTTTTAACAATATATGTGAGTGAGGCAGTGCATTGAATGTGCTGTGAAATTTATATTTGTATTTTTGATAATAACTTATGAGTATTATTTCATTGCAGAACCACAAAGATGTCAACCATCTCTTACTACGTATGGCTAGTTTGCAATCTATCTGCGCTGTTTTAAAATGTGCCATTTATGTTTGTTTACCAGGTGATTGCTTATACTGTGATAGTGGCTGAGGACGATAGCAAGAATGCCTCTGGACTTGAGATGCCCAGCTGGAGAGATGTGCAAGCTTACAGTGTGTGGCCTCCTTATCAGGTACAATTATATTAAAGACCCATAGTAAGACTGTAATTGTAGCATATTGCTTTTGTACCATATCCAATCACAATTAACACTTTGAAGCCTGGTCCCTTATAAGCAGACTGCCTCTATCTGCCTGGAGGTTTTTAGTTAAAATATAAAAATATCCTGACATATATTAAATACCATATTTACAACAAATTATACGTTTTTGTAAAAGGAATGAAAGAAGCTTTCAAGAAATATATATACATGAATTGATTACTTACATATAGATGGTGTTATGCTGCTCTGAAAAATGCATAAAAAAGGTAAACAAAATAAAATAGCAACACTGTACATCACTGCACTCCACTACACATATTTTACATCAGAATGAAAATAAATATTACATGTTAAATATGATTTTAAAGCTAAAAGACAATGCAATTTAGGAATATTTCCTTTAAAATCTAGAAAACTCTTCTTCTGAATCCAAATCTAAATCTGAATCCGAATCTCTTCTGTGATTGGGTCAATCACATTTTCATTCAGTTCATCAATAAAATATAAGTCGATTGTAACTTCGGCCTAGACTGGTTTCACTGTCACTGTCTAAAAGCAACATATCTCGTATTGAATCGCTTCCGAAAGTATCTTTAGCCATTATATCTACAACATAATATATCTAACAATAAAAATTAAATAAACTAAATAACTGAAGGATAAATTTTGAGCAAAAAACAAGTTCAAAACCTAAACAAAAATTACATAAACTACAAATGAAATAACTGATGGATAAAATTTAGAGCGAACAACAACAAATTTGAAACGTGAACAACTCGCACTAATAAATCACTCATTATCTGACCAAACCAACAACTGTATACAGCATCTATATTCGGGCATAGGCTTGAATGTGTTAAGTTTCAAATTTTGAAACTTAGAATCTTAAGAGTATCAGATAAGTATATTTTAAGACATCTAAATTTACAAGATTTATAAAGTCGCCTGTGCTGAGGATGTACTGAATAATACACATTTAACTTTTGGTTAGTGATATGGTTGTATTGAATTTTGCATATTTAATAGGTGGTGGAGCATGGAAGAAAGATGCTTACCCAAAATAATTAGTAATAAAAACAATGTTTACATTTCTTAAACAATTCATATTTTAAAACACATCAATAGAAAAATATAACACCAAGCCACAGCTTTTTCAATTTTAAGAGAAAGCTGTTTTTAGTTATGTTTAGAAGTTATAGTTAGTAAATTCATCAGCAATTAATTTAAATGCATGATATTTCATAATTTTTCTTCAAATTTTTGTACAATGTTTGGTCAAGTATAAATAAGAACACCAAATACCAGTGTCAAAAGTCAAGTTAATGTCAACTTCAGTTTCTCAGATAAGTTTCTAGTCTACAGTTTTTATTTCTTAAATTTTCTAGTCCACTAATATTATTCCTTATAGAGTTTTCCTATGGACTTTTCACTATGAGCTTTTGTGACTTCCTTATTAGATTTATCAATGATCTGATATCGCTTGACTGGAATGTAAAGATAGCTTACTGAAATACATTATTGTTTAGTGTTATCAAGTGTTCCTTCTGAAATTGTGTTGATTAAAATTCTGTGAGTATAGCCATGTCTCCTACCTGTGCAGCAAACTGATTTAATGAGAAAACAAATTATTATTAGAAAACAAATCTTTTCAGATCCAAGCAAAAGACTAAATTGACAAATTACACCATTTTGAGGATGACCTGATCATCAGGTTTATTTAAGACCAATCTTTATATTTCCATAAACGTTACTAAACTCCATTGAACTAATTTCAGACAGTTTAAACTTTTAAATTGGTGTTGTGTAATTAGTCTTCTGCTTATTTCAAAACAGAAGGCAAAAACTGGGGTTTTGTTTTTTGTAAATATTTCAAAAAGTACTACGTTTGTACATCATTTAAAAAATGTTTCAACATAAACAATTTGATAAAAGATTGTGTAAATCCATACAGGTAATGGAACCATATTATCCTTTCAAAAACTCTTCTGTGGAAGACCTAACAATAGGCGAAGAAAACTGTGAAGGAAGAGCTTCAGGATATTGCAATGGTCCATTGAAGAGTGGTACAACATACAAAGTGAAGATACGTGCATTCACAACACCTGATAAGTTTACTGATACATTCTACTCTTTTCCCATATTAACAGGTTAGTTGGGGTCAATTAGAATAGGTGACAGAAAATTAGAGTGAATTGAAATACATTTAGTTTTTGTATTTTAATTATTATTTCTATATTTTAAGATCTTGCAAAATAAAAAAAGAACTATAATTATCATAATAATAATAACACACTTATTATAATCTCAATTTCCTTTGAGCCAATGTTCCAAATCATTTCATACTTACTTGTCTGTATAGCCCTGGAAAGCTAAAGAATTTGTTCATAATTTTATTTGTGATATTGTTATTTCACTGTTGTCTAACGAAGAACAGAAAATTATATTTAATTCAAGTAGTTGCTAAGAAAAAGACAAATCATTAAATTTATTTTGTTTTAAACAGGTATTTTTTTTAATCAGCTGTTCCAACAGACAACAGCTGTTGGTTTAAATACTCAGTTACATTTGTTTACTAGTCATCTTGAATAAACCATTTAATTTTTGTGAGAAATTGATAAATTATTAAGAATTTCTATTTTTAAAAATTATTTATTTATGTCTCACTGCATATTTAATTACAATAAGTATTTTTTTTAAAATTTAAAAGTACTTATAATTCTAGCAAAACCACTTTTAAAATATAGAATAGACATTATCCAATTGCTCAAAATTGTTTTCCAAAAACATATATATATATATATATATATATATATATATATATATATATATATATATATATATATATATATATATATATATATATATATATATATTGCCTATAATTACCTAAATTCAAGTTTTGTAAATTGAGTTAGATCTATTTTGCAATAAAAATAGCTCTACATATTTTTAGTTATAGATATTTTTAGTTAATTCTAGCTGTTTACATTTGTTGTAAATTTTATGTTTTCTTTGTTTCTAAATTATATCATAAATATTAGTTTATTGTATAATTTTCCCAGTCCCTAAAACCATGACCTGATTGATTATATTAGTGAAATAAATACCATTATTTAAAGACATGAATATTTTTTATCCCAGGAGTATTAACTGTTATTAAATTACCAACATTCCCAGAAAATTATTTGATATCTTTCTTATTCACTTCTCTGGTGTTTAATGGTTTAGCCGCTCCAGACTGACCTGTCTTTTCTGTAATGATAAAATCATTAATAACAAAATTATACCACCCAAAATAATTAAAGGTAGAACAAACTTCGTACCTATTTGGCTATTTGGTAATAACCAAATGATTATGTTAATGTAACTGCATTATTGAGAGCTTTCCAATTAACTATTACTGTGACTCATTGATTCAAATTAATGATTTCTTATCCCATTAAATAACATTAATGTTGGTCACATTTTGTTTATAAATGTTGGTTTGCAGGTATTGGTATTTAAAGCCATTGGTAGATTTCTGTCTGTGTAGGTTTTTGTGGTTGGTGATTAGGAAGCTTTTGGCTAATAAAATTTCATATACAGAGAAAATACCATAGAAAATTAGCAAAAGTGTTAGATCATTCTTGTTTCTAATATGTTCTTTTCCCACCATATTTATGGTATGTATAAACAATCAAAGAGATGTATCTCAAGTGTTGATTCAGCCACATTACCAGCCTTCTTTGTGTGTATACCCTTGGGATTCTTAAAATTCTGTAACAAACACAAACACTTCAATGACATGGTCTTTTTTTAATGATGATTTCCTTCTGAACAAATTATAGAAAATTATTCTAAACTAAAAGTCATAAATTTGGTTTTTCATTTTCTAGTCATATTTAAAATTGATAATTTAAAAATATATTTTCAATTTATTCGATTAACCGTCATCGTCGGGACCGTGGTCATGATGGTTGAGCGGATAGACGGATAACAGAAACACTGTATTATTCCTCCAAAACATGACCTCAATCAATTATATTACAAACACATATCACTCTCACAGTAATGTAATATATTTTGTAGTGAAAGAAATTAAACTCCGTTGTAATAGCAAATAAAACTATATTTACTACATGATATAAACCAATCAGCACAGTAGCTACAAATGTGGCAAAATGATTTACAGTAATATAAACATACAAGTAAAATAGTTAATGTAGCTTAACAAAGCAAACACATCACTAAACATTAAAGCACTTTGTTATTACAGTAATGACGGTTAACAGCAACTGATGATTTATAGAATGACGGTTAAACAAAGTTTTACTGTATATCTTTTTCACTATGTTATTATTATTATATAAATTATAAAAGTATTAAATTGGTTAATTACAAGCAATTAATAATAATTTATAAGGACAAGAATGCTTTAAAATTCCCTAAAATAATAATGATTATTAAGTGGTCTAAACATTTTATACCATTTTCTCATTTCAAATTTTCAATATTTGTACAAAATATTTTGAGATTTGTATATTGAGCCAAAACTTTTGTGACACCACTTATTGGCCATTTTTAGGGTATTTATAAAAATTCACAACTTTTGTAATGAAAGTGTAAAGTATATAATTTTATATATATTTGTTCATTCAGAAAAATTACTCAATTATTTGGAAATGGAACAAAAATTGAGAGAATGAAAAATTGTGATAGATGTATAAGTTTCTTCTTCTATTTATTTAAATTATTTTGGATTGTAATTATATCTCTGTGAGAACTATAATATATAAGCTTACAAAAAAGTTATAACTAAATATACTGTTATGAATTTTGTAAAAAACAGGGAATATATTTATACAAGGGATGAATAACTGTGTGCCAAACTATAAACAGTGAGGTTCAGATTTTTTATGTTTGTTGCGGAAATGAACATCAGTGGCTTAAAGAACATTATGAAATACCAAAACACGATATTTTACTGAAAACAAAAGTATATGGCTTGGTTAGAATCGAGTTGCACTATGAACTATGCTAGAAATATACTGGGGTGAGTGTACAAAATTTGAAAACATACTTGGGAAATTCTAGGACCTGTAAAACCTATTTTTTTTATGGGAAACTGAATATGATATTTTGTCTTCTATTTTCAATTTTTGTATTTTAAATGCCTGAGTAATAAATCTGTTTTTTGCATATAATCTTTGTGTAGATATTTTTCACTTCTTTTTTGAAAACTAATATTTTAATTTTTCTTCTTCATTTCTTTTATCTGTATTTACATATATGATATATACACTTGTATGCTAATACCATTCATTATGTTTCCTCTTAATACAATGATTAAGTTAGTTAACAGAAAAAATCTTTTAACAAAGCACTGTAATTATTATATTGTCATAAACATATTTTTAACAAGAAAAAATTACCATGATCAATTTTTTTTTCAGATCAAGATAACACTGGTTTGTTTGCTGGAATAATAATCCCCTCCATTTTACTGGTCATTTTAGTTGTTACTATAATTTTACTGAAAAAGAGACGAATTTCGGCAAAGAGAACTACAGAAAACAGAACCAGCGACAATATGTCTTTGCCTGACAGTGTTATTGAAACCAGGTAGGTTATTTCTTTGTCATTTGTTCTCAAAACAGAATAATTGAGTCAAAGTACCTAGTATCAAATTTCATTTCCAGAAATTTTAGGAAATACCTCAATTTATAACTGAGAGTCTTTTAAAGTTGTTTGAAACCTGGTATTAATTATAACCTGAATATAACTGGTGAAAAGTTAAAGGATAACATCATTTGTAGGGAATAATTAACTTTTTTTTAAAAATAGAAATTGTTCAAAAATTTCAATTGGCTTACAGATCAGGTAAAGGTTAATATAAAAAATATAATGGGTATCCTAAATATTCAGGCTCAGTATTACCTTGTAGCATGAAACAATGTGCCTAATAGGGGAATTCCAATAACTTCCTCAATTTAAGGTCAAGCAACATAAAATTCAGTCAAGCAGTATAATGCCCAGCATTTTGCTTAGCTCATTTGTGAAAATTGTTTCTTTGTTAATAATGTAAGAAGAAGCTATAAATAGTTTCAGGTAGAAAAAAATGATAAAATTTTGTATCCTCTACCCATTGTATGAGAGATGCCAACAGTATTTTCATTTTAATGGGTGTTCATATTAAAACAGTTGATGCTAGATAGTTTTAGTTCAACAGCATTGGTTTTATAATGGTTCAACTGAAAAACGCTTAAACTCAAAATCGTGTAACCCAAGCTTGCCCAAGCTACGAGTAAATAACCTAACCTTGAGAACCTAAGCTAAACTAAGTTAACAGATCTTACTGTACTTGAGAACATTTTTTTTTTTTTTTTGACAATCCAATGAAATATGAAGAGTTATCTAATTGAAATGCCATAATTGTTCAAGGTTAACATTACTATGGTTCAAACTTGTAAGCTCTTGTAAATATATAGTAAATTAAATAAATAGTTAATGTTAAAATAGAAATGTTTGCTGCAACACTTCATTTAGTATTGGATTGTCAAAGAGTGCTTGCTCTTCAACACCAGGTTTTATTTTTAGGGGTTTTCTATAGTAGGACCCCAGGCTCAAGACTATTATCAAGGCAAGCCTCTCATTCCCTTATATAGTGATATTTCATCTTAAATAAGCTATTAAGAATGTATTATTGTTAATTAAAAAATATTCAATGTATTTGGTAATGATAAGTGAAAATACATCTTTCAAGGGTTTCTTGTTGTAAATATAATTGATAACTTCTATTAAAATTGATCTTTTATTTCAATATTGTCAAGTAAAAATCACAAATTGTATATTTTCAATGAAATGTTTATTTTTGAAATATATTTTTACTATTACTTTTGTAAAGTAATTTATTAGAATTATCATGTAGAGTTAAAAACAGAAACTAATAGCAGAACTATAATACAGCAAACTGTCTGCAATAGTTTCATTTTATTTTTAAAAGTTTCTTTGATAATAACTTATTCCAATCATGTAAGATCATCCATTGAATTTTAATTCAACTTTTTCAGTCGACCAATACGTTTAGAAAACTTTAGCGAACATTATCGCATCATGGCTGCAGATTCAGATTTCCGTTTCTCAGAAGAATTTGAAGAGTTGAAGCATGTTGGAAGGGACCAACCATGTAGCTTTGCGGACCTTCCTTGCAATCGACCAAAGAACAGATTCACCAATATTTTACCATATGATCATTCCAGATTCAAATTGCAGCCTGTAGACGATGAAGAAGGCTCTGATTATATTAACGCAAATTATGTACCAGTAAGTGAATCATTTTAAACAATTTCTGAAACAAAGTAACTGTATTACAGTAGTTCAAACACACAGTCAGCTCCCAATAAATTGTCTGAGGGTTATTTTCTTTGCAGCTGATTTGTGATATAGTGTGTTATTGATCATATCATTACCACACCCACTGAATCTTATTGCAAAATCTTTGATAATTGTAAATATCCCTTCCATGGTGAAAGCATTTATCTTTCATATCAGTTTTCTGTAGGAAACCAGTATAATTCATGGTAACAAATTTTTAAGTTAAAACCTGCCGCCTGTGTTTTACTTATCATTGCATTGTAGAGTTTAATCCATTGGGTTAGACACACGACTGACTCGTGCGCCCAATCTAAACTGACAGGACACAAGCATTACTTGTAGTTGAGGTATAAGAGATATTTGTTACTAACCCGAATTTCTCATTTTATTTACATTATTGTTTAATGTATAATAATCATCTGATCTTAAGTGAAGTTGAGAGACAACATAAACTTAGCTTACAGTATTACTGCAAATCAATTTCATACCTTTAGTAGCATATAGTTTAAATATTTTTTTATTCAAATGTTACTGACAGTGTAATATTTTTTAATGAGCTAATTCAACCAAATACGAGGTCTGTTTGAATTTCGCGGCTTGAGTTAGTTTCAGGAGAATCCGCTTGATTCATATAAATCAGCTGATTAAAACGCGGTATTTCAGTCGCAGATATCTTCATTTGTTGATGAGTTATACGTAGTTTAGTAAAGAGTGTTTTTTTCGTTTGTTGGATTGTAAAATGGACAGCCTGAAGGAGCAATAACGAATTGCTGTGAAATTTTGTGTAAAACTGGGGAAATCTGCAACAGAAACATTTGTCATGCTTAACACGGCCTACGGCGATGTTGCCATGAAGCGTACTGCATGTTTCAAGTGGCATGAACGTTTCAAGGGTGGCCGACAGTCGATTGATGATGATGAGCGTCCTGGACGTCCTTCAACGTCAACTGACGACCAACACGTTAACAAAATCAACACCCTGGTGCGCGAACATCGACGTCTGACCATTAGGGAGCTTTCCGAAGAGTGTGGGATATCAGTTGGATCTTGTTACGAGATTTTGACCAAAAAATTGAAGATGCACCGCGTTGCTGTGAAATTTGTACCACGCCTGATGACTGACAACCAAAACGCCAATCGCGTCCAGGTTTGTCGGGAACTGCTTGATCGTTCAAATGAAGATGAGAACTTTTTGTCAAGAATTATAACCGGTGATGAATCATGGGTGTATGGTTACGACATTGAAACGAAGGTCCAATCATTCCAATGGGTGAGTCAAACGTCCCCAAGACCCCAAAAAGCTCGCCAAGTTCGGTCGAATGTGAAGGTGATGCTGACATTTTTTTTTTATGCTAAGGGTATTGTTCACTATGAGTACCTCCCTGAAGGCTCTACAGTCAACCAGATTACCTACGTTGAAGTACTGAAACGTCTGACGCAAAAGGCCAGAACTGTGGAGAAGTGATAACTGGTTTTTCCATCACGACAATGGTCCAGCTCACTCAGAACTCGTGAGTTTTTGGCCAAACACTCGATCACTGTTCTTCCCCCCCCCCTACTCACCTGACCTCAATCCTTGTGATTTTTCCTTATTCCCAAAACTCAAAAAACCCCTCAAAGGAAGAAGATTTGAAACGATTTCGGAGATTAAGGCAAATGCGACGAAGGAGCTGAACGCCATCACAAAAGAAGCATACCAGGACTGTTTTAACAAGTGGAAACAGTGTTGGGATAAGTGTGTGCATTGGGGAGGAGAGTACTTTGAAGGAGAACCAGACGTGTAACTTCCAAATAAAGTACATTTTTTATATGACCTCGGTCCGCGTATTTTTTGAACTGACCTCGTATATCATTTTGTACAGTTCGGTGTTTTATTAATTTGAAAACAGTGATATAACTTTAAAGTATAGGCAACCTTTATAAATCAAAGTTTGGTGACAACCACCGTCATTAAATCTTAGTAAACCTTAGTATTTCACTTGATAATTTGTAATTTGTGTAAAGTATTTACAATAGTAATTTATCAACTTCATAAAGTCAGTGCAACGGAAAAATAATGGACAACGTAAAATATATATATATATATATATATATATATATATATATATATATATATATATATATATATAATAATTTTGTAAAATAGGAAGTAAAATATAATTACGTGTTTAGTAATATACTCATGATAGTAGTACAGCAGCTTTCATATTACAAAGTTAATTAAAACATAGCTACAACCCATTTATCGTAAGATGTGATATATGTTGCCAGGAGTAGCTGAATTTATGACCAAGCTGAAACACATCACTTTAGTCATGTAATAAAAATGTATTTAAAGAAATGAACATCTAATTAATTGTAAATCACCAATTGTGACTAACAATTATTTTGAAAGCATAGGCAGAAAATACGCTCTCAATTATTTTCTATGGAAAATGTATAACTACTTAGTAATAGTAGCTAAACATTATTTTAGATATTTTAAGATAAATAAATATTACTCAACCCTCTCTAACTGTAAGTTTATAATTTTGTGTGTAGTTTTGATTGTAATATTTGGAACACAGAAAATAACATCAATAATTAATTCCTATTTGCCATTCATGACATGATTCATGTTTTAGTAATTTATGTTTAAATTTAGGTAACATTAACTAATGTGTTAAGAATACCAAAACGTTTGATCAAGGATGGTACCTGCTTGTTCCAGTTTAGGCATTATATTAGTAATACTCTCTGATTTTGATGACTTTGTGATAATTATTATTTAATTACAATGTGTTAAGTGACTGAAGAACTTCTGTGAAGATATTTTAATAAATTAACTACCTTAAAATTTGTATCAGGGTCACAATTCACCAAGAGAGTTCATCGTAACACAAGGTCCTCTGCATTCAACAAGAGATGACTTCTGGAGGATGTGTTGGGAGAGTAATTCTAGAGCAATCGTAATGTTGACAAAGTGTATAGAGAAGGGAAGAGAGAAGTGCGATCATTATTGGCCAATGGATACATTACCTGTTTATTATGGAGACATCTCTGTAACAATTCTCAATGATTCTCATTATCCTGATTGGTGTATCACTGAACTTGTAATGCACAGAGTAAGTAGTTATATTAAAGTTAGTAAATATATATCTTTACATTCTATCAGTTTTCAATATATGTATTTATAATTAGAAGGTAATGTCAAGTGAAATTGTATCGACAGATCATTCAAATTAAATTGTTTCTGGATTATGCAAAACATAACATGAAATTTATAACAACAAATCAAACATTATACCTGTTAAATTTTGTGATATACTCTTAACACGTTTGCTACTGAGTGGCGCATATATGCCATGTCTGGTTTTTCTCGACAGACTGACGGTAAGAATTCGATCTTTCCAGACACCACGTTAATGTAGGTCCAACCTTCGTTACAGACCAAATCAAAAGTGGAATGTTGTTGTAATAAGTTATTCTGCATAAAAACCCTAGAAGTATGTTTGTTGAATGTATATTATTGGTTTTAGTGTTTTTGGGATGGCGTTTATATGAGCCGGTTGGTCTATAGCACAAAAATCCTATCGTAGACAGAGTGTCCCACGTATGACCCACTACAAAGGCTTATATCAACAAACATCCTACTAACTGGTCTTGGCTAGTCATGCTAGACAGATTGCTTACATAGGCTACATACCGTATCGAAAAAATAAAGACAATATAAACAATATTGTATCAGAGACAAAATATGTTTACTTTGAGTTCTACATACAGTACAGATTATTTACAAATGCACCCATCACTTGTGACACGTTTACACCCTATGTGATTAATGTAATTTTGTGTAAACGTAGTAAAATGTGATCTTTCAAAACAATAACTGTTGTAGTGGCACGAAGAAATAAACAAGGGTGTCAGTTGTATTTTGATGTCATTGACCTTGAATAACTGAGAGACTAAATGCTTCATATTAATGACCGAACATGTCTATAGACCGATACAAGTATATTAAGCCATTAAAATAAATCACTGATTTGTCATAGGAAAAAAAGATACAGGCGATCAGTGTCCCAAATATGAGCCGCCAGTTCATTTCAAATGCCCTGAGTAGGACATTGGTCCTGGAACAGAGACGCAGCGCATATGTGAGTCGGCTAACAGTTATTTTGTTAACATTGCTGTAGCTAACGTGTTAAAATCATGATTTTAACAACACAACAGAATCACAGGATTTCATTTAGGATAATAAAATTGTTAGTTTTATTAAGATAATTGTTGGGCCTTACTTTTTAACACTTGAGACCAGCATCAGTATCATATAAAACCTATCAGCAATAACCAGATTTGGTGGGTGGGTCTGAATTGCTTCCGTGGGATAAAAGAAGTTATCCATCTCTTGAAAACCTTTCTAAAGTCTTTCTGTGTATGAACTATATTTCAAAACCACATGTGAAGTTTTTCCTTCCAAACAGTCATCAGTGCCTTAGCAACGAATATCACTCCAAATTGAAATCTGTAAATCTTGCTTAGACAGTGGATAGTCACCTTCTGAAAAGAAAAAGAGCTCTTATTATTGTACTAGTTTTTTAAATAGTTCGAAATTCATTCAAGATCTTTCACAGCATACACTATGTGTTTCTGAGATGGATTATCTTGTTTTAAAACATGGTTTTTAGTAGTAATAAATTAATTAATGTATATTGACAATGTGGAGTTTAATATTTAGAACTCACACATGTATCAGTAAATAAGAAAGGTACAAAATGTAGAATTAACATACAAAACTTTATTGAAATACTTTCACATGATTAAAAGCTAACTAATAGTTTTAATAATCATTTAGAATTACTTTAAATCACTCTTATCACTCAAATTACTTTACCCTTGTAATCAATAAGATAATCATATTTTCTTGCCTCGATATAATATAATACTTCTAAATAATAAATTTACTAAAATACTATCAATAAGTAATTTGAAGCAAAAAATCTTGCATACTTTCAGTCACTTTTCATCTGACATATACAACAATAGATACACATAGAGATATAAAAATGTGGACAAATGTCACACACACATGCTGTATTACAATTACATATATTACAAAATAAAATTTGTATCATTCCTAACCTATCATTCCATAACAATGTGTCGGATTTTAGAGACATAATTTTAAAGAACTGACATCCGTAAAATAATATAATAAAATAATAATCATGCTGGAACAAAGAAAAAGTGATAGGTAGGCTGTAACTTAATAGCAACTTCAAGAAAACCTTAAATCTTTCAAGATGAAAATCTTTTCTATTTTCTACTGTGCTGAAATGCTGCAAGTAAAGGCATTATTTTTAATACCATACTGGATTTAGCCATCCATGGACATACACATTCCCAGTATGTTTTTTAGTGTTTCTTTGAGATGTTCAAAGATCTGTAAGTGAATATGTATAATAATGATAGGTCAGGCAACTATAAAACCGCAGATCATCTCCAATCGCAAGCCAGTTAAGACTTACAATATAATTTATTTTTTCATACATATTGTTATTGTCTTTTGTTTTTATTCTATAAAACTTCTAGTGCAGTGGATACTATCCTAAAATTGCTAACAGTGTAGTTACAAAACATATAACATTATCACTTATATTTAAATAAAAATGAGTCTACTACAGAAGAATGACACCCGTCTCATAATTATGTGTCCCATAATTATCGCTCATATTTCAGAACTACAGAACATTACTGTTCTGACTGTGAGATAATGATAATCTTGTAATGATGTATATATACACGGTATTAGTAATAAGGACATGGTAGTAAATTTAACATAACTATTTTATGTAGAGCAGTTTTATTATTTTTACATTTTTGTTTACAGGGAGATCAGCAACGTGTAATGAGACATTTCCATTTCACAACATGGCCAGATTTTGGAGTGCCAAACCCTCCACAAACCCTTGTTAGATTTGTACGGGCATTTAGAGACAGGCTAGGTCCTGATCAGAGGCCTGTAGTTGTACATTGCAGGTATGATTCTTGTTCACCAACGTTTAAATACAAAAATTGCTTGTCATCATTGATAAGTCTTTGACAGTAATTTTTACAAGTCTTTAATAACTATAGTTGAATTTCAGTTTTTCAGATTAAAATATGTAATTTTAATTTTATATATTTCTGTCAAACAGACCATCTCTATTACTAACAAAACCAATATAGAATGACATTTTCCCTCAAAATATATAAATTTGAATAGTGAATTCACTGCATATTCTGTATTAACCCATTGAGATACTTCTACAAGGTAGACTCATGATGGTCACACAGGACTCAATACACAGCCACAAAACCTGGGTCATAGCATTCTTCAACTGATAATATTTATGTAATTTTCTAATTAAATATTTATTTAATTTTCAAATTGAATATTTATGTAATTTTCAAAATAGTTGAACAGATAATGTAAGTGTATCCTCAATAGGCATTGTAGTTTACAAATGTAGTTTTCTTGGTTGACTTAGTCTGCTTTAGAATCAAATATCTGATGGTTTTTGCTAAGCATCAGCTGTCAGAGCGATAGAGATCTTTCAGTATCAATTGTCCATTTTGCTTTATACACAATTTGTTTGCTACTGAGTAATAAAGGATCAAAATTGATCTCAACATACATCTGAAATTGAAAAGCAAGATAAAAGACATAACCAGGTGTAAATCTATGATTTAATTCAATTAAGGGATGCTTAGTATAGACTTAGACTGACAAGACATGAGCCCACTATCCATTTCTATCGGATGATTCCATCCTATGAGACAGAATAAAACCATAGAAGAATTTGTTTTCCCTTAATGGGCATACAAATTTTGTATGCGTTTGTAGTTTCAAAAAACAAATAACAAGCACTTAACTGATTCTGTTCTACAAATTTTGGCGTCAGTAACATTACTGACTTGTACATCATGAGGTCTGATAAAAATACATTAACGCTAATTATTTTTCTATATAAGAGATATATGCATAAAACTTGATTTCTACATAAAATTTTCTATTTCGTACACATTGTTTATAAATTAAAAGTAAATATTATGTAATTAGTTAAATTAAGTAATATAAACATTATTTTAATTTTCTTTAATGTGTATTAATTTTTAATTTTTTCATCCATTGTTTTGGGTTGAAAAACATGCTTTTTTGCTGCAATAAATGGATCCTAAAGTTTATATTTGATTAAAATAACTAATAAGTCAGTTCTTTAAGGAAACAAAATACAATACCCATTGAAAATTCATTATCTCTACAATGAAATGTTTTGGAAAAACCAGTCTACTATTCAAATGAGGACTGGTACTATTTTAAATTGTTTCAATCACCATGTTCTTCTAGATTGTAATTTGAAAGTGAATTATCACTGTTACATAGTT
Source organism: Prosapia bicincta (assembly GCA_036971475.1). Taxonomy (NCBI): domain Eukaryota; kingdom Metazoa; phylum Arthropoda; class Insecta; order Hemiptera; family Cercopidae; genus Prosapia; species Prosapia bicincta. The sequence continues at coordinate 253,935,352 of JBAIZL010000004.1, forward strand.
TCCAATGGCAGGATATTGAATTTTCCTCATGTTTTGCCACTTGGTACAAGTTTGTAAGTACAGTTCATTCTGTAACTCACTTCTCTCTCTCTGGTTGAGAAAGGATATAGAGTCACTGGTATATATCATTATTTTAGTGTTTATGTATGCCTATTCTAAGATTACATATTGTACCGTTAACAAGATAAGTCTGTCAGCCTCCTATATTGTCCAAAAAATCTCAAATAAACTTTAAGCTCTACCAGAACTAACATCTATGTATATACGGTAGAGTCGATAATTCAAGGTAGATGGGACTGAGACTTCCTCGGATTACACGGAGATACGTTCCTGTACATTAGGAAAAATAAGAATTCTAATGAACCCTAATACTATAATTAAGAATGTACAAAATAAGTTTATAGAATTTTATTGATTACAGTATTTATATAAATTATTGTTGTTTTGGAATACGTTGTTCATCATGGTTGCTACATTTTTTTGGAAAAAGTTATGTGTCTTCTATGATTGCTTATCAGATAGTTTTCGTGCTACAGTGTTACATAGACGTCTTAGCAGAAACACATTTGTTGGGACGGTGTCTGTCTATTGTTCAATATAGCGCATTGCAGTTTCCAAGGCGGTCGTTCCTTTACCGTGACTAATTTTCGTTTCTTGTACTTTCTCTGTCGAATCTTCATCTTTATTCTCGTTATCATTGCCTTCAGTAGTTTTTTTGTATTATTTCAGTAATCATAACATCCCAAATTGTTCATACCAGAATTTTCACAACCTGGAAGTTTCTTGATAAGAAATGACCGGCGTTTTGCCAAAATTGCATCTAGCATTGAGGAGGTGAACCCAACAGCAGATAATGTGTGAATCAACTGTTGTAGCACCTTATCAATGCTAGTTCAAATTCTGGCAAAACATCTGAATCATGATTTTACTCACTACAAAATGATCGGATGTACTCCGGGTATTAACTATTAATCATATTTTTCCATCCATGAAGGAATAGGTATTAACATAAACATATTTATAATAGATTAGATATTGATAAACTTTATTTTTGGTAATAATAGTCTATTTTCAAGGAATGGACACAAACACATGCAAATATTTTATATATTTTATTGCACTGTATTTTTAACTATAATTTATTTTTTTAAATGATTTATCCTACATGTAACTTTTTGTTTCTGTTTAATTTATTCTGTTTATTAGGTTTCTGGTATTTTTTTAAAAAATGGTTTACTTTTAATACTATTTCTCAGGGTTTTCTTGATTCCTTTTAATATTATGCCCATACACACACTCACTGAATACTTTCAATTGCAAATTTATTTATTTTTTAACTTTATGTATATTGAATAACTACTGTTCCAATTAATATGTGTGTGCACATCTTTTACTTGGCCTTATTTAAACTGCTTTCAAATATTTGTGACCTTTTTCAAAAATTGATTTTTTTGTTACCTTACCTTGTTAATCATTGTCATTTCCGTCAGTATCTTTTTCTTTCGTATTTCAGTGCTGGAGTTGGCAGGTCTGGTACGTTCATAGCACTGGACAGGATTCTCCAAGAGATAAAACATTCAGACGTTGTAGATATATTTGGCATTGTATGGCAGATGCGTAAAGAGCGTGTTTGGATGGTACAAACAGAACAACAGTACATCTGCATACACCAGTGTTTGTTGGCTGTTCTAGAGGGCAATGAAGGCCAGAGGCCACAGAGAGAAGTGCATCATAATCAAGGATTTGAGGGTAACTATTATGATAAGTGGTATTTTATGAGTTTAGTTTTAAATATTTTTAGAAAATGTCAGTAAATAAATATAGAGATAGGGAAAATAATGAATAACTAAATTAATTCAATTCTTAGAGTACATCTCATTTCCTTGTTTAACTGTTTTTACATAACCTTTCTTTCTGGGTTATGGGGGAAACAGCTATCAGACTAATGGATCATAAATTATTGTTTGATTTCATGAATATGTTGTGTTTGGGTTTTTTAGAATAAAACCATAGTCTTGTATAACATTACACACAGTAACAATACTATGTTTCTAAACAATATAATAATGTTTTGCATAAATTTTAATGACAACTATGTGTGTACAGATTTTATTTTGTGGTATTTGTTTGTGGTTTGATTTGTTTACACAATATAGTCTGTTTGGAAATACATGTGAATATGGTATTAGTTCCAAAACATTTGCCAGCTTTTGGAAGGTTTTTGCTTGTAGAGGTTAGAGCACACATTTTGCTAAAGAGCAAACACGTTTACACTTCTAAAAGCATGAGCACTTATAAATTTATGTTTTTAATAATTCTTCATACTTTAGAATGTTAAAAATCTAGATAGAACAGCTGGGTTCATTTGTCCTTCAAATAATTTATACTTTCCATTTAGTTAAATTGTATTTTAAAATTTTAATAAAATAATTTTATGGTTAAGGTAGAATATAACTATAATAAAAGTGATTTGTTTAGCAGTTTTGTTAACATTTATTACAGTTAGTGGGTTGAAAGCAAATAAGAAAACCCCATAATTAAAGTAATTCTTAAACACATTTCTTCTGCTGAGCATCATAAATAAACTATACAAATGTTAATTCAAAGTATACACAAACAAAATTACAGTTAACTTTATTTTAATTACAATAAGCTTCATCACATTAACTTGCTGGATTATTATCATAAAATGTGATTATTGTTCTTTTTTTATTTACTTCGTAGTTTAATGTAATATAAATAAGTTACTTTGAAAAATCTTTCTAGTTTGAGATGATTTCCAGAAGTTCTTGGAGTGACTAGAACCACTTTATGTTGTTAATTTGCTGATACATATCAAAATCATCTTAATCTTTTATCCATCAGCATAAATGAGATTCTCTTATATTTAGTGTACTACTGTCAAAGGTCATCTCGATTACTTTCAATTAAGATCGAAGATTTTCTTCTTTTGAAATGTGTTTTGCATCAGACGTCTTGGTCCTAATTTTTTTCACAGTCACAAAACATTGAGGTAGATTGTAGATGAACTATTCAACTTCATTGATTATTAAAATTTGTAATCAATAGGGCCTTTGATAAAAACAAGAATCAGCATTTATTTTTCAATTTTTTCCACTTGCCTAATTTAGTTTATCTGATATTGATCCCAATAAAGGTAATTACTGTTTTCCTTTCAAACAATATTGTTTTTCTTAAGGAAAGATTTTAAAAAATTTTTGAAATATTTTTCCTTCCACCAATTTTTTTGTTTGGTATAAAAGTGACAGTATGTTACTTTTTAACACTTTGAATTGATATTTTTAGAACAAAACGCTTAACAAGATGCCGTGGTAAAATTTGGCACACACATTTATCACAAAGTATATAATTTCCTCTACTGCCATGTGTTGGATATAATTGGTTTACATTTCTATTATACATCATGGCTCTTAGAATTTTTGGAATGCTCTTCTTACTTTAGCTTAATAGAATCTGCATTGTTTAGTTTTGAATCCCTACATATAAACAAATTTTGGTCTACATATTGGATCTGTTGTAAGTCTAGGCAAGTTTAGGAGGGCCAAAAATAGTTGTTTGCTATAGTAAAAGTTTATATATAGTTTAAATAAGTGTACACAGATAAAAAATTATACATTTATTTGAAACAAAAATGTGTAAAAAAATGCTTGTTGCATGTATTTTAATGTTTATTTACTGGTGAAACAAAATATCAAGTAGTAATCATTAAGGGATACAAAAAATATTGCATTTTTTATAATTCAGTTTGAACTGGAGTAACAGGCCTCCCCAGGCTCCATGTTTGATGAAGGCCTCCAACTGGTTGGTAATTTTTTTTATAACAAATTAACTTTTTTTGACACGTCATCTACAGATCTCTGTTCCAGACCAGCGACCTAGTTGAAAATATTAAAAATGTTTTTTTTAAAATTAAATATAAATTAATGGTAATTTTTATGTGTCATATTTTATAGTTCCAAAACATGGTATATTACTTACTTAGGTAACATAAACTCTGATGTTTGAAAACTTCAATTTTTATCATATGAATAAATTGTAACCAAATTGTGAATTTTAATTGCTATATTTTCCAGTTGTAACGAAATTACTTTATTTAGAACTATAATACAATGAAAATATTGAAAAGAACCCCAATACCACAAAAATAATCAAAAATAGCAAATGAAACAAGTTACTTAAGATTAAACCCTTATATACATTTCGATGACCATGTCATCATCATCAGAGGGTCTTATTACAAAATTACAATCTAGCAAACAAGAAGTTACAAACTAGAATGACACCAATCGTTCTCTGCGGTCACTATATATAGGCGCGAGGTAAGCTCTACCTTGACCAACAAATAATGATTGGGCATCTTGAACCAAATAGGCTATGTCAAAAAGTACACTATAATAATACATATGTAATACAAACTACAGCTAATAACAATAAATAAAATAAAAAATAAAAAACTAATTAAAATAATGCATCATATTTGAAATTGTATAGAATTAGAAGTTGATAAATAGATTTGAATAAATAATTTTGTTTTTTTGTGACTCAACTACTGCATTAAAATAATTCAATTATAAAGTAAAAGCATACAAAAGTTATTTATTTAGTTATCATGAAATTGCTTTTTTTTCAAATGACAAGATGAAAGGAATTGAAAAAGCTGAATATACATGTTTATTTTATTGTATTGTCTAAGTTATATGATAGAGGATGGAAAATAATTCTTAGTAAGATTGTGTGAATGGTTCATACATCTTTAGGGTTTTAAATGGGGTTCAATTGAGTAGGAAGCTTCATTATAGACATACAAACATAAATTATGTTGGTGAGAGACAAATATTTTGCCTATAAATAAAAAGCTTAAGAATATATAAAAGCCATAAAATCTATAACCTGTATAACATGAATATTTAGATATATTGGAAAACTCTCCAGACAGAGTCTAAACTCAACATTAGTTATACGTCAGCCTATTTCTTACCAAAGATTTTGCTCTAAGACATGTCTTCCAAGATTATGAGAGTTTTCAGCTGATGTTAAACTGTTGAATGCTAGATGAGATCTTGAGGACTATATATTTTTGACAAGTAAAAGTTTTCTTCAGGTATTGTGAAACATTCAATAAAATTTGAAAGAAGTTCTCAACCATAGTGAATGAACACTACACACCTTTGTTGAAAGTACTATAGTAAGGATGTCAAGTGGGATAGGGCATTGTAAGGTCACATGTGAATGTATTTCAAATTTTTTGTTTTAAATGTATTGCAAAGTCCTAATATATTTTATAAAAAACTTGTAATTGTTTTGTTGTGGCTATTTATTGGAATTATAAAACCTTTAAAGATAATTTTACAGGATATATTTACATAAATTTAAAATGTAAGAGAAGTACTAAGCATCTATAGTTTGTACCTAAAATACCTGAAAAAGAGTTCGTATAGTTTTAATTACACAATTATAAAATGTTGAAAAAAATGTTATTTTGATAATGAGGGGATGCGGTGATGGTTTATAGGTAAGAATCAGAGCGAAGTAGTTTCTTCTATAACCGACTTGCCACCTGGAGAGAAGGAGCGGTGACGGGGTAAACAAATAGTTGCTTTATTAAGCATTTTTAACATAACCTAACCCATTTGTAACTAACCTCTGTGTCGTGTAATTTTTTTTCGAAATCATACTTTGCTTGTTTTTGCATGAAGCTGTGTAGGCATGTTTTGGGAAAATATAACTCAAGTTATTTTTACTATGATGTAATTCATTACTGTTTGTGTATTTTTTTTGTAGCACTAACTTTAAAAACATAATTTAACTAAAGACAACTACAATTTAAATTTAAATTTTGTTTTAACACTTTAGCTGCCGTGTCGCTTATGTTTAGCTATGTTTTATGTTTATTCGTACTACTCAACTGGTGTTGCTGCTTTTGGAAAAATGAGTGTCCAGTATTAAACAACAAGCTTCACACTTCTTACAGATATAATTATGGTGGGTTTTGTTTGATCGATAAATGCTGACGGCAGTATAAACATGCTGTTATTTTAGGGCTTTTTTGTTGGGAGTTATAGCTAGACACACCTATTTGTTTACAATTTTAGGAAGTTGTTGATTTTTCCAACCAAAAAAATTTGTTCACTGAAAGAAATATATCTTTATATACTTTAATAATGAAATAAATAATATTTAATGTCGTATTATATTGATTTTTACTATTGTTTTCAAAATTTCATAAAACTTAAAAAATAAGTCAGAAATTTTGACTAAGTATTTAGTTGTAAAATAAAATAGACATGGTTTGAAGTTAAGTACAAACATTGGTACACTTAGATAAACTTCTCCTTACTAGGAAATAAATTATAACAAACATTCCTTAAAAAGTAAATTATTAAGATCTAAAACTGTTAATAGTTATGAATCTTTTATAGTATTTATCAGATCTGAAGCATTAATTATCAGAGAGAATATATTTACATTTCCTTTCTATATACAAAATATTTATAAAATAAATATTTATAAATCAATCACATGTGACATGTTCTCAAAATAAGAGCCAAAACACTCTTCTTGCCAGTCACCTTATTATATGAGTAACCAACATGGATTGTGGTTTTGTTGTTTATTGTTTACACAAAAAACACAATAAAATATTAAGACTGTTTACAGATAAGAAAATATAATATACCACAAAAACAATGTCAGGCCAATTGGTGGGACAGAGTTTATTTAGGCTATAAAAAAACTAGGTCGGCCCAATTGGCCCAACACTGTTTTTATTTATATTATGATGAGAAAGTTATTTTCATACTTAAGATATGTTAGGGGAGCAAAAAATAAGTACACAATATTTAAAAATAGGCTTAAAATATTTTGGGATTTCTCAGGAAAAATGTCAATATTGTATTATTATATGTGGCCAGCAGCTAAAGTGTTAATCTAACATTTCCTTCAATCTTTTACTTATAGTAAAGTCCCTGTTAACCAACATAAAACTTAAAGGCAGTGCTCCAACAGCTCTTTTGTAGTGTATAGGTGGCATATGCTAAATCATGTTCAGCATTTATAGGAGATTGACACATTTTTATGTGAAATTTTATGTGTGAGATTTTTACAATTTCAGATAAAGAATGTCAACTTTGCACAAAGTGCTTTCAGGGACTTTACTATTCTTGCTTTCTTTTTAATATTTACAACCCGTTACAATGTTTTACCAAATTTAGACTAAAGTGCTTTAATGACATCTAAATTTAATTGTAGATGTAGATTTAGGTATGATTGTGTAAATTGTATACATTTTTTATTTACATCAAAAGTTCCATTTTAATATCTAAAGTTAGGTTTACACTCAGTATTATTGGCATTAGAGGTAAGGGTCATTAATATCAAGATCATCATAACATCAAGAACATTTAAAACTATCATAACCTTTATATTGTCTTCAAAAAGTATTACATAAAACAATTATTGTATTGTAGACTTTACAAACTGTGACTACAATATAATTAATATATTCATCAGATTTGATGCAAAGAAAGTGATCCAGTTGTTAACATTGTATTAATGACAATTTAACAAATTTTACCCTATTTAATTTATGTAGTCTTGAAGAAACTACAAATTCATAAATTTTCTCATCATTACTATAATAAAATAATGCATGTATCAAAATCTTTGTTTGTAATGTCCATTTTGTTTTGTTTCTTACCTTCTGTAAAATATTTATAATAAGTTTTACATCTATTTACCTTTTGTTATCCTGAATGCAGTTCTTAACAATTTGAACATGAATATCTATTCAAACTGTTCAAAAGAGTACTACTACTTTCTTAAATAATCTCCTTGATTCTGTTATGTAAATTTGACTAACCCTATGTTACTTTTAAGTAATGATGACTAATAATACATCAGTTAAAATGTAAAAAGAATTTTAAAAATTTACTCAAGAAAAGGACAGAAAATTTTTAAAGATAAAAAAAATTCAATTTTTATGTAATATTTTCAAGGAATATTTTGAGAAGGTTGAAATTGGTAATTAGGATTCATTCTACAAAACTATAAAAATAAATGAAAATTACATATTTCAAAAGGTCTAGTTTTCTAAAATCTGTTCTGCGTGTAGCCCAGTTTATAATTTTAGTCCTAAATAATTATAAATTAGTAAATTACATACAATTAATCTTCTCTATGCTAAAAGTATTTGTTTTTAAAATTTCCAATTTTTGGGTGGTACGTTTTGAGGTTTGGGGATAAACACTTATTTATAAATTCAACTTCACACATAAAACACTACTTACTGATATTTCTCAGCAAACATGTTTCACATCTGGTCAGATTCTTGCCCGTGACTCGTAGCATTGAACAATGCACTCGCCAAGTGTGACACATGTCTATTGAGAAATATGAGTTTCAATATATAATTTGTCAAGTTTTATTATTAAATAAATAAGAGTTTATTTGTTGTTTTGTTTCTTTTAATTTAACTTATCATGAAAATAAGTTATAAATTTGAAAACGTAATAGTGAATAAACATTTCAAAATCTTACATAATTTGTAATTGATTTAAATATGGACATCTTGTTCATTTGTTGACTGTATAAACCGACACCAGAATATACTGCTATGAACTTTCTTAATGGCTACTCTACTTTTGTCGTTTTTATACTTTAAGAAATCAAATAATTAGGTGTAAAAAAAAAATAAATTGTAGTTAAAACTTAAGCTTTTAGTATAAAAAGTGACATGGAAAGAGCTCAAAATTTTAGTTTTAACATTGCTGAACATTCTTACTTTAAAGTAAGGTTTTTTAGAAAGATTCTGAAAGTTATTTTCTTTTTAATACCAATAAGTAGGTGTTATTAATTTAAAATTAAAAAAAAAATTATAAATAATTTTTAAATGAATTTTGAATCACTCAATATTTTTTTTTAAAAGGTATAGTTTATTTTACTATTTAGCTCAGTTTTTGTTTTGAAATAATTAAAATGTGCTAAAAATATTTGAGAAAAATCAGTATTTGTTGGTTTAATTTTGCATTGAAATTTTAAGTTTAAATTAAAATGAAAAAAATAAAAGTTAATAAATTCATATTTGATAATAAAACTAAAATAGAGTTACAAAATATATGTATATATATGTATTTATATATATATATATATATATATATATATATATATATATTGTTAAGTAATTTTTAAAGAGACACAATACAATATAATTATGTTTTACTATTTAATAAATTGAATTTTTTATTTAAGACAAATAAAACTACTCAGGAACAATTCATTAACATTTATTATCATTTCATCTCGACATTAAATAATACACACAAAACAAAATTTTACAACTTAACAATTTTTAACAAAATATACTAACTCTTATTTCTTTTGATTTTAGAATTACACAATTTTAATACCCTTGGCTAGTTTAAGATCTCTTGATATCTCGGGGTTATAGCATGGGCTATATTTGTTTTTAATTCTTAGGTTAATTAAATAAATTTTGAACAAACAATATTAAATTTTGAAATTAGCTTTAATAAATATTTTCCGGATGGAAATACTTTAATTTTGAATATACTAAAAAGGCTAAACTATTTGAACTGGATTATTTCTTATTACTTACTATTAATTAACTACATGATATTCTAATATACAAATTTAAACTTCCTTATTATCTTAATGTCCATTAAAATTGCTTTTTATAGTGCTAATAACTTATCAAATATCGAAATTTCAGTTAGCTTACGTAAGATTCCATTCTCTCCAAATTTGACTTTTTACACACTTAAATTTGTTTTATTTACTTCACTTTATATATTAACACAGTATTACATTTTGTAATTCACTTCTCCTTAATTTAGTTTGGCCAATCTTCTTAACAAACGGTATAATTTAGGCGAACTCTTTCCAAATAAATAGAATTTTGACTGGTCCTGGCAGATCCGATATTAGAGCGTCACCCACGCTACCTCCAACTCAACTAACTACGCGTCCTTCGATTTTCTTTTAAAATGTTACAAATATGGCGGCTTTCTTCTCCAAAAAACACATGTTGCCTGTAATCTAGTTTGTTTTCTTTTTCTTCACTAGAATCGATTGTCACACTGACCTACTTTCTTGCTTTCACATCTGTGTTACAGCTGACATACCAACAAGTTTGTTTTCACCAGTTTTTATTTCGTTAAACTTTGGTTGAAACTTACTGTTTCAATTTTCCGATCCTTAACAAAGTTTCCAGTGTTTATTTTATTAATATTATTAGTGTGTGAAGTGTCTTTGTGTTTTACTTTTGTGATAGTTCCGAATTGTGTGTGTTTTGAGTGGATTCAAAGAACATAACCTTTCAATTTTCTTTTGTTTGCAAACGTGTTCACTTTCTCCTTCAAGTAATTACTTAGGCCCTATGTTATTACAGTTTACAAATTTGTTTACACATAACTATTATTAGATTATCTTGTTTTAATTTATGTGTTAGGTTATTTGATATAACAAATTTCCTAATACATTTCCAGTTCAAAAACCTTGTTTACAATTCTATGCTTTTACCTAAATTTAGTTTTCATTTAACCTAACCAATATCTTAATGAATTTCTTTCTAAATTTTGAGTGAGTTATTTCTCATCTTTTTTCCAATTCTTAAATAATATTATATAGCCCATTCTATAAATGTTACAATATATATATATATATATATATATTTAGGTTAGTTTTGGTTGGTAAAGATTATTTAGATTTTTGGACTAGGAGACTGACAGACTTACCTTGGTAAGAGTCCACACTGTAGTCTTGAAATAGAAACACATAAAAGCACTTAAACAATGATATATTTCAACCACACAGTGGTCTTTGTCAATCGAAGAGAAAAAACAAAAAGAAATATGAGAGAATGAAATAAAATAAGTGCTTTTATGTGTTTCTATTTCAAGACTACAGTGTGGACTCTTACCAAGGTAAGTCTGTCAGTCTCCTAGTCCAAAAAATCTATATATATATATATGTGTGTGTGTGTGTGTGTGTGTGTATATATATATATATATATATATATATATATATATATATATATATATATATATATATAATTATTGTTAATTGTAAACATTTGTTCCGTCATTAAGCATAATAAATTTTTACCTTTTGTGATGAGGCACCTTACTGTCACTTGTCCATTGTCGAATCACTGAATTAATTTTCTCTATTTTTCTAATGTTATTATTGGTCTGTGATGCTAGTTACTTGTTAACGTCATATATGTTTTGTCGTGTTCCGCTTGCATGATGCTTTTGAAGGGTGCGTTGTCTGCATATGTTGTCTGTTGGTTAAGTTGTTGTTTATGTTCCCTATAGATGTGGTATTTTTCTAGTGAGTTTAGTTCTATTGAGTTATTTTTATGGCATGTCTAAATATCAATAGAAAATGGATACAACAAACACCTAATAAAAAACATGCAATAAATTTACAAAAAAACCTAACCTCAACAGAACGTTACAACCAGAACACAAAATAAAAAATAATAAAAAAAACTTACCTAAAACATAAACACACCAATAACAAAATAGAAAAAATAACAAATGTGTACAACAAAGAACTCTACACTCCAACATACAAACCAAACAACAAAATAATAAAATATCTTTATAACACAAACCACAAAATAAATGCAAAAAAACATAACAGTTCAGGAATCTACAAAACTACATGTAATGGTGGCAATGCATTTTACATGGGAAAAACAACATTTAAAATAGGATTTTCAGACGATTCATAACTAAAAATAAAAAAGCATCAAATGTAGTAGAACACCTATCACATAAACATGAAATAACAAGTTAGGAAAATAACTTAACCATACTTGAAATAAATAATAACCCAATAGAAATAAACTCACTAGAAAAATAACACATCTATAGGAACATACACAACAACTTAATTAACCAACAGACAACATATGCAGACAACCCACTCTTCAAAAGCATCATGCATGTGGAACATGACGAAACATATATGACATCAACAATACCTACATCACGGACCGATAACAACATCAGAAAAATAGAAAAAAATAATTCAGTGATTCGACAATGGTCAAGTGACCGAAAGGTGCCTCATCATAAAAGATAAGAGTTAATTGCACTTAATGGTGGAATAATTATTTTCAAATAACAATAATAACTTTATAAAGTCAGTGCAACAGAAAAATAATGGACGTGGAATATCACAATATATATATATTACATTAAATATGTTTTATTGATGATGATCTAGTCCAGGGATCGGCAACATACGTCCCACGGCCACATGTGGCCCGCAAAATGATTTTGTGCGCCCCTCTCTATAAAGTAGTTTTTCGAACTTTGAGCGGTCCGGATAGCTCACACTTACGGCATAGAATACAAGTAGGTTTCTCAATAGCTGTTACACTAGCCACAAAAATACGCCTAATAACAAATTGCAGGTGCGATATAAGTGGAAAATAGTGTCTGTGATATTCGACAGGCAACTTCACCGCCACAGCATTGTTTTACTATATTAACATTTTGTTAGTTTTTAAATGAACACGTTTTATTTTATTATTTCAGCAATTCAAAAGATTAATAAAGAAATTTGTCTTTATTAAGTTGAGTTAGAAAATTTATCAAATTTGTTGTCGGGAAGCAAGTAGCCTATTAAAAAAAAAATACTATTAAAATCTATTATTAGCCGTTATTTAAAGTCACCTTCTGTACTGTATAAAATCAGTTATATTACCAATCTAAAATTAGGAAAGTTAATAATATTCATGGTCATTTTATATTTGCGTCCCTTACAGCCATCCTAGATTGAAAATGAGGCCCTCAAGTACCAAAAGGTTGCCGACCCCTGGTCTAGTCAGATACATTTGATGAAATATATCATCTACATCTTAGAACTCTACATTTATACCATTAAAGTTTTTTGTGTTTTGTTTTACTATTTGCCAGACATATTTAAACATTTCTCATATCTCTAAACTAGTTTATAAATGCTGTGCTAAACCAAAGACAGTACTATTAAACACTTGTTGGATCCAAGTTACCAAATAATATTGAATTATGTATGTGTTACTATAAACTTGAATAGTAAATAAGCTAATTTTCAATTTCTCTTCTATCCGTCACATACTAAATATGATGCTGACAATAAATACTGCCACTTTTTAGAAATTTAATAATCTACCTAAATATTTCTATAATGATTTAGAAATGGACATTGGAGTTAGATATGCAATAATACCTCTTTAGGATGCCCTTTAGTTTTTAATGTTTTTCCTGTACAATTCTATGCAATCTTCCAAGCTTTAACTACAATCGAACGTATATCACTATACTGCTATATCTGTTCAAATGTGCTATTTAGGATAATTCGAGTAGTTGGATATATTCAGTGTATCAATTAACTCTGTTCAATGTGATTCAATTTTTAATGAGTGATATATCATTTTGAACTTTTAACTACAGAATAAGGCAAGTAATTTCCATCCTTGAAGGTCTCTTATTTATCTAGTAACAGAGAAGAGGAGTTGATTACTCTCATGTCGACACTCTGTATTAATTCTTAGATTTTTTTTAAGTGATCAAAGATATATAACTTTTTAAATTTATTTTTAAGTATCATTTCAATCTAACATAACTGATTTACTTTATAAATTTAAATATGTTCGTACGAGACATGGTTTTCAAGATAGTTCATATAGTGTTAAGGAATGATGCCTTGCCTCTTAAAGTGTCAATGCTTTTTCCACAGTAGAAGTATTTTTAATAAATTTTTATACATTTTTTGTTTCACGTCGTTTTGCTGTTTATATGTTTTTCTATAATAATATCATTATTTTAATTTTTTCATTGTTTAGTATATTTTTGTATTCTATAATTAAAAAATACCTAACCAGGTGATCACATAGGGCTTACTAGCTGACGCGTTTTGAAACAATCGTTCCTTTTACAAAGCAAAGCCTCTACAAGGAGCAAAGCTCCTTCGTGAAAGGAACAATTGTTTCGAAATGTGTCAGCAAGTAAGCTCCATGTTAAGTAGTTTTAATTCAGTGAATTAAAGTTTACTCAGTTTAATTAGTGAATTAGTTTATCAGTGAATTAAAGATGATTACATCAAGCAACTTTATTTTTTTTATACCCCTGCTTTAGGTTTAATTTATACATGCAATAGCTTTAATTTTGTTTTCACAAAAAAATCACACATTATATTAATCACTAAAACAAAATCATATACCTTATGTTTTCTATACACTAAAAGCTTTCGGTAAAGGGGTCACTAATAATGCTTTTTTAAGTAGTTCGCATTCTACTAGAAAATAAAAACACACAAATTGAATTGAAGCTCTATAACATTTCTGCTGTAACATAATAGTTATGCTTTCAAATTTTCAGATGATGAAGGCATTGCTGAATCCGGCATGTGAAGAGGATCTAGCAGTGCTGATGGTATTTCGTTGCCATTCTGTGTAAAACGAAAAAATCAGGTACCTTATCAAAGTGCCTAACGTTATTGCTAGTTTCGAAAAGATTTTGATTATCGAGATACTTTGTTAGTTGTTTTGTTTCAACAGTTAGATATCTATGATTATTGACAGGTTAATCATTGTTTGGTTATTGGTCATATATTAATGCACGTTAATAGGTGGAGTCGAATTTAGGCGTGTTAATGTTATAAGGGTTATACCTGGATTTCATTCCACCTCCATGAAAATTAGATCTGATTTTATAAGCATTTAAAGACATACTCAAATTAATTTGTACAAGTTAGATGTTATTTATAAGGAAGAAAAAAAGCATTTAGAGTTTAAATTGTGTTGTATACTAGTTTCAGACATATTTGGTCATTATCGTTAAAACTCAAAATTTGCAGAAGTTTAATTTGCCAGTTTTTTATTATGGCATTTTAAAATGTAAGTATTAAGATAAAAAATGAATTAAAACACTTTAAACATTGACACAATCACTATGTTATTTTGATGTTAATAGTTTCCTTCAAATGACAAAGCTAGGTTGAAACTTGTATTACACAATCAACTGTTTTATATATTATATAGACTCAAATGTGTGTAAATATTGCTTGAACGTTAAGGGCTTACACGCCATAACTTTAAATTGTTTTGTGTATAACCTATTGTAAATAAATATTTAAACTGAAGATCTGAACAGTTGGATACCTTACTCAGTATATAATTAGATTAAGTTAGCAGTGTAAAATTGTGACAAAATTTAATATGTCCCGTGAATATTAGAGTAAATTAACAAAATATTGTAGGTATCAAGATTAAGTTTTAACCAATAAGACTTTCATAAAACTATGACATTGATGGATTCAGAAATTAAGTTGATCTTATCTTTTAGATTAAGTGAAAAGTATTTTTAAAATGAAACTTCTGTTAGTTTGCTTCAGTCCCATTTTAAAAACTATTTCTTTTTCAGTTCAAGATTGTTTCCTAACTTTTGTATTCTATATCTCTTGTATTCTCCTTTGTATTTTTAAATACTTGACAGTAGAATCGCAAGCAAATAAACTATACCAATATACACAGCAAGTGCCATTCTGTCATCTTACTTAGAATTTTAAAATATGGAATTTTAAACACTTCAAAACCTTTTGTTGATAAACTGTAAAACAGTTATATTCCATGTTCATCTACTTTCTCTCAGCAAAGTTAGATATGCAATCATAAAAGACTGTGGGTTAGATATGCAATCATAAAAAACATGTGGATTTTACTACAACCACTATTCTTATCAATTCTACTTAGTTTCAAGTGAGCGTCATTAAGATCATGCACTGACCAAACATTTGAATTGTACACAAAGATGATTAATTATAAAGATGTAAAATGTAATATGTTAAACTATTAGTCTAAATATTTTTGTTTCAACAAATTAATCACTCTATTAAGTACATTAGATACACTTTATTCTATAATTTAGAATAGATTAGTTGAGTTAATCATTTTTCCAGATCTAGCAAAGTTATAGTTTAGTAGATGAAAATCTCTTAGTAAAAAGATTCTAAAATTAAATTTGTCTTGAAATTCATCATAGGTTACTTTAGATTCGACAAAATTTAAAAAAATACAACAAATGTAATAATTCATTATACTGACTTTATTTTTATAGTTTTTCATGTTATAGGAAATCCAAAGCCCTAAATTTGTTACTTAATTAAAAAAATAACTAATCCATAATGAATAAAATTTGTGGATTTTAACACACAATTTTATCAATGATAATTTGTAATTAATCTATAGTAACAGATTTGAATAATGATTATATTTATCTCAAATTTGCTTCAGGTCGATCAATTTCCATATTAGTGAATTCACTATTAACACTTTTTTTAAATGTCTAATCTCTTGTACACATTTTTCTGTCCCAACAGTGGCCGCTTTGATGTTTTTTTCCAAAAAATATTTTTGCTTTTTGATAACGGCTTTTTAATCCTTCATTCCTAGGTTATCATTTCTAGTAATGGAATCCTACACAAGATCGCAGGGTGGTGTCCCAATACAATGATTTTTAAAATATCATAATTTACTTTTTTAAATTATATGAATAATGTAAAAGTGTAACTGAATCCAAATTGTAAGTTTATTTATTATGTTACAATGTCAGAAGTAGGCCATCCTGTTATGAGCACTAATTTTTTATATCCGTAAATTCTAATTTTTATAATTATTTTTTGTTTTTTTTTATTATGAGATAAATTATTATAACAAGAATGTGCAACAAATACATTAAATTAAGTATGTGTAAACACACATACATTAAGTGTTTTACAAATCGTATGCTCATTGTCATTGTGGATTTACTTATTTGGAACACTAGATTTATTCGTAAAATGTATATATATTTAGTGTTGCAGATCGGGTTAGCAACATTGATTACTTAAAGAAGTCTAGCCTTGCTGTTTTAATCTAGGGGAATATTACACTTTAGTGTAATGAGTATTTTTAAAACAGTTCCAATATTCACATTTTGACATTTTTTGGTGATTTCTAAAGGTTTTACTGCCTACATCTGGTTTTATTTCAGAAAGTATTTCTATTTTAAACATTTTACATCATTGGTATTTAGTTTCAAAAGTGTATTTTGAAGACCTAAAGTCCTAGGTAGTTTTATCAACAAATAATTTTTCATTGTTTATATTTAATAAAAACTTAAGTAAAACCACTACTTACTGATATTTTTAGTATATGCATAACAAATCAATAATTTGATTTTCTTTAAGCATTTTATCTGATTTTTAACAATCTTACCAAATTGGAAAAACATGCTTTGAAATTCCTGATCAATATTTGGAATTGCATAATTCCTAAGCAAATTATTCATAAAATAATTTCATTTATGAAAAAACTCCAAAATGCTGCATCTCATTTATTGTTTGTAATAGCTAAAAGGTTCTTAGGTAAACTTTATTGTTTTGTTTCATATTAAAGCTTTCTTTAAAGTTTTAATAGTAAATAATGTATTAATTATATAAATGAAATTAGTTACCGCAACACACTTTGTGATAGGTGAAATATAATAATTTTATTTTACTCCTCCTTTGTGATAAAATGTAACAGCTCGAAATGCATTAACTTATCCAAATACGATATTACTGTTTATACTAGCACATCACCTTAAAAAAACAAAACATACTTATTTGGATCTATAACTACCACAAATGTTTGTTCTTAAAGAAACAACAATAAAGATAAAATATATTAAATTTCATGTCCAAACTTACACCATAGAAACTGTGAGAAACTCTTCCCTATATTTTCTTTAGTATTATTATTTTGGGAAATGAGTTTCCTCTGGCCATATCTTGGTTTTTGATTTTATAAAATTCAGTAGCTGTTTAGTTAAAGGAAAATCAGTAATTTTTATTTTATCCTTTAAACCTAGAAATATATTTTGGCTTCTATGACAGTTCTTTAAAATTAAAAACTATTTATACAAGACTGTTGAAAACTTAATAAACTAGGCACCATCAACAACTATTTAGGATGGACATTCCTTATGAATAGAAAGAAAATTAGAAATATATTAATAAGAGTTTCTTAGTGTTAAATACGTTTGACACTTTCTAAGTCAATAATTTTCCTTCTCATAGTTATTTATGTTTTTTACATAAACTTATAAAAGGTTTGTAGAAGAAGGTTGTGTTTTTGTAGTTATTTTATCATAGACATATCAATCTATGACTACTTCAAGTCCCTCCATGTATAACTGTAAACTTGGACAATCTGTTTGTTTCGGGATGTTACTTGTTAAGCATATCTAAGTACTTTTAAAGTATTGTTGCATTTTTTAAATAGTATTGGATAGTTCAGTATAATAGAATGTATTGTGTGATTAATATTTGTATTGTAAGTTCAAGGTACTGATCAGTTTTAAAATATTGTATTTCAATTAAAGGAATATTTTTTATAACTGAATCAAAGTTCTAATTATACACATAAAATTGAAATCAATTCAATAGGAGAACTTTGAGTAATGTCCATGTGTTAAACTTGCAAGCTACCTCTTTTACAAAATGTTGTTTTATGAAGAGTAAGGGTCTGTTAATACTTACATATTTTTTATATTCAAATGTTTTTAATTCATTGATTAACTAAATTTCATTGTGCTTTAATAATTACTCAATGTTTCACCTTCACTGGAATTGATGCTGTTTCAAGGGAATTGATGTTTCCATTGAAACACTTAATATTTACACAATAGAACACATAAGTGCAAATTACAACTGCAATTATAATGTTATATTTCCTTACATGGGCATTTTCTATTAACCCAGACAGTTCTGTCATTCAGTTATTCACTGAAATAAAAACAAAAACAAATTCTACAACAAGTATTATATACAACAACAAATATGGTGTTTGCTGATTGCCACAGCACCCAAGACCAATTATATTTTAGTAACTCTCCGCCTTATTTTGTAAGACTCAACTTTTTTCAGATGTAGCACAATATATTCAAATGACTCATGTATCCTCTGACACACAAAAATTTATGAGAACTCTGTGCTAAAAAAACACAATGTTTACCTTTTTGTTATAAACAATAAAATATTTTATTTTAACACTCTCAACTTTGTCATAACTGTTTTGAAGCGTTGTTATAGATGGTATTCAAGTATAGACAGACATTAAAATATTTTATTAAATAATTTTAATTAATAATATTGTTTCAAAAATTAGATATAGTTAATAGGTTTCACTCCATTTTTCTGCAACAATTTTTTATAGTTAATTTTTTAACACTATGAATTTTTAATCTAGACTGTGGTTAAAATTTGTGTTTTCAAATCATAATTCTTTTTTATTTAAAGTTTTGTATTAATTCTTTAAAATAGGCTTTAAGTACCTACTTTTTCTAATGGATTGTTTTTTGTTTTTAGGAATAAAATTGTCCCTTGTGTATGTATAAAGAATATGTGATATATTATGTATTATAAATGTTTATTTACAAAAAAAAACATAATTGTTTGTAATAATTTTTCTATTATAATTTAGAAATCCTGTTAAGTATTTTATTTATATTGTATAATGTTTTAGGGAGTTTTTATATAATTTTTTTAATTTTCCTTCATTTTAGCAAGTAGAGTTTAAAGTAATTAATGGTCATGGCCAGCCTATAAATATAAACAGTTAAATTAAATATCTTGATCTAACAATATTATATTGACAAATCATTTTTATTGTGTTGTTATTGATGTAAAAATAGTCAAAAATCTTGATTTAATTATGTTTTGGCTTATATATATATATATATATATATATATATATATATATATATATATATATATATTAGGGATGGGCCGATTCCGATTCTCGATTCCAGGAATCGTCGATTCTAGGTGGTATCGAGGAATCGTCGATACTCGATTCTTCATTCATAAAAGTGTCGATTCCGATTCCTATTTTGTTAACTATTAAAATATGCGTGTGGAGTAATTTATTACCAAACAAAATTTATTATATTTGTGTGGAAAAATAATTAATTACCAACTATGTCTTATTTATGTATTAGTTGATTTGAATGAATTAAATGATTAAAGTAAACGAAAATATTATTATTTATGAAGCAACAGCAATCAAGATCGTAACCATTTCTGGTCGTTTGACATCGCTCGTCTCTCTCTCTCACTAGAGTGGGTTCGATACTCTCTTTTGCTCTCTCTCTCTCACCCACGTGTCTTACTGCCACTGATTTATAGATGTCAGAACAAAACAAAAAAAAGTACAGTAAAAACTCGATTAACCGTCACCGTCGGAACCGTGGCCATGACGGTTGAGCGAATAGACGGATAACAGAAACACTGTATTATTCCTCTGAAACTTAACCTTAATAAATTATATTATAGACAGATATCACTCTCACGGTTGAAGGTTTTGTATAGCCTATTACATTAAAACGGGACTTTTAAAAGGTTTTGCCGTATGACCAAGATGTTAACTAAATTTATTATTAGAGAACTAGAATATAAGCTGATATAACTTGAAAGAATCGAGAATCGAGAATCGAGTAAAGAATCGAGAATCGAAAGGAAAATTTTAGAATCGGAATCGGAATCGGAATCGAAAATTTTAGGAATCGGCCCATCCCTAATATATATATATATATATATATATATATATATATATATATATATATATATATATATATATATATATATCAATGCTCTTTTGGTATGTTTATGATAAAGAGAAAGAATAGTTTGTTACAAATTTAATAAGTTTCAAAATATTTAACAGGCTATTTTTTTAGTCATATAAAGCAGTCTTAATTAGCCTAATTTGTAAATATATATTAAATAATGTAGAAATAATTATTTTCCACACTGTAAGTAATGCATCACCAGCAAATTTTAAATCATGTCCATGGAAGTAGATTGCATAAACCATAGGCCCAAGATACCTATTCAAGGTCACCTGCATTCTATCTGTCCATTCAGAACCATGTTGACAGTATTTTTCACACATAGCTGTGAAACCTGAAATATCTATGAATAATATGACTATGATTCCAGCAAATGTAGTACTATATCCAGATATTTTCGATTTTAGGAACAAGGCTTGCTAACATCTCAGACTGATCTTTGTTCAGGTAATTCAACTCTCCATTTACATCTTAATATTTTTTCTGCACATTGAAAACAATATAAATCAAATCGACAGCTTCGTTTTTAACACTTGTAAAAATTTGCTGTTTTCTTTCTTGTGACTGTTTTTTTTAATTTACTAAACAACTTACAATGTTTCCACATAACATTTATTGGTTTTAAAATCTGGTAATTGTTTTGTATATATGACATTTTTTTGTGTTTCATAATTTATATTAAATTTTAGAGATATTTTTTTTAAATCTCAAAGGTTTCTATGACAAGTTTTCTCACAAGTTTCAACTACACTCACAACAAAATAGACTGCATATATTGTCTTTAATCAACTAAAAAAATTTAACTAACCAAAGAAATTATATATAGTTTCTTTTGTTGTGAGTGTATTTGAAACTTGTGAAAAAACTTGTCATCGAAAACTTTGAAATAAAAAAAAATATCTCTAAAATTTAATATAAATTTTAAAACACGAAAAATGTCAAATATACAGAACAATCAACAGATTTTACAACCGATACGTGTTATGTGAACAAATTGTAAGTTGCTTAGTAAATTAAAAAAGTCACAAGAAAGAAACCAGCAACGTTTTACAAGCGTTAGAAATAAAGCTACTGATCTAATTGATATTGTTTTCAATGTACAGAAAAAATATAAGATATAACTGGAGACTTGAATTACCTGAACAAAGATCAGCCTGAGATATTAGCAAGTCTTGTTCCTAATATGTTAGCTAATGCAAAATCGAAAGTATCTGGATATAGTACCAATTTGCTGCAGTTATATTACTCATAGATATTTTAGGTTTCACCGCTATGTGTGAAAAGACAGTAAACATAGTGCAGAAGGTACAGATAGAATGACTGTGACCTTGAATATTGTCTATGAATTTTATTTCCATGTAAGTGATATTCAAAATACTTTAGAGATGGAGTACAGGAGTTATGATGGTTTCTTGAATATTATATTGAGCATTGATTACAAGTTCGACAAATATTTGATTTTGTTTTTATTTTATTATTTAATAATTTAGGCAATCCCAGTCACCTAGGGACTTGTCAGTTAAACCTGGAATAGTTTAAGACTAACTTTTTAAGGAGGATTGAAAAAATTCTTTCACTGTTACAAAATAAATTTTAAATGCTAGAGGTATTGAAATGAGTTCTAGTGGCCAACTAACATTAAATTGATAAAATACGTTGCAGGAGAAATCTAAAGGTAATATTTTGAGATAATGTATTTTTCAAGTAGATAAATAATTCTCATAAACATTGACATTTCGTGCTAGCATAAAGTATTTTTCCAATATGAAATCTTATATGAATCTCATTTTTCCAGCACATGCAGAACATAATAACAATGTATGTTTTACTTGAAACTTACATGGGCCTCTGTGATAAAACTAAAGTCTAATTGAGTTCATTGTTGCTAAGAAACACAATTTATTTTTAAAAAACATTTTTTTTCTTACATTATTAAAACCTTGTAATAATATTAATACATTATTTTAATAATATAGTATTTTTGTTTGAATAAAGTTACTTGTGAACGAGTTGAAAACATTTCTGCATATTTTTTATACAATATTATTTTTATACTGTTCGTTCAAGTTTTTGCACTTCTCTAAAATATATTTTAAGATTTTATAAATGCTGATTCTTTTTTCATAAGTGTGTGTGTGTATGAGGGAGATAGAGTGATATATCCACTCTGTAGCTATGGTTTGTAAATTAAGATTGTCTTTAGGTTTTTGTGATAAACTTAATCTCGTATAATTTTATAATAGTTCAATCTTTAAAAAAATTACTAGAAACAACACTAAATCTTAAAAATAAACGAATTTAAATTACAATTTTGTACATATTTTTTACTAAATAAGTTTTACAAGGTTTATATAAACTTGAGTGTGATCTATTGCTATGACTTTGTTTATATAATATTCTTCTGATGCTCAACACTGCAATGAAAGCAATAAGTTTATATCTATTTTCCCTAATGCTGGTTTCTTACATGTACTAATGAATGACTTTATGTAACAAATTACAGTAATTTATATTTGTATTTACAAATATTGTATGATGATAATGATGTACTTTTAAGGCTCTTTTCTAAATTTTACTTATTAGTAAGTAACAGAATAACTCACACATAAAAACTATTTTTAATCCTTTGACATGGATTTATCTAAGAAAATTTACATTTATTACTAATTGGGCAATATAATTGATTTACCAAATTATCTTTATAATTTAAAGTTTTATAGTTATAAACATAACAATTAAAAAGGTTATTTTACAGGAAGGCCACATGGGTTCATTTTCTCTAGATAAATCTAGAACTCTGACCATAGTTCTGGCCAAGTCTGGGATTCATCCTTTACATATAAATTCTTCAACAGTAAAAAACAAATTTTAACAAATGGATTATTGCATCAAACTACAGGATGATGAATATATTTTTGTTATAATACCAACACCCCTAATCATAAACTAATATCTTCTTAAAGGTCCTATCACCATCTCTTGGTTTAGGTAATAGCCTTTTGTACAATCCATCCACAGAGTTATATATAGACTCTTGCTAAAAACTAGACCCTTTACATCAATATATTATATATTCCAGTTCTATGTTACTGTCTAACTCACATTTTTTAGCCAACGTTTTAGATTCCTTGTTTGCTCCATTCCGAATGTTTCTTCCTTATGCACCACACTACTTGCATCACAACCGTTGCTAGTACTTTTGTCAAAAAAACTGGCAGCACCTTCTATATTGTGGAGTTTTATGAATTTTAAAATATACACATCACACAGTAAGATAAACACATGGTTTACACATCACACTCCGTTTATCAGGCTTGTCACATCAAATATGATTGACCCCCCTTGTTCTTATCACAATCGAAATCTATTCTCATTTCAGGTTCTTGGTTATTACAGTTGCATTAACAAAGTTGTCCTGCCATATCCTGAATGCCTTCTTTCCTTTGAAAGATGTTCATTTATATGCTGAAGTTTGTTGGCACTTTCGTAGACATTTTTAATGATGAAATGATTTGTTATGTACTTAAACTAAGTATAGAATGTACTGCACTGGTATAAATTTTAGATCTATTTAAAATTTTAGATCTGCCACTTGGCAGAAGAAAGGAAACTGGGACAGATAGAATCTATTTACTTACTTCTTACATCATAGTTTCCACATACCTATAAATACCTTGGCAATATCATTTTGAGATTGCCAACCTGTTTTGTGAAGTTAATCAACAAAATTTTATTATGATCTAGCAAACTATTTCCCAAAAAGGTGCTGTTAAAAATTTTTTTTTTTCAACTTCTTAATTTATAAATTGTATATTTTGGCAGGATCTTAATGGCAATATATAATGGTTTATCTTGGGTTTATTTTCTCCATGTAGCCTTCTCCTCTTCTTCAATAAGCTTTTAGTCATTTGCACCTTATCAAATGGTCCAAAGTTTGGTCTACAGTCAGTATCTACAGAAAACAATCAATTTTATAAATGTAATTGTTTATCTTTAAAATAGTATTTAATCATCTGTTGCCATAAAATCTTGGCAAACCATGTTGAGGAATTAAAAATTTAATGTATAAATAAAACCATAATTGTGTTATTAATAGAATTTACATTTTAAGCAGAATTGATCATCCAAAATATGTGCTGCCACATTTTTGTATTTTATATGTTGTTCTGAAAAACTGTATTTCCTAGCTTAAGAGTATATTTTAAATAAGCCACACTGTGTCTGGCAAAGTAAACAATACGATGTGAGGTAATGGGTTAATAAGTTAACCAAGTTAGCAGAACTAATAAAGAGTTCTGTGTATATCAAATGTGCTCTGTGATACTATGGTTTGACCAACACCGATTGGGATAGATAGAAAACAAAATAAAACATTGTTTTATATATTTTTAGATAAACTCACAGGAGAATAGAATATGAGCTTTATACTGTTATTTAATTTACCCTTCTGTCTTTATTTCCTTAAACCTTATTAATAATGTTTGTCAATGCTTGGCCTTTTACAGAAGTAAATATGAGGAACTTTCTAAATTACCGACATTTTGTTTACCAGTTGAATTTTAAAAGAAATACTAATTTTATAAAGTTCAAGATTAGTTGCGTATAACACAATGAAAATAAACAGTTATCTTCTAAAAAATGTAACTCTTCATGAGCATATAGCAATTTTATGTAGTAATTCTCTTATACTTTCAGCCATCTTTAAAAAATAACATACTACCTATTTCATCAATCCTACGTTTTTCAATATTTACCAAATTGTCTATACTGGTAAAAGTAACAGATTAAATAAGGAATGTTTTAATTATAATAATTGGACTTAAGCTGAGGCCAGAAGTAACTTTGTCAATCTCTGCTTTTTCTTTAAAAATTAAAATTTTCAACAAAAGTCAAGATATCGTTGTAAATAATTATCTTATTGAGAGTGTAAAATACAGTACTATTGGTTTAAATTAAAACAAATGACGTTCAAGATAAATTATCAGGAGTTTTTGAAAGGTTTTGGCATTTACAGAAACATTAATATATTGAAATTATTCACAACCCGGCGATCTAGGGCATACAAATTAATTCCTCACTTCAATTGAGTTGTATTTGGCTAAAAAAATATTCTTATTTATAAAGCGCTAAATATTATACATTTTACACAAATGCAATTTTTCATTCATTTTGTAAATGAGTTAGCTTATTATTTCTTAGTTAATTATTATTTGTAATCACAATTACTTACTACAAATTAAAAGTTACTTACGGTCTGAAGTTTGCTTTAGATTCTAGGCTCCCACTATTAGTGTTCACTTCCAACATACACCAAAATATGCTAGTTATAACATATATTTACACTAATTAGTTTTTTAAATTTAGAACTTTTGTGTGATAGAGTTCAAAGCACCTTTTTCCAATTATAATACAACTTTTACACTCATATGGACCTCGTACAACCGCAGATTTCCCATATTGATAGAAACATCTGTTACTGACCTATGCCAAGTACCAAAAAAAACTGAGGAAGACAAAATCTGATACCGAGTCTATCATATCTAGAACGTCTGATAAAAGGACATCTCATGGGTTACAAATATCTATTTTATCTATGCTGCAGGTTTCAAAAGTGAATCATGGTGAACTGCCAGTTTGATACCTCCACTCCAATTGTAAAGTTATAGATGAATTAGAAAAGTTCTAATATATTTGAATTTTTCTTAGAATGCATATGAAAAACATTTAGTATATCCTTGAATTTTGTAGCCCATTAAGTTCGGCGAAACTTAATTAATTGCTTTTACGTTATTTTATGAATATCCGAACTTTAAATTTGTAAAACTTATATTAAAGTTTGGATAGTCATAAACTAAAGTAAAAGTCATTAATTTACTATATATTTGAGTACGATTTAAGTTTTGAAAATGGAGTTACTCCGAAAAATGTCAACAGAGGAAAATATAGCAATGTCAGGACAGGCAGAGAAAACTGTACTCAAATATATACAAATATTCCTAACAGAAATGAAGATGATTGTATTAAGACAAACATCTAGGTTAAAAATTATCCAAGTCTCTTATTTTTTTTTATAAATTAAGTCAAAATAATTGGCTAACTGACCTTAATTGTAAGTCTAAAAACTTCATTAAAAAAACAGTATTTTAAACCAAATCACTTCATGTACTGTAATAATTTTATTTGATAGACAAGTAAACTTGAACTATTTATAGATTTTTTTTACCAAAACCGTGTACAATGACAATTTAGATCTATAACTGAAGTTATTTTTACACAAATAATTATTGTTTAAATGACCATGTTGGGCAAATGCATGTAGAAAACCCAAAAATCTAATATTACATCACTCTCCAATAACTATTTAGACAATTTTTTGGCAAAAAAATATAAGATAAATTTTTAACATTATTTAATTGTTATTGATATAATTACACAAAATGACAAACCAAGCACAGAAAATTCATGCTTTAAAGCTTTACAGCTTGGAGGTGTTTTTGGTACATTGGAGACATAGCTGTGTATCCAGTCATTCATAGGGCACAGAAACATATACATTGGGATTATGTCATTTTTGCCACACTTAACAAACTCTGTCTGAAGTCTATTAACGACGCATGACCTCTTATCTACTGGCATATGTGCTACAGCAACGGCCTTGTTGTTACACACCAGTACGCTACCCGAATCCCCTGCACACAGGATAGGCTTTGATGAAGGTGGCAGACAGACTAATCTCTTTGATTGGTACCTATGAAAAGACATGTAAATCTCAAAAAGTAAAAATACAAAATTTATCTCTTTAACAAAGTTGTGTTTATACTATATTTTGTAAAAAAACAGTGAAAAATAAATGCAATTCTTTCAGTTTTAAGGTGAAGAGCACATGAGTTGACATTGGTAACAGAGTCAGGGTTGCTTCTTTTAAGCAAATCTCTTATCAAACTTTCAAAGAGGATTCAATTTCTCTCTAGTTTGACAAAATGAAAGTTTCAAGTTTGCTTTAAACTAATTTGCTTATATATTCTACTTTTAGAATTTTGAATAATTAGGGAAATGCTGTGTTAAAAACTTTTTATTTTGACCATGTACATTTTTCCTTTCCCTAGCACTACACATTCAAGCTTACAATTATTAGGGTGTCAAATAATTTGTGTTCCATAAAGAACAAGCTACTTACCGTTTTGTGCAAGGACATGACCAGTCACCATGAAGAGCATTTACTTCAAAGAGTTTCAGTCTGGTATTCTTTTTTCCATCTGGTTTAATTAATCCGAAACCAGAAGCTGTACAAATTCGAGGAATAGTTCCATCTTTGTTGGGCCACATGTCTCCATCTAATTCTATGTAGAAAACGCTTAGGTCAAATTCAAATGGGGTTTCTAGCTTCAGGGAAGAAGAATAAAATTTTAGATTAGAAAAATAAAGTTTTAAATTTATGATGAAAATACAGTATTGATAACACAGATATGCAGTATATCTACAATTAATACAATTTTAAGGCTGATTTGTTAACGTACAGGTCAGCTGATTTTACATTGCACAAAGTGGTGCTGCAAACGTGAGGAACCCTCTTACATGTGAGTTTTATATAAACATAACAAACTCACTTAGGTGATGGAAAAGAGTTTTATAAAAATGATACAAGAAAGTCAGAACTGGACAGATAGTTTACCACAACAACAGCAAGTGAAAAAGAGCCTTATTGAGAGATTCAATGACACTTGAGTATGCTTGTGATAGAGAAATCTCTATTGCACAAACTGCCAAAACACCAGACCTTTACTATCTCATCTATGAAGGATTTGGAGAGAAAGGAGCTCTGCACAGACTTGATTTACAGAAATAAAAACAAGATAGGCTTGGAAATACTTAGACTCCCCACATAGTTATAGGTAGTTTTGCCACTGGTGTTTATGTGTGTCTATTTTAAGATTACAGACTAGACTATTACTAAAGTAAGTCTCTTAATCTATTTTTAAGAGCCTCTTCTCTAGTCAACAGTTAAAAGAAGACCGACTCTTTAACTGTTCATTGGAGATGAGGCTTTTAATAATGTTGAATATTAAAATGACAAAACCTGTTTTAGTCATTTTTTTATAAGTATTTTTGTTTATGAAGGTTATATTCAATATTAATAAATATTCTTGAATTTTGTAGTCCATTACGTTCGGTGAATCTTAATTAATCACTTTAAGATTAGTTTATGACTATCCGAACGTTAAATTTTGTAAATTTGTGAAAACTTACTGCGACAGAACGTTTTCGATCACTATTTGGCGATCTTCAACAGTGTCTTCTCCGTGGAGATTTCGGGTCAAAGGCAAATTTTTGATAGTATCAAAGAGTATGTGTGATTTGTATTATGTTTATTTGTTAAATATATTTGTACTTTGTGTTTATGTGTGTCTGTAAATTTCATATTATTCTAGAGTGTTGAGATGTGGTCCTTTTTTGTTGATGGGTAGGATTTCTAGGTTATGGTAAATGGCTGTGTATTTGTGTCCTGTTTTTTTTTTGTGATTGTAAAATGTTGAGTTGGTGATCTGTTTGTGTTCCTCGACTCTGTTTCAAGCTGCAAACTGTTTGTCCAATATAGAATTTGTTGCATTTGTCGCAGTTTAGTTTGTATACACCTGGTGCTTGTGGTTTATCTTTGTTGGTATTGTGTTGTATTTTGTATTGTAACTTGTTATTAGTTTTGTATGCTATTTTGTATCTTGTTCTTTGAAATTTGCGGGCTATTTTATTTGTTGTTTTGTTTATGTAAAGTAATGTGATGTATTTGTTTTCACTGTCTGTGGTGTTAATTTTAGTGTTTTTTGTATATTGTGCCATAGTTTGTCTGTTATTGTGGAGTTGTATCCATTTGTGTATGCTAAATATGTAATGGTGTCTAGTTCTTTGTTTATGTTTTCTGTGGTCTTTGGAACTTCTTTAAGTCTATGGAGTACGGATCTGAAGGCAGCGTGTTTGTGTTGGATAGGGAGGTTTGAGGTGTTGTGGATAAGTGTGTTTGTCGTTGTGAGGTTCCTGTAAATGTTGAAGCTGTGTTTTTTAGTATGGCTTTTTGTTATGGTTAGGTCAAGGAAGTTTAGGGATCGGTTGGTTTCAATCTCTGAGGTGAAGTGCAGTTTTGGTTGTATTTTATTAGTGTAGATGAGGAGTTTTTCGCATTGTCAGGTGTTGCCTCTGTATAGTGTTATGATATCATCGACGTATCTGTGCCAGTAAATGATTTTGTGTGCGTGTGTATTGTTTGTGAGTATCTTGGTGTTTTCTATATGTTGTAGTTCGGATAGTCATAAACTATTGTTAAAGTGATTAATAAATATTTATATACTAATGAACTTGGAAAAACCTCTACTTATTCAATATATTTCTCAGCAGACATGTTTCATTATTGGTCAGTGGATATTTCAGTGCTAAGTCATAGACAATGCTTTTTACTCAAGTGTGGTTTTGTGAGTGTGTGATGTTTTATTATTCTCTCCTGAGAGTAGTTTTTATTATGAGTTTAAATATAGAGTCTGATTATGAAACAATGCACTGACCATGTGTGAAACTTTTCTGCCAAGAAATACCAAACCTATATATATATATATATATATATATATATATATATATATATATATATATTTAGGTTAGTTTTGGTTGGTAAAGATTATTAAGATTTTTTGGACTAGGAGACTGACAGACTTCTTACCTTGGTAATAGTCCACTCTGTAGTCTTGAAATAGAAAAACATAAAAGCACTTAACCAATGAAATATTTTCACACAGTGGTCTTTGTCAATCAAATAGTAAAACAAAATGAAATATGAGAGAATAAAATAAAATAAAGTAAAAGTTGTAATCACAGATTGTGTAGAAATCAGATGTCACAGATTAAAGATATATGTATTGTTTCCATGAGCATATGAGTGATTATAGTTTATATAAGTCTGTCATCATAATAGCCAAACAACAAAAATGGTCTTCAAAATACTGGGTCATCATAATTGTACATCGAAAAATGTCATATACCAGCTACAATGTAAATTTTGCTCAGCACAGTACATAGGCCTGACCACAGATGGTCTGAATATCAGAATGAATGGCCACAGACATGATGTTAAAATTAAGAATCTGGATAGGCCCACATCTCAACATGCTGCGAGTCACAACATCACAACTTTTGATGACTGCTATACCACAAAAATAATTAAAGCACTCCCCCCTGATTCCAATCCCTCAGAACTGAGAAGATGGGAACTATCATACCAGTAGTATACCAAGTCCAGAGAATCCCCTAACCTCAATATCAGATAAATCCATTCACTTTTTTCCCTAATAGCCTCATCAGACGTCTCCAATCTCTTTTCCCCTGACAGACTCTAATCCTGTTGCTCATTGATTAAAGAGTTTTAAATAAAACAGTAAGTATGTTGAATGAATTCACTCATAAGGACAATGAATGAGTAAAATGAGGTAACAGTGAAATACATTAAGGTAACAATGAAATAAATTAGGTGGAAGTATTACAAATTAAATGTTTTATTTTATTTTTTATTTAAGCACATTACTAAATACCTTAACAAGGGCTATGTCATAGTATGACAATCTGTTCACTTTGTATGAGGGATGAACTATTATCTTGCTGGCAATGGAATCCTGCTTAGAATTAACTATTGTCAACATGTAATCAACAATTCCAGCTGTAATCTGTAAAAAAATTAGTTTCATTTTTACTTATAATATTTTTAAACATGAGTTAAGCAAAGATAATTGAACATGTTTTTGCAAGAAATTTAAATTTTTTTTCTGGATTTCATAATGTAACATTTTCTAGTAGCTCAAGAAAAGATGTTCTGATGAAGCATTTTTCTTCAGATTTAGTTTTGCTCTAAAATAAATTGTAAAAGGTTATTTTCATTTCTCTCTGCAATTTCCCAAGATACTTTAGACATTTGTGCATTTAGCTGAGCCAAGTATGAATCTTACGTGTATGGGTTATTAAAGGTATGTTATAACAGGTTTTTATTAAAACCTCCAACATTTTCAAATAAAGAACCCCAAGTAAATATAATTAGTCCCAATTAAAAGTAAAGTTATGTTACTCTAATAGTTACACCAAAAATAATCACACAATATACGAGTTTAATATTAGCCAAGGTGTAAAAATGTTGTAAAAGCACACAAAAAAAATAAATAGAACTGAACAGTTTTGTAATCCAACAAGTGTTTTCCAGTAAATTCAGCAAAATCCTAGACTAATTGCTTATGAAGCTTCATAAAATTGGCCATTTTTAGTTAAGATTTTAAACAATAAAATAATCTGATAGTTTTAAAGTATCAGTCAACAAGAAATATTTTATTATTGATGTTAACACATTGAGTATGGCAATGTTTTATGGTTGCGCATCAAAAGTGCTAAAAAAATATTAGTAATTATTTGCATTGAAAATGTTATTGGATCCCATGTGTCATATGAAGTTCACTAGGCATTCATTTTTGTCAGTTTTGGTGACGTCATTTCCTCAATTAAACCGTATGTCGCTTATGATGGACTGTGTTTTGAAGATCAATTACACTATCATCTAGACACATAAACAGGTGGCTAATATCCTGCACCAGAGTTGTGCCTAAACTGCTGCTGAGATGGTAGCTTATACATTTGGTTGAGTGGCATCCTTGTAAAAATGTGATAGAACTATAAATAGGGTACATAAAGTGCAGTAATATTACTAATAATTATAATACTAATTTATCTAGTGTTTAAAAGACTTTATTGAAAAAAAATTCAAAACGTTTCTAAGCTGTCATACTCTGTTTTTCACTGGCTTGAAAGATCTTTCCTCTTAAATCTACCTCAAGTAATACAAGAAAACTGTAAATAGTGTAGAGATATTAATAATAATTGTAATATTAACTTATTAAGATTTGATAAATGTTTTTTTTAATACCTTCCCTAAGGGTCAGAGGTTTTGCAGCAAATGGGTTAACTGATTTTTTAATTGCTGTAAATAAAACACATGTATTTTAAATCAGTTTATTTTTTCTAGTAAACTTTTACAATTTTTGCTCTATTTCATTTGTACTTTGTGAGCAGTTTTATATAGTATTAATAATGGACTTGTCATAAAATGGACAACCATTAAAACTCACTCAATGATGTTCCATATTGTTGGTAAATGATTCAACATAAGGCACTTCTACAATAGTACATAGTGGATGATTCAGTGAATGATGAAACAACTTCTTTGGTTTACAAACCTTCTGAGGTATAATTTAAACATTTTATAAATTATATTTAGGGTATAATTATTAAGCTCAAAAGAATATTAGAAAAATGGGTTAAAATTTTTTAATTACTCTAAATTCTTTTATGTTGAATAGTTATTTAAAACTTACTTGTACAGTTTTAGGATTTTCTACTGTATATTCTTCATTAATAAAACAATGTGCAGCTGTTAATATCCAACTCTCATTTATTATAGCACCTGTACACACAGCTAATTTTTCAATCTCAATATAAACAATGTGCTGTAGTTCTCCTTCAGTTGCATATTTTACTTTGTTAGTAGTATTTATTTTGGAAAAGCCATATAAATCATTATCCTCAGAGCAATATGAAAATCCTAAGTAAATAAAAAGTTCTTGCAAGTAAAATAATCTGAAAACATTCACAATAAGCTTTAATATAAGTTGAAATAAACATATCTTTTTAGAAAAA
The DNA here is from genome assembly GCA_036971475.1 of Prosapia bicincta. Taxonomy (NCBI): domain Eukaryota; kingdom Metazoa; phylum Arthropoda; class Insecta; order Hemiptera; family Cercopidae; genus Prosapia; species Prosapia bicincta. Next base: position 253,968,744 of record JBAIZL010000004.1, read on the forward strand.
TACATATGATTATTTAAATTGCCATATATGTGATTTATAAGGATTTATTTTTAATAAACAATTGAACCTAACAGATGTTTAATTAAAGTAAAGCTTAAAGCTTATTTAAGAGGGACAGACTTACCTTGGCAATGATCAGGTCTGTTTTTATGTTATAGGCATGTAGATTGAAAGAAACATGCTGAAATATTTGATGTATTTCTGTTGATAATCAGAAAAAAAGTTGTATTTAGAATTATACCTAGATTTTCAAACAACAAAAGTTTCTATATCAGCTTAGATTTTGACTGCAACATGTTGAGCTGTTGCTCTAACATTTTGCTTCAGACCATTTTTTGGCTATTCAGGCTGTCTATGGTTAGGCCAATGTATTAAGCCCTGAAAAATTTACATTGCAGCTGGTATATAACACTTTTGATGATTAAGTGTGATTAAATTCTAGAACCCATTTGGTTAGGTCATTGAAATTAGTTGGAAGCATGTCTTACATCTAGGTTTAGATTCCTTTGTAAGGAATCAGTCATAAAGAAATTCATAAGTTTTTTTTTTTTAAATGGTGAGGATGTACTATTTTGTATTTTAGATCAGAGGGGTGCTTAAAACAAATTTTCAGTAAATCAATGAGAAGATTTTTGTTATGCGTTTTACACCAAAAATATCTTTTGGCTTAAATGATCTCTAACTATTTTTAATTATAAGCAGAATTTATTGAATGAAATTATTTTTACTGTGCTTATTAAGCTGTAATAGCTGAAATTACATTAAAATCTGTTACAAACATTTTAAACTACCATATGTTGTAAAAGAGGTATTTCAAGGTATGACATATATTTAGTTAAAACAAATAAAAACATACACAAAACTCACAAATTAAATATTTATTGACTCATACCCGTTTCAATGACAAAGTAATCATCATTAGTGAGTGTTACTACTACAAACTCTAACTTACAACTACAGAGTTGTAAGTTAGAGTTAGTAGTATTAACACTCACTAATGATGATGACTTTGTCATTGAAACTCGTATGAGTCAATAAATGAATAATTTGTGGGTTTTGTGTATGTTTTTATTTGTTTTAACATAACCTCACAAGCTAAGCTCAAAGAATAGTTGTATATTTAGTTGTTAAGTTTCTTTTCCTTTCTCATTTTTCAACAAATTCTTGAAATATACAATAGTAAAGTGTGATAAAATAAAAATATCTTAAACTACATTCAAAACAAGTTAGTGTTGCATTTTATACTTATCTAAATTCTAATAAAATAAGAATATAATTTATCTTCAACTTAAGCTACTATATTACACTTAAACACTAGTACAGGTGAGATAGAAAGGATGGACGTTTTTAGAACAGATAGTATTCTGAATCGAGTAGTAGGAGTGGGGTAACTGATGTGGGCAAGTGTTCTATAGCTCCTGACACTTTGTTTAGTCAGTTTCATGTTTTGTGCGTAATAATGAATATCACTGCAGTTCATCATGAGTTTCATCTCAATTTTCTTCTTGCGAGACATGACAGTGTATCCACTTATAACACCATTTTTCATTGGGATAAATCTTTTTGTTTACATGGAACACTAATAGGTAAACATCAGCCAGGGGCTCCTCGCTTAGTGAGCACTCCAGAAAATGTGGAAATATTTCAGCAAGTCATACTCCGTAGTCTTGGTCGATCTGCTAGGAGACATTCTGCTGAACTGTGCCTCAGTAATTGGCCAGTAAGGCTTATTTTGCATAGTGATCTAGGATTTTATCCCTACAAAATGACCATAGTGCAAAAAATTAAACCATAGAAATTATGTCCAGCAGCTAAATTTTGCTTGAGATATGGATGCCACACTTGAGGAAAACGACAATATTATTTTGTTTATGACTGATGAAGCACATTTCCATTTGAATGGTAAGGTAAATCAGCAGAACTGTCATTACTGGACCAATAAAAATAAAAAAATAATGCATGAGATACCATTACACAGTCCAAAAGTAACAGTTTGAGTGCTGTGAGCATTAGAGTTGTTATTTTCCAAGACGATAATGGGAACTCTTCTTTGTACCTGAGCTAAAAAGATAATGTATTGCTATTAAGCGAGTATGGTTTCAGCAGGACGGGGCAACAGCTCACACAGCAAGAATTTCAATGGAAGCAATTAGGGCTATTTTTCGTGACTCTACTAATTGATCTCCTAGTTCTCCATACCTGTCCATGTGCAACTAATTTTTTGTGAGGTTACTTTCAGTCACATGTAAATGAGGATAAACCATGTACACTTTAAGAACTGAAGGAAGCAATTCGTGTAGAAATCGTTCAAATTGACAGGGCAATGTTAAAGAGAGTGAAAACAACTTCTGAGAGTGGCTTATGAAGTGTATCGTTCAAAACGGCCGACACGTGGCAAATGTTGTTTTCATACATTAATTTTCTAAAATGGCAACTAATTTTATGATGTTTTATGATTAGTGAATCTCCCAGTTGTCATAAGTCCTCATTTATGAATTATCATTTCATACATCCTCATAGACATTCAATGGTAATCGAATCACTATGTTTCATGCATGTCTAATTTATAGAATATGATCTTATTTTGTTTCAGCATCTGCCGTGAGGCTATAGGTTTTGCAACTGTTTGCCTCTTTGGAATTGAGGCTACATTTTATAGTTATTTTTAATATTCTAGACAATGTTTATAACTCATTCTAATATAAATTATTTTACATATTAATTTGAATTTTGTTCAGTGGTGGCTCGTGGGCAGATTGAACAATCCCCAAATCAGACATCAAAAGGAAAAAATATGATTTATTATATAAGAATTATGTATGTTGGTAAGAGCAATTATTAATTACATTGTTATGAACATTAATTATTTGACATGATCCATCATTATAAATAATAACAAAAATAACAGAGTTGCAGCGACCGTTTGCTAAGTCGCAGACAGCCTCGTTCGGCCTGATGTAGGGAAAACTGCAACACCCAGTGATGTCACTCCTAATGAAGAAAAAAGCATTGGAAGGTCCAGACAGACTGAAACAGCTAGGCAGCGCTGTAAGGCACTTTAAGTTTTGATTTCAGGAGTGTTCAGTTAAAATCGGCTTCGTCCGAAGAGAAGCATCTCTGCTCCACCACCAGTTTGTTGACATTCACAGTTAAGATTGAATTATCTCAATTGGTTGTTATAAATAAAAAACGTAAATATCCTACACAATTCCACTTTTGTCTCCTTTGATATATCAAACCAGTGGCAGATCTAGAAAAATGTTTTGGGGAGGATGAGAAAAACTTTTAAAACTGGAAAATTTTAGGAAATGTGATAGCTATGGTATAAACTCTAACGCTCTTTTATCTGAAAAAAATAGTTATAAGCCTACACCGTGACATTACACAATCATTAATTACCCTCACCACACACTGTATTTACAAACAAAACATCTATTTATTACATTGTGGGAAAATGTATTAATTAAGGATTATAGTATGGTACTATAGTGATTATTATGGGTTTGTATACATATTCTACTAATTAATAAGTAGATTTAAATCCAGGATGAACGCAAACATTTGAAATGACGTTTTATTTTACATTAATAGCGTTATTTGTTTTGTTAAAAAAATTTCACTTTTCCATATTGGGGGGGGGGGCTTGAGAATCAAAGCACTCTCATAAAATCTCCCACTGTATCAAACCTATACTCCGACATCCCCATTCCAGAAACCAACAACACCATTTAAAACATACTTATAGACACAAATACACCACAAACACACATTGGCGAAGTCATTAACCTAACAAAATTAATCACATCACAAAATTACTTTACTTACAATGACACTTTCTATGCCCAAAAAGATGACCCACTTATGGAGTCCCCCATAGATATCATCTTTATGGTACATCACATTGAACAAAACCACATTTTACATAACAATAAATACTCAGACAGCATCATCTACTGATATAGGTTTGTCGGCAACAATATCACATTATTCAAAGAGAATAAACGCCGAGCACACATATTTTAAAGCATCTTAATTTCATACATTCAAAACTAACATACACCATGGAAACAGTACAAAACAACTCCCTCAATTTCTTGGACTTTACAATTACACTTACAGACAAACAAATACATAAATTCAACATATACCGAAAACCCACCAACACCAATACTACCATTCACCACTCTTCAAACCACCCACACTGACATAAACTAACTGCTTACAAGACCATGATATATCGTTTATTAAAAACACTCTTTGACATTTTAACCCCCAATACTCACCAAATAACACCTAGATCCTCACCCGAATATCCCACCCCTACTCGAACTTATGAATCCAAGAGGTCAGTAACGGTCTGAGTTGACAATGGAACACATCTCCTGAAACGGCCGTCCTCAACAATTATAAATGTAAGTGCTAGTATAGGCATGTTAACATATTTACAAGTGTTTGTAGTTAAAAACTAGTAGCTCACATGAAGATGGTAAATACTGCGTGCTATTTCCAATTTAAAAAAAAATTATTTATTTTACTACTTAACGAAAAGGTAAATACTTACATTTTGGAACTAATTAGACGGCTGTTCCGCGGAGTCATAACCTTTGCCCAAAAAAGTAGTCCCAAAGAAAAATATTTAAAAAATTAACTTTTTTTATGTTTGACATCTTGAGGTTTTTGTATAAGTTACACTTATTTTGTATTAACTTGGCAAAAAACCACTACTTACTGATTTATTCAGCAGACGCGTTTCGCACTAGGTCAACGAATTATTCAATGCTGTGAGTCACTGACAAGACTGTTGGGCAGGGCGTAAGTTGAGACGCAGGCGGCGGAGCGCACGCAACGCAACACACTGCAGAAAACTGTGCCGCCATATTTCCTAACGGATCCGCGTAAGCTGAGGCACATGCATGTTTGTGTTGGGCACACGCGTGGGCCAGTATGTCACAGTTTGTAGCATAGACACAGATTTGACGGCACTCGCCACGCAACTAGGGATCCAAGATGTCGTTAAATGACAGTTTGATTCAGCTGGTAATGTACAAATACTCAACAGTAGCTCACATATTGTACCGAAATATTGTATTTTTAAAATCTTTAATGCCACACATGTTTTGACAATTAAGTTGTCTTAGTCAGTAATGGACAAACACTCAACAGTATTTGTAGAAATCTATAAACAATATGCAACAGATAAAAAAACGTATTAAATGTTCACACACACACTGAAGCCAACAGTCTTTTCTAAACAATCCACCCCATTCCACAGTCATAAATCCATTCCCGTTAGAGACTTCACACCTAACCGATGCCGCCAGTAAAGGGTTAGCTTAGTATAAGGAACGAATGTTTTGAAACGTGTCAGCAAGTAAGCAATTGCGTATTCAGTTAGTTGAGTATTTTTAAAATTAGTTAACTCAACAGTAGTTTACATATTGTACTTAACTCTCATATTTTTAAAATCTTTAATGCCACACGTTTCAACATATATGGTCGAAAATCTCTAATAACTCTGTGTGAGTTACAAGTGCTATACGATGTGAATCACGAAGGTTATAGCAAAAAAACGTTTAAATACTCTTTGTGGGCCAACATAGCCATGGGTGTGTTTCTTTTTTTCCAGGCGCGTATCCAAGGGGGGGGCATCGCCTGGAAAAAAGTGATCCTCAAGATCTTTGGGTTAAAAATCGACAATATATTATTAAATTAGGACTTTCTATTAAATTAGACTTTTACTTAAGTTAATTCGTCTTTTATTGTAAATAAAAAATAAAATTTTAATTTTTAATTTGAAAATGTGACGCGTTCCCTCGGCATACCCTCGTAAACGTCTAAACGTTTTAACAACAGATAGCGCTAGTGAAGCTTAGTCTCGAACATATGATTTTCAATACGTAATTTTGCAAGCGTAATATACGCAGTTGACTCCGGAATTGTTCGTGTTGGAAGAACAACTACTTATATTAATTAATAAACCATTTTTATAATAATAGCTTATTATGAAATTAATAATATTCTCTAGCCATAAGTGTTATCGAAACTGGAATAATTATTTATTAAAAAGTCTAATTTGCTACGAATCTTTATCACGTTACCGATTTCTAAAGCAAGCTTTTTCTGTTCTATGTTTTTACATACACGCACGCGCGCGCGCACACACACACATTATATATAATGCATTGATCGCCCCTCCCCGGGCAGTTCGCTGTCTTCATATATTCACTCTGCTACAGAACCAATTCCTCAATTTCCATATCGAACTCAAATGAGTTGGTATCGGTATCTTCCATTTTCAAGGCAAAAATGGCATGCGTGTGTCGTATGCTACGTCTCAACATGCGCTGGTAAAAGATTCGTGTGTTGCGTGTGCTGCACCGTAAAACGTAGCTTGCGTGTGCTGCGCCACCTGCGTCTCAGCTTACGCCCTGCCTTACTCAGGTGTATTGTGTTGGCGAGAGTCTGTGGTGTATTTCTGTTCTGTGGTGTGGTATTATTCATAGAGTAGTTGTTAATTATGTGCTCAAAGATTGTGAGTGTGTTTTGTAATTTAGAATGAATTGTGAATAGAATTTACGGTGTTTGTACATCTGATAGCTTTTTACTGTGTTAAGTTTGTTGCTTTTTTTCAATGTAGTGTAGGATTTTTAGATTGGTGTCTCTGTCAGTCTATGAGTGTATTTTGCCACACACATGTGAAACACACTACACTAACATTACTAAACAGATAAAACAGCAGAAAAAGATATAAATAGTAAAAAGCTATGAGATATACAAACACCGTAAATACTATCCACAACACATTCTAAATGACAAAACTCACTCAATCAAGTACTATATTTCAGCACATAATTAACAACTACTCTATGAACAGTAACACACCACAAAAGAGAAATACACCACAGACGCACACTAACACAATACACCTGAGTACCGTCTTATCAGTGATTCACAGAATTGAATAGTGCGAAACGCGTCTGCTGAATAAATCAGTAAGTAGTGGTTTTTTTGACTATTTGATACAAAAAAAGTGTACAAAATTCCCTTTTCATATTTTCCGCAAAATATTAAGTACACACTCGTGTTCTACACATTAAAACGAGTAATGAAAGAAAAAAAATGAAATTAAAAAAACATTGGCTATAGCACACAATATTTACCCAATTATTATAAGTAAGCACTACTATATACGAACGTGTAACATATTAATATATTACACTTTTTGCAATAACTTGGCAAAAAAACACAATTTACTGATATATTTCAGCAGACGCATTTCGCACTAATTCAGTGAATTGTTCAATGCTTTGAGTCACGGACAAAACTGTTGCTGTTAGCCTTGTCCGTGACTCATAGCAATGAACAATGCACTGACCTAGTACGAAAAGCGTCTGCTGAAAAACATATCAGTGTATGTTCAAGTGTTTTACTTTAATTTTAACTTTCGCACAAATTTTTGTTTTATAGGCTATCCTTCAATTTGAGAATGCTTCCAATTTGTCGATATTTTAAACATGCATGTACTACAGTACAGTACAAACATTATTGAACATTAATCCCTTTAACAATGTTACTTTACAATCACTTTGAGCATGTTTGAAAAATCCTATTCTGCAGATCTGTGACTCCCGCAAATCAACTCGAAACAGTCAACAATCTACAGCAGAAGATAAATCGTTTTATATTTGGTATTTGTATATTAGAATTATTTAAATTTTTTTGTTATTGAGGCTGTCACGCTATTTAAAAAAGTGTTATAAATATTATAAGTAACCATTCGAGCAATTGTATATTAGATAATATATTTGCTTTATTAAAAAGAGATTATTGAAGTAATATGCTAACAAGACAAGTAGGTAGCATTTTCTTAACTATTTATAAGTAAATAAAATTTAAAATATGGAGAATTCACTGGAATTAGAGAAATATGACCACTGTTATTCATAAGAAATAAAATATGTATATAATTCAGATTTTTTTAAACATAGGTAAATTATATACAGGTAAGACAAGATTCAACCTGAAATTGTATTTTGAGTCTCTGCTAAGTTGAACATTAATATCTTGATTCCATGATTATTATTTAGAAACTTTAGTATCATGATATTCTGGCATTCTTAGCTTTATCATATTAACCCTTCTTAATGTGTTTTGGAAAATTGTATCATGTTTTATTAGTTCTATGTACTAAAAGGTTCTGACTGACTGCGGTTTTCTGAAACGTGTAATATTTAATATGACAATGCTGTAAATGACAGGAAACCATGATACTTATCATATTAGATACAGAAAGTTTGATTGAATTTCAATAAGAAATAAAAATTGAGGGTTATGTATTCGTCTTAGCTTATGCTCACAGTGATCATATTGCTCTAAATTTAAAATTTTAGTAGGTGTAAAGAGATCAGCTAAGAACTAACTTGAAAGCTTAAAAAAATAGAGAATTAATGAATATTATATCACAGTTATCAACTCTCTTTTTAATATTGGATAGTTCTATAACTTTTCTTTAGTTGTCTGATATGCAGATATATATAAATTAAACAATTTATATCAATGTTAGAGTATTTTTAACACGTTTTGTGGCTTGAGCATGTAAAATTTGAGAATTGACAATATTATGCAGTTAAAATTTGGGGAATACTTGGGAAAAAATGTACAACTACAGTTATTTTCTTTTTCACATTTGTTACAAAAACACATTCTGGTTCTGTTAAAGAAAAAACAAAATTTAACTGTCACAAAGCATAAATGGTAGTCAAAACTTGACAAGATATTATCTTGGAAATATAACCTGCCTCTAAAAAACACTCCTTTATCAAGTAATTCACAAATATCACGGCATTAGCTATAGTAAGATATAGTTTCAAAACATGGTGAGGGTAAATTTAGTTAATCCTTTGAGTATGTTGGAAATGAAGTTAAATGTCTCTTCTAAACTCAGGGTGTCTAGTGACAGGGAAAACCTGGAAAAGTCAGGGAATTTTAAGATTCTGGAAAAGTCAGGGAAAATTTTAAAAAATCGGGAAAATATTTATTTTGATTAGAAACAAAACTAGTGGCCATTGCTCTCGAATATTTGGTATTGTAAGCCAGCGGTTTAGGGGCAGGGCAGTCAGGAAATAACACTTCTTTATTTAGATGCCCATTATTTATTTGATAAGCCCGTTGCTATGACCTCAGGACTTATGTCAATAAATATTAAACGTGTGGAGTTGGTACAGCTGGGAAGTTTTAGCCTGGACCGTGGCCTTGGGGTGCGCAGTGGTTCTGTTATCATATGGACAGGTGGGGATAACAGATAACTCAGTCTGTTTCTGACCACACAGAATGCTGTGTAAACATTCGTAGCCAGCTATTTGTCTAGACTCGTGATAGTATGTGTTTTATTTGACGGTGATTATTTTTACACTGTTTATTTCAACATGGAAGGTTCCGGTTTTCATTGCCGTAGCGGGCAATCACGTCATGCAGATGATGTCGTCATTACCTTCCCTCCTTCCTTAGGATAAATATAAACTGAAAGATGAAGTGACAGAAGCAGAGATTATATGGTGCGTGAATTTAGTAATGCAACACTTCTTTACGTAATGCAGAAGGTAGTGTGTGCCTCTTTCCAAGGATGTTCCCTGATAGCACCATTGCACAGAACATAAGATTGCGGAAAGATAAAATTTCCTATAGTGTTGGGTTCGGTTTATCAAATTATTTTAAATTCAAATTCTAACTATGTAATTGGCTTTTATGAAAGTTTAAACAAAATATCACAAAGAGCCCAAATGGATTTGAGTGTTAGGTATTGGGATGCAGAGACGGATGAAATGAAAGCTCGATATTTTGGTTCTGTGCTCCTTACAGACAAAAGCAAAAGAGTTACTCAATTCGTTCTTAAAAGGTGTTCAAAGTCTGGATTTATCCAAGATCCTTCAGATATCAATGGATGGGTCCAATGTAAACTGGGCTTTCTATAGACAGAAAATGACCGAGAAAGATAGAAGAGCAGCTAAGAAGAGGAAAAATAATATTCAGCTGAAGGAACTGGAAGCTAAAAAAGCAAAAGTGATGTCAGTTGCTACAAAAGAAATAGAACTTATATCTGAAGAGATTGAAAAACTAAATCAAAAAAGCTAAGACAAGACAGTTGTATAAATTTGTTTATATTCTAAGTGTTATAAATATAGTGTAAATACAATTTAGAAAAGTCAGGGAAAACTCAGGGAATTTCTTCACGTTATTTTACTAGACACCCTGGAAAAGTCAGGGAAAACTCAGGGAATTTCTTCAAGCTATTTTACTAGACACCCTGAAACTTTAATATTTTGGCACCACTGGAAGGTTTTCATTTTTCCTTGTTCATAAAATATTTATTCATAAGCTGGTATTAATGTTTGTGTGTGCAAATTCGATTACGTATAGACCAAAATTTTTTGTTTCGTTATATAAGTTGAGTAAAAAAAAAAAAAAAAACAAATTAATCTGAACAGATATTATTTGTAGCAATAATTGAATATAGCTCTATAGTAATGCAATAAATATATTGAGAAGACACTGATGAAGATTGCCACATAGCGATCGAAAATGTTCTGTCTGTACGTTCTAAAAAGAATAATGTTTACTCTTTCATAGCAGTTGAATTAATTGTGCAGTACTGTAAATAAATTTAATTTATCCTGTTCATAGAATTTATGTTACGAAATTGTTTTGATCATAGCTTATACTTAGCATAGCATTACACATGCTCAGTAATGTATGTATACGTACTGCTAAACTTCACTAGTGTTTCAAGAATAGTTGAGAAATAATAACTTAACACTTGTAAATGTTTATAAACTTGCCTGTAGTAGCACTTACTTATATTTGTTGAGGACGGGCATTTCGGGAGATGTGTCCCATTGTCAACTCAGACTGTAACTGATCTCAAGGTTTACCCAAGGCATGTTGTCTGAGTTGACAATGGGACACATCTCCCGAAACGGCCGTCCTCAACAAATATAAGTAAGTGCTACTATAGGCAAGCATATAAACATTTACAAGTGTTTAGTGATCTCCCGTGAAGATGGAATCAACAAATATAGAAATAATAACTAAACTGATAACACGATGAGAAAGATAAGTATTTAATAAATGTGATTACAAAAGAAATGAACTTTATTGAACTTACACAACAACAAAGAGAAATTTGGTTTTCTTAACTATAGATTGCAGAACAGATGTATATTTCATATTTTACTCAATATTTTGCCCATGCAATCCCTTAATTTTTCCCCACTCTCCAATATCAAACATGTGCAGGGTTGCTTATTTAAAGTGTGCATACCTTCTATCAGAATTATTATTTATCCTCTTAATATTTAACAAGCGTATAAAGAGCGATAAGTTTGTTTAGTATTTCTAAGAAATCGGCCATTTTTTATTATTTTCTTCATCATAATAATCTTTTATAGGAAAGTAGGAGTGGATTATGAATCAATTACAATTAACTTAGCTATGTATAATTATCTGTAAGGACTCTATGGGGCCACATTAAGGAATTCTATAGTAGCACATATGTGAGGTAGACCTATTCTGTATTGGATGTATACGGAGGCGTCTACCCATTACAACTATGTTTATAAAATAGAAAAAAGGATTGATACGTGTAGTACCAAATGTAGGACTAAAAATGGAAAATAATCCCCTTGAATTTTATGAAGGGAAAAATGATATGGCTAACACAAACCTGCTCTTGCTCACATTCAGAGATATATTTATCTGCTTCCCTCCCTAAGAGTTTACGTGTGGGATACTCCTAGTTTGATGAATTTGGGAAATTCCCCCTCTCAATATCTGTCAGAATGTTTTATATTGCTTAACTAAGTTTCTTTAAATGATGATACCCATTCTGATATGTTCATACTCTTCCCTGTGAAGGTTATTATGACCATTCACATTTGTAAACCCTCAAGTCAGTTTTGAGCTATGCAAGGTGAGGGGTAAATAATAAATTTTTTTTGAAAGAGTGATTGTTTGTCTATTTTTAATCTCTTAATTTTGTTGTTTTTAGGTAAAGTGATGAATTATGAGTGTTTATTTGGATACTAACATTGTTACTAACAATCGATTTGATTCCAAATGGCTGAAAACAGACCTTCAAGATGCTTTAAAACACCACCAGCTTCCTCATTCCTGGAATGAACTTGTAAAAGATGGAGAAATTCATGGGGATTTTTTTGAAAATCTCAATGCAGTTGGTGTTACTGCAAAGAAAGGTACAAAATAGAGTAAAAGCATTATAAGGCGAACGTATTGGTATAAAAGTTTACTGTTTGTGAATGAGTAAATAACCATACTTTTGTTATAAAATAATTTTGTGTCAAATATGTATCTCACACTTCCTTTCTAATTTTTAATTTTTTCCATTTGATTTATAATTTTTCAAAAGTTTTATTATTTAAAAAAATTGTCCACATTATTTTACATATCCTAACATATGAGAAAAACTAATTTTTCTTTGATTTTTCATTGAACATTCAGAATATATTGATGTTCAGTTTAAAACAAATGAGGAATTTGTGCTGCTAATTATAGGATATCAGCACATAAAGAAAGTATCCTCAAGAATTTAGTTAATCCGAAACTTAATTACCTAATTACATCTAATTAGAAACTTATCCTACCTCTTTGAGGTCATTGGACTTTCCTAGCATGTTGTGGTGACTAAGCTAAATTTGGATACTTACCATTTTGCTTTAGAATACACTTATTAGATTTAGAACACACTCAAAATACATATATATGATATTGTAAACAATTTTTCCACCATTAATCTTATAGGATTACGAACCGAAAAACTACAGAAGAATTCAGTGATTCGACAATGGTCAATTGACCAAAAGGTGCGCCTTATCATAAAGTAAAAATTAATTGTACCAAATGGTTCAATAATTGTTTACAATTTAATAACTCGATAAAGTCAGTGCAATGGAATAACAATGGACAATGATAAATATCATATATATAGTATATATATAATATAGTGTGGTTTTGTTCAATATGGTGTATGAACACATTTTAAACAACAATAAGTACTCAGATAACATAATTTACTGTTACAAATACGTCGACGATATCATAACATTATATAAAGGTAACACATGCCGAGCACACATATTTCTAAAACACCTTAATTCCATACACCCAAAACTAACATACACTATCGAAACAGAACAACAATTCTCTCTCAACTTCCTAGACCTCACAATTTAACGAACAGACAAACAAACACATAAATTCAACATATACCGAAAATCCACTAGTACCATTCACAGCTCCTCAAACATCCCCCAAATCAACAAATACTAGCCGCTTAGAACACCATGATATATCGCCTGCTTAAATCACCGTTAGACAAAGAACACTACCAGGAGATAAACACCATAAAACATATATCACAAGTTTCTTGATGTAATCATCTTGAATTCACTGATTAAACTAATTTTACACTACTTAACTAAGTGAATACGTAATTGCTTACTTGCTAACGCGTTTCAAAACGATCGTTTCTTTTTCGAAGCTAACCTTCTACTAGCGGCTTCTGGCTCTTTACAAACGGTATGACAGGGTTGGATTTATGACAGGGTTGAATTTATGACATTGGGTGAGGTGTCGGCGTCTTGTGTGATGTATTTGAAAAGACTATTGGCTTCGAAGTGTGTGTGGTCATTAAGTATATTTTCCCTGTCTGTTGCGTAGTGTTTGTAGATTTCATATTTTTCTAAGGTTGTTAGTTTTTTACTCTGTTTTAATGTGTGTAGAATATTTAAATTAGTGTGTATGTCGGTATGTGTGTGTTGGGTGTTATTTAGGTGTTTTGCGTAGCTGGATTTAGGGTTTGTTTGTTTTGTTTGGGTAATGTGTTCATCGAAGCGTGTGTAGAATGACCTGCCGGTTTGACCGATGTAATAGTTGGGACAATCGTTACAAGTTAATTTGTAAATACCTGATAGTTTGTATATGTCAGTTTCTTTTTGAAAAGGTTGTATAGCGGTTGTAAAACCGTCAGGTCATTCTACACACGCTTCGATAAACACATTACCCAAACAAAACAAACAAACCCTAAATCCAGCTACGCAAAACACCTAAATAACACCCAACACACACATACCGACATCCACACTAATTTAAATATTCTACACACATTAAAACAGAGTAAAAAACTAACAACCTTAGAAAAATATGAAATCTACAAACACTATGCAACAGACAGGGAAAATATACTTAATGACCACACACACTTCGAAGCCAATAGTCTTTTCAAATACATCACACAAGACGCCGACACCTCACCCAATGTCATAAATCCAACCCTGTCATACCGTTTGTAAAGAGCCAGAAGCCGCTAGTAGAAGGTTAGCTTCGAAAAAGAAACGGTCGTTTTGAAACGCGTCAGCAAGTAAGCAATTACGTATTCACTTAGTTAAGTAGTGTAAAATTAGGATATATCATAAATTATCGGATACAACCCAACAATGATTGACAAAATATACAACCGCCTAAAAATAAACCTAATAACCCAAATACAAACTCACAACAGGACAATCCCATAAAATACTTATCAATACCATACAGATCATCCAAAACTTACAATCTAACCAACACACTATGAAAATACAATTACAAAATAGCTTACTCCACACACAACACCCTCAATAAACAATTTAAACCAAACAACAAAATCAACGACATTTACAACGCCACTGGAGTTTACAAACTAACTTGCAGTTCATGCCCCAGTTTTTACATAGGTCAGACAGGGAGGTCCTTCTACACACGTTACCAAGAACATATAAAAGCGCTAACAAACAATAACTACTAATCAAACTTCGCAGATCATCTCAACTCCACAAAACATGACTACATAGACACAACGTCTAACCTACAAATTCTTCATAAACAACACAGAAATAACCAACGCTACGCAACCGAACAATACGAAATATACAGACACTTCAAACTACACCTTACATACATACTCAATACACAATTACATTACAACACACACACACACACTTTTTGACATCATAACTCCTAATACTCACAAAATACACCCACACCACCATAATATCCCACCCCCACCCTAACACCCTAACCTACGTAAACCTTGAGATCAGTTACGGTCTGAGTTGACAATGGGACACATCTCCCGAAACAGCCGTCCTCAACAAATATAAGTAAGTCCTACTATAGGCAAGTTTATAAATATTTATAATTGTTTAGTGAAAACTAGTAGCTCATGTGAAGATGGAATCAACAAATATAGGTTTTTTTATTCTTATTTTTGTGTTCAGGTGATAGTGTTGTGTTGAGGTAAGGTTTTTTTGTAAATTTATTGTAGGCCCATATGTTTTTTATAAGGCGTTTGTTGTATCCATTTTCTATTGCTATTTTTGTAATGTTATCTTGTGTATTGTTTAATTTTTGTTTGTTATCTTGTGTGTATTTTATTGCTTTATTTATCATGTAATTAAATAATACTAAGTAAACACTATAAATATAACTATATAAATATATATATATTTCATTCAAAAGATAAAAAAATGTTACTGCATAGTTCTGTCTGCACATGGAAAAACAAGAATAGTAGCTGAACGTTGATGCTTTATTGTCTAATTAAGCTAGTTATTATTGTTTGGGAGAGGTTTGTATCCAAATTTATATCTAATATGTTTATTCATAACAAGATACTTATATGGAAAGAGATGTGGAAAAAACTCTCAGCTTACTGAAAAGTTATTTAAAATGTACGGTTTATATAATCACATTTTTTAATAATTTTAAATTTATTTAAATTTTGTATTTTTAACATGCAACATGACTATAAATTTTTCAGAAATTTAAGCAGATAAGTTTGATAGAATTTGATGATAATGGTTTATTTTAGGACTCACTGGTCATTACTATTGTGGTCTCAGAGTTCTGAACTGTACCTGTTGTGATGGAATCTGTGGACCTGATAGAGGGTGTAATTGTGTCCCTTGTCAGCAGCTCGATGAAACTTCCAAGCCGCAGACTACAAAACCACAATCTTCACAGCAGTTTTTTGATTCATGGACATGGGCAAAAAACATTAGTAAGTACTATTTTTTTTACTTTTAAAAGTTGAAGATATTGATTTAAAACTAATAGGTAACTCCAATGGCCATTGAACTTGAAGATTAAGTTTTGAGCCCACAACTGTGTTTTCATTTGTGTTATAAGTCTGCAGGATCCTGGTATTCCTACAATACTAGTAGAGAATAGGTCTTTCCTAGAAATATAACTCTACGGTAAGGCAAAATTATGTTTAAAAGCACGCACAAGGCATAATTTTATTTACTACTAGTACTATGGTGGCGTTCTTAGTTCTACTAAGCATGTAAAATTAGGTACTAGTAATAATATGTTGTAACTTAACCTTTTGGACTCCAATTATTTGGTTGCCTACCGCTCCATCAGATCCAATTAGTTAGCATGTCTTTTGCACATGTATGTTTAATTATTCACTAAGAAATTAAGACTTCAAGTAAGTATATATTATTATATACCACTGTGTTCAGAATAAAATGAAGAACAGTAATATAAGGTTTTTATGTTGAAAACTTTATGTTTGAATTCAGTAGGCCTGATAAAATGCGGTTTTTTGGTTCTCCTGTTATAGAAAAAAATGTATATATAGCTCTGTTGATGAAATAGCACATTCCTTATGATGAATTATAGAGTAATTTCAAGCCCAAAGTAATACTGAATAAAAATATATGCATAAGTACTACTACAAAAATCTATTTGTAATATTTATTACAAAAAATGTAAAACTATGCACATGCATAAAAATGCCAGGAATGGTGTACCTACTATAATACTCAGCTGCAACTAGGTTTGAATGAGACATAATAGTTCACTTTGATGTAATTATTTTAAAACAAAAGCAAATTGCACTAAACAGCATATTTATAAGCACAAAATATATTTACAAAAGTAGGTACCACAATAAATATATAGGTCTAAATATAAATTATTGAAGAATGTCATTTAGGCCTATTAAAAATTGTTTAGGCTGAAATTATTTACACATTCTCCTTTATTTGGCCACTTGAAAAACACTTTAATTTATTGTTTATAGTTTTCAAAGTAAATGTTTTTATGTAATCCCGGGTTATTTGGGAAAGTCTCACAGTAGGCTAAAGCCCACGCATATATTGTTATATACATGTAGTGGTTTCTAGTATGCTTACAGCGCGTGTATGCTACTATGTAAGCATACTAGAAACCACTATATGTATATAAC
This sequence comes from Prosapia bicincta, assembly GCA_036971475.1. Taxonomy (NCBI): domain Eukaryota; kingdom Metazoa; phylum Arthropoda; class Insecta; order Hemiptera; family Cercopidae; genus Prosapia; species Prosapia bicincta. The sequence goes on from JBAIZL010000004.1 coordinate 253,986,046, forward strand.
AATATATCTTAGAACTAAAATAAAAGCAAAATACTAAATAAATAAAGAAGATCAATAATAAGGATAATTTCACATAAACAGTGATCGATCAACTAGGCCAGATGTCTGCTTCTTACTGTGCTGTACATCATGAATAACTGTCTTGAACCAGTTGTTTATTTACGGAAAAAACGATGATAAATATGGCCATTCAGCATTATAAATATAAACATTGCCTTCTTATAACACAGCAAATGAACATGGCACACAATATCATTAAGTAAGACGTTCTAAATTATCTAATAGTTGCACCGCAAAATATGTCGGACTGAGTCTGACAGTGGAGTGGAACTGGAGTTTTAGTGATGTCGGACTCAGTTCGCCTATGGAGCGCAAAAGGTTAAAGGTACTAATTAACAGTTTGTACACAATACCTGATACAGATTGGGTTCTCTCCGGCTGCTATTCTAAAAGAGCCAGAATAAAGTTCAAGCCAAAGTAAAAAATTGCATAGTATAAATTCCATAGTATTTCAAGTTACCATTATCAATAAAATATTGGTTTTTGCTATTTCATAATGTTCTTCAAGTTGTGTGCTTTAAAATGACACTTTTGTGACTCATTAACAACCATAAAAAAATTCAGCAGTAAAAAAAGTGAATCAGAATTGTTTCATAGCTGTCAGTTTGATATTGGCTCTAGTTCATTGCCTGCTTTGTTGTGTTAGGTTCTTGTTTATCAATAAAATGTTGAACTTTTGAAATAAACATAAGTTTATTTTAGTAATGTTTTCTCTTTATCAGTTTATTTAATATAATTTCTAGAGCGTTATAGTTATTTCCTAAATTATTTTAAAGATTGTATTGTGCAAATAAAATATAAAGAAATTAATTCTATGATTTATGAATGTTTATCGAAATCCCATTTAGACTGTGAACTTGGATCAAGTGTGTGTGTGTGTGTTTAAATTTTGGTAAATAAATTTAATGAATGTGATAAAATCGTTAGGATATTAAGGTCTATTACGACAATTTTCTTCCAAAATAATAATAAGTAATTATTTAAAGAACTAAGTGAAAACTATTAACTAATTGTGCAGTTGTATTTCAAATGTCTAATTGTACTGTGCATTTCGAATATATTACTGTACTTCTATTTTATTCACAAAGCCTAACCCTAACCTGCTACTGGTGGCATTTTACTCAAGGTTATAGGCGCTTGATCACATGTCTGCAACCCTGAGTGAAAAGCCGCCAGTAGCATGTTAGGCTTTGCCAATAAATTAAAATGCATCAACAGTAAGTTAATAGATTGCACTTAGTTCTATAAATAATTACTAATGATTTAATGAGTGAAATCAAAATCATTACAACAACCAACTTTAATAAAATAATGTAATATTTGTCTAAGTCATGTATTTTTAAAAGATATTCTGTTGAACCAAGTGTTTTTATTGCAGCTGTTGATGAGCTTAAGCAGTGTGTTGAGTCTCTAAGCTATGAACATAAACAACTTTGCAAAAATGTTGCTGGAAGTACATTGTCTGCTTGTAGGCTCAGACAGAGACTTGCAGTCACACACCGCTACTTTTTGGCTCTAGGGAGGCAAGGGCCTGGAGATACAAATAAAAATGAAACTAAAAAGGTTATTTTGCGTAGTGCTCCAAATACAATCCAAAAATGGTAAGTATTACGTACGACTTTATTGTTTAGAACTCAAGAGGCTAATATTTATGAGATAGGTACTGAGAAAATCGTAAGCAAAAACCATCCCTGATGTAAATAGGTAATAACCTACAGTATTAGTAATTGATAAGAACAATTTACCTTAAAGTTAAAAATCTATAAAATCTTACTCTTATAATGAGAGTGGTATTAAGAAAAGTAATCACAAGTTATATTCAAGCAATAAGAACAAAATATTCCATTTCTTTGAGGGAGGTAGTAAATGATCATCTCAAATTAAGTTTCCGTTTTTAAGTAAATAGACTAAATACCATAAAATACTTTGGATTGTTGAAACATGTCTATAAAAGGAAACAGTTAAATTAAAGTAGATATTCTTAAAATGTTGTCCATTTGTTTCAGTAGTACCAAAGTATCAGGAGAAAATGCATCCCTGGGCCTGGCTCGAGTAGGGACACGAGCAGCATTGAATTTTTCTTTTGCTTTCCTCCGACGAGCTTGGCGTTCTGGTAAATATATTGTTGTAAGAATATAAAATGTTTATAATTGAACTGTTTGTATGTAATAAACTGTGAATATATACCTGAACATTATTAAATCACAATAAGTTGATTTTGGTTTTACGAGGTGTGGCTAGAAAAAAACCGAACTGATACTATAAAAAAATTTTATTTTCCATTATTTACAATTTGATGTTATCTTCTTCAATGTACTCTCCTCCTCGGTCTATACACCGCTCCATACGAATTTTCCACTGTTCATAGCAATGCTGCAGATCATTTTCGGTAAGTCCATACATTACTTCCGTCGCTTTTTCTTTTACTGCTTTAACACTCTCAAATCTAGTTCCTTTCAAAGCTGACTTGACTTTAGGGAAAAGAAAAACATCACAGGGGGCCAAATCAGGTGAGTAGGGTGGATGGTCTAAGATGGGAATGTTGTGATTGGCTAAAAACGTTTTCACTGACAACGCATTGTGAGCTGGGGCATTGTCTTGGTGCAGGATCCATGTCTTTTTTTTCCACAAATCGTTCCGTTTTCTCCGTACTCGCTCACGTAGGGTAGTCAGGACGCTAATGTAGTAATGCTGATTCACTGTTTGTCCCTCTGGTACCCAATCAATGTGTACAATCCCTTTGACATAAAAAAAAAACAATCATCATTGCCTTGAATTGACATTCGTGCTTTTTTTGTCGTGGAGAATCAGGAGATTTCCAATGCATCGATTGGCGTTTGGTTTCGGTATCGTAAGTAAAAAACCACGATTCATCACAAGTAATAACATTTTGTAAAAAGGTGGGATCACTTTCAATGTTTTCTAGGATGTCAGAACAAATCATTCTTCGGCGTTCCTTCTGTTCAATTGTGAGACACTTTGGAACCATTTTTGCACACACTTTGTTCATGTTGAAACTTTCATGAAGAATCTGCCTAACACTTTCCTTGTTAATTCCTGTCAACTCAGACATTGCTCTGATTGTTAAACGGCGATCTTCTCGAACAAGTTTACCGATTTTTTCAATGTTAGCATCAGTTTTTGCTGACAATAGTCTGCCAGTGCGAGCGTCATCACTTGTGTCTTCTCGGCCATCTTTAAATCGTTTAAACCACTCAAACACTTGTGTTCGCGATAAACAATTATCGCCGTATACTTGTTGCAACATTACAAACGTTTCACTTGCAGATTTTCCAAGTTTGAAAAGAAATTTGATGTTAACACGCTGTTCTTTCTGTACACTCAACATTTTTCTGACGCACAGACAAAACGTCAACTACTTAGAACAGACGCCACGGGCAGACTGAATGCAGGAGGCAGATGAAACTCGAGCAATAGGCGGAGCAAGAGTCACGTGACAGGATAGGCGACTTTCAGCCTTATTGCATTCGTTTTATTGTTTCACCTGTGCTAGTTCGGTTTTTTCTAGCCTCACCTCGTATAATTCAAGAGATTGCTTAATATCTTATATTAAGTATAATATATAATCTTTAAAGTAAGTTTTTATTGTTTAATTTTGCTTTTGTTAATAATAACAACTAAACTAAATAAACAGATTTGTGAATAAACAAATTATGCTCATGATTGGAATAAAAAAACTTTAAAATAATTTGTATATAATTATCTCATATTTGTTGATTCCATCTTCACTTGAGCTGCTACTTTTCAATAAAAACACTTGTAAATATGTTACAACTTGCCTATAGTTGCACTTACTTATATTTGTTGATGACGGCCGTTTTGGGAGATGTGTCCCATTGTCAAATCAGACTGTAACTGATCTCAAGATTTTTGTAGGTTAGGGTGGGAGTGGGATATTAGGTTGGGGATGTTGGTGTATTTCGATGGTATAACTCTTTTAGTACTCACCAAAATACACCCACATCCCCAACTTATATACCACCCCCCACCCTATCCTACAAAAACCTTAAGATCAGTTATGGCCTGAGTTGACAATGGGACACATCTCCCAAAACCGCTGTCCTCAACAAATAAGTAAGTGCTACATATTGTAAGATATAGGGCAAGTTGTAACATATTTACAAGTGTTTTTAGTATTAATTATCTATATTTATTGTATTTGCATATAGTATCGAATATTATTTAATTACATTATTATTTTAATTTAAAGTTTTTCTGTAGAAATATTATTTCTAAGTAGCATATAACAAAGAGTATAATTTTTGTTAAAAGCAAATAAACAGTCAAAACTATTTAGTTTTTCTTAAATAGCTGCTCTACAGCAAATATATATTAAATAGTGATTTAACGTAAGATCTTTCAAGTATTATATGTGCTTAGAATTCAATAATTATTTTAAAGCAGGTGTATTTTCTGTTTTTCTTAACATTGTGCTTGACATCCTTCCAGCGTTTTGGATTACTGCCATTATCAAAACTTCATCTGTTGCAATTTATACACTAAATAATAATTATGTCATTAATAGCTTTGATTTTCATCCATATTGTTTTAACTGGAAGCATGTTAACTATTATTTTATTTAGGAAAAGCAAAAATGTTTTTGTTGAAATAATTTAGGATACATTAACAGTTCCAGATTATACTCTCAAAGAATTAAGACATTTGCATCAGTCAGTTCTAATGTTTTCTATTTCCAACTTCTGTTTAAGTACCTGACCATTAAAATACTCAGCTACTCAGGTATGTTTTAACCCTTACCACTCGACTGTCGGGGCAGCCCCGCCAAGCGTATATTGCAGTTTACTCGTATGTCGGGGGTCACCCGACACGATTTTCAAATGCCTATAACTCTTCTGCGGCGAAGCCGACGACATTCAATCTTTTACCATTTGGTGCTACACTCTATTGACAATAATGTGAACAAAGTTGAAAATGCCTAGGAATATGTGAGTCATCACAAAATCTAGTTTGCCGCTACGTTGTAAGCTGCAAGTAGGTAACAGTTTTGCCGGTTATTTGTTTACTCGTAGTTTGCCGTGGATTCACGTGCAATTAGTGATTCTGAAATTCCTGATCTTTTACTTGATCCTGATTTATTAGAATGTAGTTCAGTTTCATAAACAAAATAACTAAACCAACAGGTATTTGTAAATATAACCAGTTTATAGGTGGTGTAGATTTAGCTGTTCAATATAATGAACCATGCAGTTTTACGAGACGAACAAATAAATGGTGGAGGAAAATGTTTTTCTGGCTGTTAGTTGTAGCTGTAGTAAACAGTTTTATTATCTATAATAACAAAAAAAGGAATTAGAGAAAATACTGTTAAACAAATATAGTTTCACCAAAACTTCGTGATAGAATGCATTGGTGATATCAGGAATAACCCATATAGTAAGAGGGGTTGGCCATCAACTACTGATAAAGAAGAAAGACTGAATGGGAAAATACATTTAATCTTTTCCAATGATAAAAGTAGTTCTAAGGATTGTGTAGTTTGCAGTAACAGGAAGATAAAAGGAGGTAGAAGGGAAACAGCCTTTCACTGCAAAACATGCAGCAGAAAACCAGGATTTCATCCGGAAGGCTGTTTTCAAAGATATCATACTCTGCAAAACTACAAATAAGATAATAAAATCATGAACATACAGTATTAGTAAATAAAAATAGCTTAGTTTACTAAAATCATGTAAGACAAAACAAACTTTTCCATAAACAATAATGCAACTTGCAGGCGAGGAATTTGTCTCAAATTAATTACAAGTGAGGAAGCAAAGCATGTTAAAAAAATCCGAGCGCTAAGGGTTAAGGCAATAATTCTTCTTTTGCAATGTGTGGCTGCAAAATATTACTACTATTCATATTTATTATGTCTTCCTAATCCAAGAAAATCCCCAATCAACAATCTCTGGCTGTCCTGAAATACAGTGCAGACAATTTTTTGTGAAAAAAATTGTTGGTTTAACGTCACTCTCTTTGGAAAACTCTTAGCATTTTGTGATTGCAAATATGTCAAATAATTTCAGCCATTTTAATTTTGACACAGTTAAAAGAAAATTTTTATTCATTTCACCGGCTATTGGTTTGGTTTTTTAATAGTTTAAGGCTTGTTTTGAGATTTTGAACTTAGCATCTGTCGTAAGCTAATAGAGACGTAATTAATTCATTTGTGTGATGTGCAGAAATGATATCTGCTAAAAACATGCCTCATATATTAAAATATAAATGTAATGGACTAAATCTGATCATATTTGTAGTTTGTATTGTTTATTGTTAAATTAATAAAAACAATTAAATATTTAGGAGAAGATGCTGACCTATGTAGTGAGTTGTTACAAGAGTCATTGGCTGCAATGCATTCTCTACCGGAAGCTACTTTGTTTGATGATTGCACAGTGTCCCCAGTGTGGATGGAGGTAGTGGATCGCTCTACAAAGTTTCTAAAGCAGGTGGTTCTTGGGTAAGTCATGTACTGTATTTCGTTAATGAGATTGTTTTTATTTGGTGTAAATTATTTTTCCTGTAAATACAACAGACATCCTAATAATGTATTTTCACTTCATATTAGGGATAGATTATTATTAATAATTGGATAAATCACCCAACTATATAACTTCCAAGAATTGTTATTGCTTTTTTCAATTAAGATATCTAAATTTGATGTTTAAATCGTTCTGAAGCATTTCTCTTAGATATGCAATGACTAAAATTAACCACCTTCATTTTATTTATATAAATTTTTGAAACGAATTAATTTCTATGTTTCTACAAATACTTGCTCGACATACAAGGTTAAGGAGCATGGTATATCATGCTGGGCTGGTGAGTTGGAGATATCCAAGATGCGATTTATAGATTCAATATTTATATCACGTCCTACTCTGCATCCAATTCTGATTTGTTCCTAATCCTATCCCTCATCTTATGAACTTTTGTACATTCCTGAGATATCTCGTTTGAATTAATTGTACTTAAATAGCTAACTTTTAAAGATCCATACAATATCATATTTTTCATTTACATTTAACCTAACATTCAGCTCAGACTAAAGTTTTTTATTTTTGATAGTGAGGACAACAATGGAGGGGGCAGTAACATTCCACTAGCTGACCAACACTATGCCTTGTGCTTGCTGCTGGAGTTGGCCTCACAAAGAGCAACTTTGAGTCATTTGTTAGAAGCAGTACTGTTACTCCTTCATCTCTGGAATAAAAGAAAAAATGAAATTGATAACAGGTGATTCAGTAAAACTATATTGGAACTAAAACGTTTACATTTTATTACTTAAAAAGATATTCTACTGAAAAGAACTTTATCGATGTGTTACCTTTTCCCTTTGACAATATGTCATCCAGCCGTATTATTACACACTGATTGAACACTTAAATTTTTATCAGTCATCTGAATTTGTAGGGGAAAAGGCCACATTGGATGATAAGTACTCCACTTATTGATTTTGTTGTTTTAAAAGCATCTTTGGTTTTTCAGTATATTCTGTGGGCATAGAAACATTTTAATGTATCTGTGACTTTAGTTTTAATTTCTTTAGTAATTAGTAGTGACTGAAGCAATTTTCGTGGTAATTTTTTTCAAGTATAGATCATAAATTACACTAGCTGGTCATGTGAAGTGGAGTTGGTTTATATTTATTTATAGTTTTGAGGGAGTTGATTGTCAACTTTTGCTATTGAGTATGTCTTTCTAAAAAATGTTGTAAATTCTGTACACAGTGCTTTTGACTAAATTTTATTACTGTGTTTTAAAATATTTTATAATAAAAACTGCTTAGTAGGCCCTATATATTTCTATTTAGAATAATATTGTTATAGGTTCTACTATTTTATGCAAGTAAAAATAAAATTTAATCTAAATAATTTCAAATTTTGCAAAAACAGTTTTATTATGATCTTCATACAAGTTTTGTAATATAGATGGGAGATCCAGATCCAATCCTACAAAAAGCTTACTTTGGCCATTTCTAGTGCTGACTGCTAATAAAATGCACTTAAAAAAAAAATTAAATTCCAACTGGTAAAATATATCTATATTTTGTGTTAAAAAATAAATAACTTCAACCAAGTGTTTTTGTTATTGTTTTTAAACCAACAGCAAACAAGTATTTTATTTTCCTGTTGTAAAGGTATTTCCTCAATAAAATGGTAGGCTGATATGTTCCAAAAGTTTATCATAACAGAAACCTATAAACATAGTGTACTCTTTGATGGGGATGTTTTTGGACATCAGCGTTTTACTTCTTTGACCTTAGATTGTGTCAAAGAAATCCCGCTCACTTGTTTGGGTAAAGGTGCTCCTAAAATGAAAAAGATTTGAATTTGAAAGATAACTAGGGACTATTATGAATGAAATGCAGAATGGTATGACACTGGATGAAAAGTTTTACTAAAGTACCAAAAATGTATTGAAAAACAAAGTGGTTGTGTAGAAAAATAAGTTTTATATGTACTTTTCAAAATATACCTCTTTTTAAAAAAATTTAAAATAATTTAATTCAAATTATTTAAAAAAGAATTCAAGTTACTTTTGAATGTAATGCCTGTTGTGTAGGTGGCAACACTGATTTAGCTACAAACAGATTATTACCAGTGAAGGTCACGAATAAGTGAACATTATTAAGTTGCGTGTACTATTGTAATGTTTATGTGATTATTATTATATTAAAAAAATAATGTCTCTTTACTACTTGGTGTATTAATTATTTTAATTGGAACTACGTACAGAACATGGTGTCAGGTGAATTTTGACTTAAGTTATACAATTTTAACTGAAATGCAGTATAACCTCAACATTATTGTTACGTTAATCGTCACTAAGATTAGTAATTTGATTTTTAATTTCCAATAAGTGGATAATAATGGAATTTAAACTGCCAAAAGAGATGAGTTTTTCAGGTAGTGTACAGTGGGACATCAAAGTTGTAACTACTAGCCCTCACCATCCAAAAAGTAATGGAATGAGTGAGAAGGCTGTAGGCACTATTTAAAATATGATGAAGAAAAGTCAATCATCTAATACTGATTTCAACCTAATGTTGTTAGAACATCATAATACGCCTCTGTCTGGTTTGAGTGCTAGTCCAGCTCAAATTCTTACGAGTCGTCAACTGCGAACCACAATACCTACAACACTCTGCAATCTCCAACCACATTGTGTATATATAAGAGATGAGAAGGTGTTGAAACAGAAAATAACGAAGCAATTTTATGACAGAACATCCAAGACTAATCAGATATTTCAAGAGGGTGATAATGTGCTCTACAGAAAAAATCAGCAGTGGTATTCAGCGGTGGTTGTAAAACCACATACATCTCCTCGTTCATACATACTAAACACAAATGATGGTTCACTAATGCGTCGGAATTCTGTGTACATAAAACCATCTAAGTTAAAGGAACCTTCCTCTACAGTGCTGAATGCATCAGATGAGCACTGCAGGGAGTCAGTTTTAGTACCAACCGTTGATCACCGTCAAGTGAAGAGTAATTTACCATTGCCTGTGATGGCATCTTCAGATGCTTCTTCATCTAATAAAAATACTTCATCTCAAGATGTTTTAGTATCATCAGCAAGTCCTAATGGAGTACGAAGAAGTGGTAGAGTGGTAAAAGCAACAGAAAAATTAAACCTCTAATTTTATCAAATTTAAACTTTCTAATTTCCATGAGTTTTCTAATTTGTCCTGTTAATTCCTTATTCGTGATTTTGTCTAACTTTAAGATTGAGTTGTATAACTTGGAAGGGAGATGTTGTGTAGGTGGCAACACTGATTTAGCTACAAACAGATTATTACCAGTGAAGGTCACGTATAAGTGAACATTATTAAGTTGCGTGTACTATTGTAATGTTTATGTGATTATTATTATATTAAAAAGATAATGTCTCTTTACTACTTGGTGTAATTATTATTGTAATTGGAACTATGTACAGAACAATGACCACATGCTAGGGAGGCTTGAATCCATTCAAGGGGTGATACAGGCCCTGAAAGGTTGAGTACTCTGGCATTTATATATGTTTTATACGTAATTTATGCTACGTATTGTCTTTACAATTGGTACATTTTCCCAAAAATTAGATCCACTTCTAAAAAAATTCTGAAACTAGGAAAATTTTCAAGAAAGTGATTAAATTAAAAGTAAACAAAGCGATTAAATAAAGTAAATTAAAACAAACATTAAAACAAAAACCTTTAAACTTCAAATGACATGAATGTAATTGACAAGGTTATAATACAATAAATAATTAGGGTTTGCTCTTATAGAAGTTCTGAATGCTAGTTATTACATGATTATTATATTTGTATTGTGGTCTTGGGAATTTTGTTAGTTGTATTAATTGTAATATTGCCACTGTGATCATACAAAATAGCTTTACTTTGAGTTAATAATTGGCAGCTGTATGTCTGATTTAGAAAGTTTTTTAAAGTTAGTACTTTGATCAACTAAAAATTGGCGATACCTCAAAACTCAATAATTTTATGACATTTCCTTAAATAATTGTTTGTATAATTTTTAGTGGGTTTAGGGTGTGTTTTAAAGAAATATCCATGCTATTGGACAGTTATTGACTATAGATGAAAAGTTTTGTATTTCTAGTACTTTTTTTATTTATTTCAAATGATTTCATTACTGTCATGCTATACATTTTCATTCATGATCTAATTCTAAATAAAAAATAAAAACCATTGTATGACAAAAACCACAGATGTATCAAGAGTTGCTAGGTACTTTATACATGCATGGTTTTGACAAAACTTTGATACCGAAATTTTGAAAATAATATAAAATTTGACGTGTGTTCTTATATTTATAGACAAAATTAACTTACAAATTTTTATTAAAAACTGCTAACTTTGAGTATTAATTGCTGGATGGTTTGATATTGAATGACCATGTATAATTATGTAATTGTATTTACAGATCAGAAGAAATTGAAATAAATCCTCCTCTTGTACCTCTGCTTAAGAGATTGCAAAACATTCCTGCTGTAAAACTACCGAACTCTGATGATTGGAGTGATATTTCTCAGCCCAGAGTAAGTTCGTTTATTTTATAGAGATTTACAATCCTTTTACGTTCTGCTATCATATACAAAACATATTACTGTAATGCCCTAGTAGTCGTGTTCTAATTGTTTTATCCTCAGTGTTCTATTACACTCAAAACGATTCATTTTAATTTTTTTTAGATTTAAAATTTCTTTCTGTTTTTAAATTTGATTTAAACTGTTCACAGAAAAATAGATTTATTAAAAAATCCTGTAAGTAAAACTGTATATCAGAACCTTTTTAATTTTATTCTGTCACAAGATCTGATAACTAACCTGCAAATTTAGTTCTCCAAAAGGTCCTTACTGCCCAGGGTTTGGCTTTCTTAACATTCTCATCTGAGTTATCTGCTACAGTATTTAACAAATAATACAATTTGTTTTAGGCTTCTGAAAGAGAGGTTTTCCTTTTATTGGTTATATTCTATAATTCAAACACCACTACCTTGAACATAACTTATGTTTGCTACAAACGACAATGATCAAAGATCAGGACAACCCTCAACATCAACAACTTTAATACTGATTGATCTATAAAAATCGTTATTTAACTGTGGAAGAGATTGCAGAAGAAATCACATCACCATGGGTCTGTCATGAAATTTTGACAGAAAAACTTGACATATATCACGTCGTAGCAGAAAATGGTTTATGACAGCTCACAAGCCAATAAAAAGTGTCAAAATTAGCTAAGAATTTCTTCATAGTGTTAACAGTGATAGAAACAGAAGCCCATGTTTCAGGAAAAGATTTGTCAGTGCTTTAATTAGTTGGATTTTTTTTGAAGAGATCTAACCATGTATAAACAAGACAATCCTTCAAGCTGGGAGGAGAGATTAAGAAGTTAATACAGTTGACTATTAGTTTTAGATTGGATATGCGCCTGTGTAGTGCAGTATCTTATAAGAAAGTCCATTGCCTTGCAATCTCTTGGTTTTGTTGAAACTACTTTGTAGTCAAGGCTTGGATACTCGGCTCTTAACTATAATGACATACATGTCACAGATTATTTATTTGTGATTCAAAAAATTCCTTTACATTGTAATGATGATCATGTGGTCTAAGTGTTAACCAAACTTTGAAAATCTAAAACAACTTAGACCTATTAATGCGTGCAAGTAGTAGTGGTAATAAACTGTTGATAGTTATTCAAACGCCACTACCGTCACAGGATTTAATAAAACGGGAAGTCATTGATATTAATTCTAAAATAGAATGGACTTCAATTAACGAACTTCAAATTAAATCCTTCACGGGCCGTGCACAGTTCGTTCAAATAAACATATGAATTATTAACCAATATAAAAAGGAACATTAAATAAATGGTTTACCTGTTGTGAGTCGTTACTAGGACTTATGTGTCACCTCTTATTGGTTCCCTCGGGAAGCTAGCATTCGGCCGGATGCAGTCCGTTGGTTGCCAGGAAAACGTCTTCTCTCTCGAATCGCTAGTCTGGGTCTTTTTCAACGACTGGTCTTATTTCACTCTCAAAACTATACCGGAAATATTAAACTTTGCCTGGACAGCTATTTTACAATCGGTCTCTCACGGCAACGATTAGAACCGTTTGCGCTCAGAACTATTTGGCGGTAAAATACTAGTTTTGCAGCAATATATAAAAAAACCCGTTACATTATGACGAATAAACTAATAGTTATATTTTTTAAATTAGTGAAATTGAGGAAATTAATGAGACATACTTCCTAAATGTTGTAAAATTGACAGTCAGCAGAAGGGATTTTATTTGCTGATTTTATAATTGAGTTGTAGATTTTTGGTTTTAACTAAAATAGTGATATATATATTTAGTATTACCAGAAAAAGTTTTCAGTTAAGGCAACTAAAAAAGGTAATGCTAGTACTATTGAAATAATGCCCTTAGGAAAGACAGCAAGTCATTTAAGTACCACCTTGAACGGTTAAAATTATGAAAGTAGGCCAGTTATGGAAAAACACAGGCAACAGTAATTAATTGTGGTGTGAAATATATTTCATGTATACTTTTTATTTATGTACATTTTTTGATTTTTCATGCTTAAATATTTTATATTTTTTTAATATTAATTTAGCTTTAGTGTAAATTCTATACTGTTAGATAATACATTACTGTTTTTAGTCTTATATTATAGGTTTACTCTTGATAATGGGAGTTGATGTCAAGTGTGATGAACATTACACTGACAGAATCTTATTTATACACATAAGAGTTGCGATATAGTTTGCTGTGATATATATTTTACTTAATATGATTTGAATCTCCAAAATGCTGACCTAAATTTTTATTAAATTTTATTGTTAATAAAATGTGATCAAATTTGACATTAGTTGATACAAATTGAAATACTTAGCACTCTTATTATGGTGCTACCAAAAAAAAGTTATTGCCACTCTGGGCTTGTGCCACTTCCCTCGAAAAGCCACTTGATGCAACCGCTTTTAACCAATAAAACACCGAATTTACCTGGTTATACACATCTTAAAACAAGGTATGCATGAATGATTTATCATCAATAATAATTTTAGGTGTATAACTTTTTCTTGTTGTAAATTGAGATGTAAAACAAAATTATTTCAAGTTGACAGTATTGAAATAAAAAATATATAAATGATAATTCTTTCAGAATGGTATACATTTAACAGGTTATAACTGTGGTGTATAACAATAAATCTAAAAATTTCCAAATCTATTGAATTAAACTATTTTTTTTTACCTGTAGATTAGCCCAACAGAATGCTTCCTTCGTTACCTTCAACTCCCTGAAGATGACTGTGTAGACTTACAGCTAGCTGCAATTGTGGTTATGGCTCACTTGGACAGGCTAGCTGCACCGTACTTGCCTCCTGCAACGTTTTTGGAGGTATGATATATTCATAATGAACGAATACTGTCCTGTAATTTTTTTGTATATATTTTATTCTGTTAGATTAGTTCTAGTTCAGCTCGAAGCTTAATCTTTTTAGATGCAGTTGCAGTACATAATTTGGACTATGAACTTGTAACATTATTTTATACTGTAAAATATATTAATATTACAGCAGCATTCAAAAAACAAATCGGAATAGTTATTGGAAGAGAAAATTTAAAAAAATTATGAATTGCATATTAATAATAAATTTGTACAGAAAGATTGGTTGCGACATATGATTCCCACAAGCCATTACTCTAATCGAGGGATGTTTAAGCCAGTTGTTCGAGATGCGCAAGACGGAATGTTTAGTTAGGACAATGCAAGGCTTAGTTGTTGCCATCTGCAGTGTTAAGCGCTCTTCATCTTCCGCCAGCCTTCGTAGGACCAGGACTGATTATGAGATGTAGCGATTCAAATACATTTTTTATTTTAAATTTATAAGTTTTTATCCTTTTTAAGTATGGGTTCATAAGAAGTGGTTTCTTTTTCTTTTAAATATGTTTTGGTCTTTAGATTATTCAATTATTAACTTCTCAACAATAAGCGCGAAACTATCCAAATGGAAGATTGGCAAGCAGAATCCAGAACCACACTACCACAAACGTTATTATCAGCTAAGTGATCAACTATTAATACAATGTTTGCTGTCAAAATTCAATTAAATATTTGTCTAAATCAACCTAGGGCCGGTAATATAGTGCAACTTTTAAAATGTTAAGTCGATGTGAAAGTTATAAGTAAATCCACATAATGTAATTAATTAGAATTTTCAACACCCCTGTAGAATCAATATCTTTATTTATAATCGATTTGTAATGCATTTAATTAATGAAGCAATCTTGTTGTGGATATCTCATATCTATACCACTAGCTCTAAAAGAATAACAATTATTATAAATTTTTACAAGTTAAGTATTTCAAAAATGAGAGTAACGATTGTATGAATTTCTTTAAATGTATATCTTTGTATGTAAACTCACATCATGCTAAATAAAATTTTGAAAAACTCAACTACTCAAAACTAAATAAGTGCCTTTTATTGAACTTACCACTCATAAAATTCAATTTTAGAATTTTAACTTTGCAGGTTAACTCTTGACTATGTAACATGGTCACTGCAATATTCAACATCTAACATATTAAAACTAAATAATATTTTTTAAAGTGTTACATAAAATACACAACTCCGCTTTTTTAAGATTAAGTTATTGAAGTTCAGTACGTTTAATACAATTTGTAACTTGAATTTAATAATAATTTGTGGTACAGAAAGTGAAAGTTGTTCTTTTGACAATCAAGATGTATTTTTTTCAGAAATGCTGCTGTAATATTAATATTATTTTACTGCATAAAATAATGTTACAAACTGTTCTCTATAGATCTGTACCAATCTCTACCCCTTTTCATGTCTCTTTCTAAATCAAAATATTTCTAGCTTCTGGCAAACTGGTGTTAAAACCATGTAAAATCAAAGTTTCTACTTGTATCAACGAATATTTGATCTTGTACTTGATCTATAGATCAAGTATTTTTAAGCACTTTATTAATTTTTTTAATAAAATCTTTCAACTCCTACCTCATTCTTATCACTTTTCTTTAGTTAAATGTTAATTTGTTTTTGATTGATTTAAAACTACAAAAGTATTAAATATTTTTTTGGTCAGATTCTGAAATAAAGCTAATGATATGTTGCACGAGATATTTACTTGGGGAATACCATTTCCACGTGGATTTTGAATTTAGAATATTTATATAAATTTCAAGTGAAAGTGAAACAATTTGTAAAGAAATTAATGTGCTGACCAGCCTAGATTCTAAGAAAATGTCTTCAATGCTTTCAAAGTCCTTTGCCATTCTGAAAGTAAACAGACTTTTAGTTCTGGTTATCATTATTTTTGATTCTTTAGCTTGTAGTCCATACAAAGATCATTTGAAAACTTTAAGTAAACTATATTGCCAACAGATTTTTTGTATTTCAATATCTTTTAAAAAATACATGATTTGGTGAAAAAGTGTACTTATTATTTTATTTTAACCCTGCAATGGTCACACAGCTTCAAAAAGTTTCACATGTTTCATTCTTTTCCTTAAGAAAAGAATAAAACAAATCACGAAAATACTATCACCTAGTAGTGATAGTAGTGGTAGCTTGGGCAGCCAAGTAATCTCGCATCACAGTCTCTTCCTGAATCTGGCCAGATATTAATGAATTTAAGTTCTACCTTCAATGTTTACTTATATCTTTTTGTGAAACATGGTCTTTAACACTACGTATGACTAAATATGGGTCTATAGTATAAACAAAAGATTAGCCTAATTAATCATTACTATACGATATTCATATTTTATTACAATAATATTTACCAATAAATGACTCAATTTTACTAAATACAACATTTGTGTGCTATATAAAACTACATGTGATATAAAAACCTGATTTCTAGTTGACAAAAAATATTCTATAAAAACATTTTCAAAAAACAGACGCAGTGCCTTACTCACATGTCATGTCAGTATACCCACTGGTATACCTGATTGAGGGCACACATCTTTTATCTGTAGTCACTTATCCATGCCTCCTTCAACCCCCCCCCCCCAGTTTGATAACCTCTGCACTACAAGAACAATTCTATATAAATAAAACAGTGTTAATAGGGAGTTAGGCTTGACTCATATTCCAACATTGTTTTATTTTTATAGCAAAATTAGATTTATTACAAATTTTACATGTTTCTTTATATACATTAAAATTTTCAAATTTAACCTAGTCATGAAAAATTAGCAACAGTGTGATAGGCACAGAAGCGTGGTGTAACAAAACATCGAACATTACAATGAGGACAATAGAACCATGAATCTTGGTGTAATTATTTTATGTTTATATCCCATATTCTGTTTTGTCTGTACCTGTACCAATTTGATTTTGTGCAGATTAAATTTAAAATTGTGTCATTGAAAAAATTTTGAAAAATATTTGCATTTATGGTTAAAGTTAACTGTAGGTCCATGCTTGTCTGAAAATGGATATTAAGGTGAAGTTGGCGTTGAGTTTGTTGTGTAACGTGATTAATAAATTGATATAATTCTTAATGAATTATGATGTTAAATATTCCAGTAGTTTGTTACACAATTAGTTATTTGACCTGCAATGTCAAGAGTTTAATTGAATTTAAGAATGGTGCATTCAATAAATAATTTAAACAACAAATATTGAATTAAATAAACCAAGTTTTACTGCACAAAAAATATATAAAATGCAAAAACAAAATTACATCTGAAACGTTTACACTACTTTATGTTTGACGTTAAATTGTTTTACATACATGATTTTATAAGAACTTTACATCATTTTAAAAAGCTATGGCATGGCACATGATATCCACATGAGTTTGCTTTTACTTAATTTAAAATACATTTAAATATATCTATTCGACATTTAAAGAAATTGCTATTACATCATACAAATGAATTAACACTCCCCGCATTTCAAAAATAAAAACCTGTATTATTATGCCATGACCAGTTAAATTTTGAAAGTTAAATTTAGATTTTTCCATCACTTTATGTGTAAAATTGTAACTTATTTGAACTGTAACAAGAGAGGTAGAACATGGCTCCGGATTCAGATCTCGCCATTCAGCATTTTGGATTGGCGTTGGTTGAGATTTGGAACCTCGCCCGGTGTTGAGTCTTAGTGTAGCAACATTTCTTTAAACAAATTTAAAAATAATAGCATCCCTTTTGCTCGCCACATCTTGAGACGTCTATACTCGACCACGTCTAAGGAAGGAGAGAGATTATTACAGCGACTACGAGAGCGTTTCAACTTCCGTGCAATATTACTATGCACCTTAGGATATTAGGTTCTGTATGAATATCTTATCTCAGCCAGCTTTATTTTATAATTTACAATTTTTTAAAATTTTATTTTTTAAAATTAATATCTTGTTTTGTTTTTTGAAGCTGCTTCAATATGTAACGTTACCTAAAATAATGTTACAATCGTACCCACTGCTTTCCAGTTGTGAAATACAACCAGAACAAAGTCCTTTAACTGTCATAATCTCTTTTTATCTCTGATGTAATGCTACTTCCAAATTGATCAAACTTATATTCATATTCATTATATCTTGTAATGGAAAAATCTGCCAACCAATAGAAGATACGTTTTGGTGCTGATGAAAACCCTTTATAAAAAGAATCATTTTTCTACAATCACATTACTCATAAATACACTGTAAGCCACAACTGCTCTCTTATTGTAGAAGACTCAACCTGATAATTTGTACTGGGATGCAATAAATTTGACCAGAGGTGGCAATAATTAATATTTCTAAACTCTATTCATTTACTAAAGGTTCCAGTAGCTTTAACTATCATTCTGTGGTATATTTTCTACTGTTAATTATGTTTATTATTATATTTTGTTGTTTGTTTATTATAGAATACAAAACAGTTTCAAGATGTTCAAGCTTGGGGATGGCTTTCATGGGCTCTTGGAGGATCTCTTTATAGCTGTGAACAAATTGGAGAAATAGGTTTAAACAAAATGGTCTGTTCGGAGCAAGGTATCATGATGTTGTCACATTGGGGCAAGCTTTATTTCATGCCTTACACATCTGAGTCCCAGGTAATTAGAAAAATTCTGGATTGTACCTTATGAATATTGTCAACTAGATTACACATTTTCTATTTTGTTTAGAAACTTACAGAATAACTAATATTGATTACTTTCTCGCTTATAATTAGTATAATACATTTTTCTAATGTCATTTTGGCTTGCTAAGAAGCTAGTACGTGTATTTTCAATTCGATTAGATTATTGTTGGATCTTATAATTTATTCACAAACTTTTCAGTACTTGAACAACATGTTTTTAGTCATTGACCTGTCTCACTCTCTAAGAGTATTTGAGGGTCAGAATTTTTGTCAACTCTATCTTTTACTTGATGTTAAAAAAACCAGATTCCCTTTTTGTGTTGACGTACACAAACACAGTTTCATTTATGGTTTTAACAATTATAAATTACAATTTTTGTATTTATATTTAATTAAATAATATTGACCCTTAAGCCAAGCACTCCATTGATGAGGATAGCTTGTCCTAACAAAATGTTGCTAGAAAGCATAAAGACAAGTTAATTTTGCCCTTGGTTCAAGAAACTATGTCATTTCTTTTTACTGAATGTTTAGTCTGCTTGATAATGTGTAATAGTCTCCTTGGAAAGATAAGCAAGCAATAGATGTCTTATGATTATATTATATTATTGACCTTCCATTGTAATGGAGTGTTTGCAATTCTGTGTTGGTACAGAATGAGTCAGAAAGATAGGATTTTCACCTTTAGCAAGTCTAGATTCTTAGTTGGAAGAGAAAGATATGATACTCACCTTTAGCAAGTCTGGATTCTTAGTTGGAAGAGAAAGATAGGATTATCACCTTTAGCAATACTGGATTCTTAGTTGGAAGAGAAAGATATGATACTCACCTTTAGCAAGTCTGGATTCTTAGTTGGAAGAGAAAGATAGGATTATCACGTTTAGCAATACTGGATTCTTAGCTGGAAGAGAAAGATGTGATTCTCACCTTTAGCAAGTCTGGATTCTTAGTTGGAAGAGAAAGATGTGATTCTCACCTTTAGCAAGTCTGGATCCTTAGTTGGAAGAGAAAGATGTGATTCTCACCTTTAGCAATACTGGATTCTTAGTTGGAAGAGAAAGATGGGATGATCACCTTTAGCAATATAGGATTCTTAGCTGGAAGAGAAAGATGTGATTCTCACCTTTAGCAAGTCTGGATTCTTAGTTGGAAGAGAAAGATGTGATTCTCACCTTTAGCAAGTCTGGATTCTTAGTTGGAAGAGAAAGATGGGATTATCACCTTTAGCAATACTGGATTCTTAGCTGGAAGAGAAAGATGTGATTCTCACCTTTAGCAAGTCTGGATTCTTAGTTGGAAGAGAAAGATGTGATTCTCACCTTTAGCAAGTCTGGATTCTTAGTTGGAAGAGAAAGATGGGATTATCACCTTTAGCAATACTGGATTCTTAGCTGGAAGAGAAAGATGTGATTCTCACCTTTAGCAAGTCTGGATTCTTAGTTGGAAGAGAAAGATGTGATTCTCACCTTTAGCAAGTCTGGATTCTTAGTTGGAAGAGAAAGATGGGATTATCACCTTTAGCAAGTTTGAATTCTTAGTTGGAAGAGAAAGATAGGATTCTCATCTTTAGCAAGTCTGAATTGTTAGTTGGAAGGGAAAGATAGGATTCTCACATTTAGAAAGTCTGGATTTTTAGTTGTAAGAGAAAAATGGGATTCTCGCCTTTAGCAAGTCTGGATTCTTGTTGAAAGAGAAATATATGATTCTGAAATTTTCAGAGTAAACTGAAATTTTTGGAACATCTGTAGAAAAATGATGAGAGCATAACAAAGAGTTTGAAAAATAGACTGTCTTTTACATAAGTACTCAGGGTTTTTTTTGACAAGCTCTTAAACTGTTTGGACAAATAACATCAAGCTTCAGTATAGAACTAAAGATACACATGCTAATATCCAATGATTTCAGAATATAGTAGGTAAAGTTTCAAAAATCCATATCCAATATTTCAAACTTCTGTTGAATTCGAGTCAATTTATATTTGAGTCTATTTTATCTATTTGAAAGAAAATGATAAGTCATGCTTCCAAGAAATATTTATATCAATACAGTATGCAAAGGAAATAAGTCAGGCTTCCAAGAAATGTTTTTATCAATACGGTATGCAAAAGGATATGAGTTGAGCTTTCAAGAAATGTAAAGATATGCAAAGGAAATGAGCCAGGCTTCAAGAAATGTTCATATCAATACAGTATGCAAAGGAAATGAGTCGGGCTTCTATGAAATGTTCATATAAAGTTCTATAAACTTATTTAGTGCTTTTTTAATTATAGTGTTCATTAATACACCTATTTTTTCAAATGCACAGGAACACACTTCCATGTAATCCGAGTTTTTGGTAATCCGAGGAGGTATCGGTCCAATCTACTTTGAATTATCGAGATTCTACTGTTCTACAAAATATTGTAAATTCTCATGATATATAAGAAGCAATTGTCTCCATTAAGATTTAAAGATCAATTAGGAGCACAGTAATTATGTTAAATGTAATAAAATAGGGGAGGGGGAAATTTAGAAATACTAAAATGTCCAATATGATGTATGATGGAATAGGGGGCTGTAAATCTGTTCGGAAGTAGGCACCTAGCGTTATAAAAATTAGAAACTCTTAAAACTGAAGAAAAGAAATTAAATCTTAGCTATTTCTAATGATTAAAAATAATGTCGGTTCAACTGGTCCAGGAGTAATAGTTCAACTAATTGATTCTTAAAGTATTAATTGAATACCGGTTGAGTAAACAGGTAAAAAACAATAAACATGAAGTATTACTACAAATAAAATTGGTAAAGAGCTATAGACATTAAGTAATGCCTATTTGCTATTTAGTAAAAATCCAGATTGGACAAGCTTAGGTTAGTGAATGTCATTTATGAAATTTGTTTTCTCTTAATGTATTAATTAAAAAGAAATTCAAATTATACATTTTTCATTTCTTTAGAGCCCTGAAAAAGTAGAAGGATTGATTCATAGAGAAGTTATTGACATAACATCACATCCAGATGGTAAACATTTCCTTGCATTAACTTCAGATGGGGAAGTGTATTCATGGGGAAATGGGGATGGTGGAAGATTAGGTCATGGTGATAACAGCAATAAAGAAGAGCCCACAAGGATATCTGCATTGTCTGGACTGAAAGTTACTAGAATAGCTTGTGGGAATACCTATAGGTAATTTTATTATTTTAATTTATTGCCGAAAAAAGTAATTCTTACTCTATTTGCAGTTGTAGTATAATGTCTGCTTAAATGATTTATTCAAAGTATGTTGTTATAGAAAGCTGGTTTCAAGTATCGTTTCAATATGTAGGCCATACAATGGTGCACTTTGCTTGAATGCACCGAGGACCCACAATAGTTTTTGAATAAGTTGATCTGTGAGGTTTTAAAATCGCTTTAAGTTTATAGAAAGTTGAGAGAATTTGGTGATAATTAAAAATAATATTTTTCATGCAAATAATTTAAAAGCAGGCATATATTCATCAGAATATTTAATAAAAACAATCCTATTAAGTTTTCCTAAGAAAGTAACGTTCATGTTAAGAAAGTATAATTCATGATAAGCAGGAAGTGTTGTATATTGATTTTGATTCAGAGTTATAGTGTGAGTCCTTGATGAAAATGAATTGTGAAATTCATAACAAGAAGACACATCCTGTTGATAATAAATTTGTTAAAAAAGTTTCCCTGTTATTTTTAGCAACAGAATTGTTCATATAAAAACATACCTTGGAAAAAGATATATTGAGATATTAAGATTATTAAGGGTATTAAGATTATTAGTGAAAAGAACTTATAAATTAATATATTTGTATATTTCTAGTGCTGCTGTAACTTCCCGTGGAGAACTATATACTTGGGGCCGAGGAAATTATGGAAGGTTAGGCCATGGAAGTAGTGAAGATGTAAATTTGCCAACACTTGTTGTCGGTCTTAAAGGTAAATTATTTAATTTAGCTTTGTAAATAATGTTGTTGGGATTATAGAAATCAGGAACTAATTGATGAGCCCTCTTTTTAAATCAAGAGTAAAATTGTATTAAAGCATTGCAAGAATTTCAAGTGGTGATAGATTTTTTCTTATGGGGGTACCTAAAAATATAGTAAAGAAATCGAGATAATTCCTCAACTATGCTCAGTGGAGTGCTGAATAGTTTTGCAAATCGCCTGAGAGAATTCCTTAATATGGGTGGACGCCATCTTCCTGAGGTTATTTTTAAACTGTAAGCAATGTGTTTATGTTTCCTAAACGCTTTTAACACAGAATAAGATTATATTAATAAAAATTTGAAATGGATTTTACAGATATTACAAAAATACAGAGGTTACTACCCTATATACGAGGGTTGTCCAAAAATTAAAGACCGTTTTCATTTTAAAAAGCAGGGAAATTTTATTTTAACAAAAAAAGTACATGGAGTTGTAAGTACATATAAAAACTATTTTTCAACGTAGTCCCCGTCAACACCTATGCACTTGCTTAGCCGGGGAATGAGCTTCTTAATGCCTTGGTCATAGAAGTCTCCCATCTATGACCGCAACCATTTTTCCACCTCTTCCTGGACTTCTTCATCAGTCTCGAAGCGTTTTCCAGCCAAATGTTGCTTCAGGTAAAGGAAAAGATGGAAATCGCTCGGTGCCAGATCAGGGCTGTAAGCAGGATGGCTAAGAACGTCCTATTTAAAGAAATCCAGGAGCGGTGGTGACCGCCACAGTGTGAGGCCGAGCATTGTCGTGCAACAAACAGACTCCCTTGCTCAATCTCCCTAGGCGCTTGTTTTTGATCGCTCTTCGAAGCTTTTTTAGGGTTTCACAATACGGAGCAGTATTAATTGCGGTGCCATTAGGTAAAAATTCGACAAGAAGAACTTGACGATCCCAAAAGACGGTTGCCATGATTTTTTTTGCAGAGATTGTTTGGCGAAATTTTTTGACGCGAGGTGATGTGGAGTGACGCCATGTCATGGATTGCTGTTTGGACTCAGGTGTGTGGTGGTACGTTCCTTGTTTCATCACCAGTCACAATTGAGTCCAAAAACTCCTCCCCCTCCCTGTTGAAACGATCCAAAAACTTTTGGGCACTTTCCACGCGATTATCTTTGTGAACTTCGGTCAACATTTTTGGCACCCAACGAGCACACACTTTTCGGCAACCTAATTTTTTCGTCAAAATTGTTTGAATTGTTGATTTACTGACTTCAGGTATCAAGATCTCAGATCGTCAGACGACGATTTTCTCAAAGTTTTTCTTCAATTTTCAAAAACAATGCTTCACGAGTTTCCGGAAATAGAAAATATGAAATTAATAAAAGAATTAAATAAGGGATTAAAATTGAATATATTTGAAACATTGGAAATTTATAAGCATAAAGTTAAAGACAAATTAATTGATGAACAAATTCAAGTGAGATCAAGGCACCAAACTATTTATAAGGTCATTGATGTTATAGAAAAAATTACATAAAGTGCAATACTTATAAACATATGGTCGTTTGTAGCACATATGATTTAATTTTGTAAAAATATTTTGTTAGATAATTATTTTCCTGAAGATGCTGGTACTGCTTTATCGGCAAAAAGCTTTGAATAAATATATTCATTAAAAGTATTCTTGTTTTTGAAATATTTTAAATTTATTATATATATATATATATATATATATATATATATATATATATATATATATATATATTGTAACATTTATAGAATGGGCTATATAATATTATTTAAGAATTGGAAAATAAATTAGAAATAACTCGTACAAAATTTAAACAAAAAATTCATTAAAAGATTGGTTAGGTTAAAATTGAAACTAAATTCTGGTAAAAGCCTAGGAATTGTAAACAAGGTTTTTGAACTGTAAAATCCATTAGGAAATTTGTTATATCAAATAACCTAACACATAAATTAAAATAAGATAATCTAAAAATAGTTATGTGTAAACAAATTTGTAAACTGTAGGAACATAGGGCTAAGTAATTACTTGAAGGAGAAAGTGAACACGTTTGTAAACAAAAGAAAATTGTAAGGTTATGTTTATGAAAGACCAATCAAAACACACACAATTCAGAACTATTTCAAAAGTAAAACACAAAGACACTTCACACACTAATAATATTAATAAAATAAACACTGGAAGGTTTGTTGACGATAGGAAATTGAAACAGTAAGTTTCAATCAGGTTTCAACCAAAGTTTAACGAAATAAAAATTGGTGAAAACAAACTTGTTGGTATGTCAGCTGTGAAACAGATGTAGGTCAGTGTGACAATCGATTGTAGTGAAGAAAAAGAAAACAAACTAGATTACAGGCAACATGTGTTTTTTGGAGAAGAAAGGCGGCCATATTTAAACAATTTTAGAAAAAAAGGACGCGTAGTTAGTAGTTGAGTTGGATGGCGTGGGTGACGCTTTAAGACCGGACCTGCCAGGACCAGTCAAAATTCTATTTTTTTGGAAAGAGTTCGTCTAAATTATACAGTTTTGTGAGTAAACTTGGCCAGATTAAACAGGAATAAGAAAATTGAAAGAGTTAATACAGTGAAAATATAATTTGAAAGAACTAAAACGGATTTAAGTGTGTGAATTGTTTAATTGGAGAGAACGGGAATTTACGTAAGCGACCAGCAAAATTTTGATATTTATTAAGTTGAGTAATAGCGCTATAAAATAACTTTAGTGGACTTTTAAGATAATAGAGAAGTTTAAATTTGTATATTAGGATATCTTATAGTTAATTAATAGTAAGAAATAAATCCAGTTCAAATAGTTTGGCCTTTTTGCATTTTCAAAATTTAATATTGTTTGTTCAAAATTTATTTAATTAACCTAAGAATTTCTAAAAATATAGCCCATACTATAACCCCGAGATATCAAGAGATCTTAAACTAGCCAAGGGTATAAAAACCTTGTAACTCAAATTTAAAGAATCGAATTTTAGTATATTTTGTTAAAAATTGTTAAGTTGTAAAATTTTGTTTTGTGTATTGTTTAATGTTGAGATGAAATTGTAATAATAAATGTTAATGAATTGTTCTTGAGTAGTTTTTTTTGTTTTTAAATAGAGAAATATCATTCAATAAAATAATAAATAGTAAAACCCCGTTGCGTCTGTTTTATATAATTATGTTATAATTGGCGCAACAACGTGAGGGCTCGATAAAATTTATTTAGAGAGATTTTGAATCAAAATTAATTTAGAACTTTTTATATGAAAAACATTTGAACTGGAAATAGATTTAGAAAAATTTTGTAAAACCAAACACTGAGTTGAATAGAATCAAGGCTAGGTTTATAGTATATATAAAAATTGTTTATGTTTGTATAATAAGTTACTTACAGCTAAAAAAAAAAAAAAAAAAAAGAAAATATTATAGGCGAGCTGGTAGTTGTAGGGGACTAGGAAAAAGGGACAATTTTGGAAATGAAAGAAATAAAAATGGAAGGCACAGATATGCCAATAGTTAACATTGAGGTAGAAGAAGCTAGGGGACTACCTATGCAAACCCAACAAAAAAAATGGGGAAATGATGAAAATGAAGATTTAAGGGAAATGATGAGATCTCTCATGGAAATGAGTCTAAAAGGGAGAGAAGAGATGAACAGAGGATTTGCCTCAAGTAGGTTGGAAATGAGTAGGTTGGATAAGAAATTCGAAAGCCTAAAGGAAGAAAATAGGAGAATGATAGAGGATATGAGGGAACAGTGGAGAAAAAAGAATAATGCTGTAGTAGAGGATGAGAGAAGAGACTTAGAGGAGAAAGATGGAGAATTAGAGGAGATTAAGGAAAATTTTGAGAAAACAAATGAAATAATAGCTGATGAGATAGAAATTAATAAAAAAGAGATAGAGAAAGTCGAATATATAACAAAGAAAAACACAGAAGAGTTAGGAGAGTTAAAATTAAGAAATGAAGTAGGAAAGATGGAGGTACTGCCAATAAAAAATATAACAATTCAAACCGCAACTAAAAGGAAGACTGAACAGATTAATAAAATGAAAATGGTAATAGGAGAAATGGAAGGAGTTAAATATCCGTTTCAATGCATAGTGGTACAAAGCTTGTTGAGAGAAATGATCATAGGTACGGATATGTTAATGGATGTGGAGGCACAACTCAAGTTTGGAAAATGGGAAATGGAATTTAAATATGAGAGAAACACAGAAAATAGAACTTATGAAGCAGATGAAAGATACAATGGAGATGTAAACGGTGTTAAGGCAAGGACAGGCGTGGGGACAAGAAAAGAGCAGCTTGCCCACAGTCAATCGGAATACTAAGACAATGAGAAACCCAGGAATAGAAATTAAATAGAGGAAACAAGTTTACAGGCATTAATAGACACAGGCAGTAAAATGACATGTATCAAGGAGAAGTCGAGAGAAAGGAAAATAACAAAGGATAATAAGATGGAAACAACAGGAATGACTCAGGATATAAAAGTATTAGGAGAAGGAAGCGAATGTAGGAGGGATAGATAACAAATAAACCGGAAATGACAATGGACCAGAAATGACTTAATAATTAAACAAACACTTGAAAAAAAATAAAGAAAGAAAAAATATATAAATTTAAATAAAATAGGAAGGGAGATATTAAATATAGGTAAAGGAAGCAATATGAATAGACTCTAGGTGATTATGTGTATAAGAAAACGTTAGCAGGAGATAAGTTTTAAGGGATGGTAACTATATCTATGATAATTTATTAGAAACTTCGTCGAATAAAGATAAAATTATGTATATTTAAACTTCGTCGTATTGTAAGGAAGAATCTGCGTTGATAAATAATGGAACTTCGTCGTATATATTATATATTATAAAAGAAATATGAATCTATGATAATAAATATTAAAGCATCGTTGTAATAAAAATATGGTAATTGTGTATTTAAACTTCGTCGTATTGTAAGGGAGAATCTGCGTTGATATATATAAGTATTAAAACAAAATTTATATTCGTTGATATAGGGATAGTGTAATCGAAGGAACTATAGATATGATCAAATAGAGTATATGAAATTGCAACCTTTAAAAATATTAGATGTTAAACTTCATACAAAATAAACTGAAATGATATAAGAAAATAATTGAACTGGATGAGCATAACAATATAAAAAGGGGAAATATAATTTGGAAAAAGGGGAATTTGAAAATAAAATGAAATATATAAATAACGTCGATAATATGTGAAATAAAATAAAGGTCTACGTGAATAAGGGTGTTAATGATGTTGATGTCGTCGAAAATATGTTAAAATAAAATAAATGTCTACGTTAATAAGTGGAGGTAAGGTGAATTACCGTCATATATATATGTAATAAAGTATATAGTATAATAAAGAGTTTAAAAAAAATAATAATAATAATAATAAAATAATAGTAATATGAAATTGGGGTTAAATTTAATATAGTTGTGTTCAGATAGAGTTGATAGATTTATAACTGAAGTGAGGTTGAGGCAAGGTTAAGACAAATTAATTTTAATTGAAAAAAAAAATTTATGATGAATAGTGGGAGGATGCGAAAAAAGAGATAGTAAATAGAATAATAAATAACAACATATAAAATTAATGAAATAGTATTATGCGAGTTTTAAACTAGTATAAACCATGTAAGACAAGTAGCTTGAAGTTTTCAGCTCAGTATTTGATTGGTAAAGAGTTAAGATAAAATTGTATTATAGAATTAAGTATAAATGGACGAAAGTGGACAGATGAAGGTATAAATGACTTTTAAGTGGACAATTATAAAAGTGGTAAAGACAATGGACAATAAGTTAGCCAAAGTGTTGAGGTATAACGTACTCAATAAAAATGTGTTCAGGTAGTTATTAAATAAAATGTACAAGTAGGAAATAAATGTAAATTTAAATTTAATTTAAAAAAAAAAAATATGTATATTTAAGCAAGCTTGTAAAATGTAAAAAAAATGTGTAATGTAGATATTAGGATTATTTTTTTTTGTTTAAATTAAATTAGGGGACATTGTAACATTTATAGAATGGGCTATATAATATTATTTAAGAATTGGAAAATAAATTAGAAATAACTCGTACAAAATTTAAACAAAAAATTCATTAAAAGATTGGTTAGGTTAAAATTGAAACTAAATTCTGGTAAAAGCCTAGGAATTGTAAACAAGGTTTTTGAACTGTAAAATCCATTAGGAAATTTGTTATATCAAATAACCTAACACATAAATTAAAATAAGATAATCTAAAAATAGTTATGTGTAAACAAATTTGTAAACTGTAGGAACATAGGGCTAAGTAATTACTTGAAGGAGAAAGTGAACACGTTTGTAAACAAAAGAAAATTGTAAGGTTATGTTTATGAAAGACCAATCAAAACACACACAATTCAGAACTATTTCAAAAGTAAAACACAAAGACACTTCACACACTAATAATATTAATAAAATAAACACTGGAAGGTTTGTTGACGATAGGAAATTGAAACAGTAAGTTTCAATCAGGTTTCAACCAAAGTTTAACGAAATAAAAATTGGTGAAAACAAACTTGTTGGTATGTCAGCTGTGAAACAGATGTAGGTCAGTGTGACAATCGATTGTAGTGAAGAAAAAGAAAACAAACTAGATTACAGGCAACATGTGTTTTTTGGAGAAGAAAGGCGGCCATATTTAAACAATTTTAGAAAAAAAGGACGCGTAGTTAGTAGTTGAGTTGGATGGCGTGGGTGACGCTTTAAGACCGGACCTGCCAGGACCAGTCAAAATTCTATTTTTTTGGAAAGAGTTCGTCTAAATTATACAGTTTTGTGAGTAAACTTGGCCAGATTAAACAGGAATAAGAAAATTGAAAGAGTTAATACAGTGAAAATATAATTTGAAAGAACTAAAACGGATTTAAGTGTGTGAATTGTTTAATTGGAGAGAACGGGAATTTACGTAAGCGACCAGCAAAATTTTGATATTTATTAAGTTGAGTAATAGCGCTATAAAATAACTTTAGTGGACTTTTAAGATAATAGAGAAGTTTAAATTTGTATATTAGGATATCTTATAGTTAATTAATAGTAAGAAATAAATCCAGTTCAAATAGTTTGGCCTTTTTGCATTTTCAAAATTTAATATTGTTTGTTCAAAATTTATTTAATTAACCTAAGAATTTCTAAAAATATAGCCCATACTATAACCCCGAGATATCAAGAGATCTTAAACTAGCCAAGGGTATAAAAACCTTGTAACTCAAATTTAAAGAATCGAATTTTAGTATATTTTGTTAAAAATTGTTAAGTTGTAAAATTTTGTTTTGTGTATTGTTTAATGTTGAGATGAAATTGTAATAATAAATGTTAATGAATTGTTCTTGAGTAGTTTTTTTTTGTTTTTAAATAGAGAAATATCATTCAATAAAATAATAAATAGTAAAACCCCGTTGCGTCTGTTTTATATAATTATGTTATAATATATATATATATAATGTATATATGTAGTTATATATATATATATATATATATATATATATATATATATATATATATATATATAAATATATATATATATATATATATATATATATATATATATATATATGTATATGAAGTTATTATTATTACTTGTAAATAATTTTTTTCACCACTAAGTGCAATAACACAATTCACTGAAAAAGAGAAAATAATAATAACAAATGCTTTCAAATATAACCTACCCAATTTTAACAAAAACCAAATAATAATAAAAACCTAATAGTTGACACAGAATCTAACATCCATAAAATTACCCACCAAAACACTGAACACATAAGAAACAACATTAATAATAAAATTAACCTAATAAAAACCCAAAAAAACAAAACAATATATAAACAATAATGAAATTATGAAACTCAAAGAAAAACTAGAAAACAACAACTACGTAATATTAAAATCAGGTAAAACAAACACACTAGTAATAATAGAAAATACCAAATAAATCAATTCAATGACTAACCACATAATAGAAAATAAATACGAACAAATCCCAGACCCAACTAACAAATACCTTAATACAATAAAAAACCTAATAGTCGGACACAGAAATACCCTAAACTTTAACAATAAATTAAAATACCATACAAGACTTTACCCATTCAAACCATGTGCACCAATATTAACAGGCATACCTAAAATCCACAAACCCGACACACCATTTAGACCACTAATAAATTTCAAAACAGCACCATCTTACATAATCGCAAAAATACTAGACAAAATAATAAGATCTAAAATACACATCAACAACACATACAATATAAAAAATGGATTCAAAATAATTAATAAAATAAAAAACATAGAAACAAAAATAATAATTTATGACATAACCAACATGTACCCTAGTATCCCAATAGAAGAAACCATAGAAATAATAAAAAAGAAACTAATACATAATAACGAAAAAGAAAACACAATAAATAGTATCATTACACTAACCAAACACATATGTAACCAAAATTACTTCCAATTTAACAATAAATACTATAAACAAACAACTGGACTCCTCATGGGATCACCCATATCATCAGTCATTTCAGAAATGTACAACATTTTGAAAAAATAATAATTACACCTATACTAAACACACATAATATTTTACTATGGACAAGGTACGTAGACGATATACTTGTAATATACCAACCTACAATTCACAACAAACACATCATAATACTAAACAAATTAAATACATACAACAAAAACATACAATTCACCATTGAAACAGAAACAAATAGAACAATCAACTATCTTGACATTACATTACAATATAAATAATAATAAAATAGAAACCACAGTACACAGAAAACAAACTTCCAACACCACAATACACTACAAATCTAACCACCCATGGACACACAAAATTAACAGTTACAGTAACATGGTAAATAAAGCAATAAAATACAAACAAGATAACAAACAAAAATTAAATAAAGAATTAGATAACATTACAAAAATAGCAATAGAAAATTGATACAACAAACACCTTATAAAAAACATATACAATAAATTTACAAAAAAAGCTAACCTCAACACAACACTACAACCTGAACAGAAAAACGAAAATAATAATAAAAAAATCTACCTAAAATATAAATACACCAATAACAAAATAGAAAAAATAACAAATATATACAACAAAAAACACTACACTCCAACATACAAACCAAACAAGAAAATAATAAAATATCTTAATAACATACACCACAAAACAAATACAGAAAAAGTAACCTACCTGGTATCTACAAAATTACATGTAACAACTGCAACGCATTTTACATAGGAAAAACAACCAGATCATTTAAAATAAGATTTGAAAAACATTACAGAGCATTAAAAAATAAAAATACAAAAGCATCAAATGTTGCAGCACACCTAATATCACATAAACATGAAATAATAAATTACGAAAATAACCTAACCATACTTGAAATAATTAATAACGCAATAGAACTAAACTCACTAGAAAAATACCACATTTATAAAAACATACACAACAATTTAATGAACCTACAGACAACATATGCAGACAACGTACTATTTAAAAATATTATACACGCAGCTCAAGAAGAAATATGTATGACGTCAACAAATACCAACATCACGGACCGAACATCCACACTAGAAAAATAGAGAAAATTAATTCAGCGATTCGACAATGGTCAAGTGACCGAAAGGTGCCTCATCACATTAGGTAAAATTATTGCACTTAGTGGTGGAAAAAAATTATTTACAAGTAATAATAATAATTTCATAAAGTTAGTGCAACAGAAAAATAATGGACAACGTGAAATATCACGATATATATATATATATATATATATATATAATATATATATATATATATATATATAGTAATATGTATGGTGAAATAAAATAATTTTCATAAACAAGAATATACGAGTATTACTTCACTTTATTGTTGATTGAAGCTTTTCGCTGATTTACATTATTAGCATTTTCAAAATTTATAAATCACTGTCCAGTTATGTGACTAGAGTAAGACTCACTCTAGAGTAAATGTAAATTACTCTAATGTAAATTAGTGAAAAGCTTCAATCAACAATAAAGTGAAGTAATACTCGTATATTCTTGTTTATGAAAATTATTTTATTTCACCATATATATATAGGAATTTTTTGGACTTGATAGGAGACTGACAGACTTACCTAAAGGCAATAGTCCAAAACTGCAATCTCTTGGAAATAAGCACATATAAAACACTTAATACACTTTTATTTGAAATATTTCGATCAACATGATCTTCTTCAGTCAAGAAAGAGAAAAACCTATTTGGAAATATATATATATATATATATATATATATATATATATATATATATATATATAGATTTTTTGGACTAGGAGACTGACAGACTTACCTTGGTAAGAGTCCACTCTGTAGTCTTGAAATAGAAACACATAAAAGCACTTAAACAATGATATATTTCAACCACACAGTGGTCTTTGTCAATCGATGAGGAAACACAAAAAGAAATATCAGAGAATGAAATAAAATAATTGTAATCACAGATTGTGTAGAGTAGAAATCAGATGTCACAGATGCACAGATTAAAGATATATATATATTGTTTCCATGAACATATGAGTGATTATAGTTTATATAAGTCTGTCAGGGGAAAAGAGATAAGGCTATTTGGAAAAAAAAAATGAATGGATTTATCTGATGTTGAGGTTAGGGGATTCTCTGGACTTGGTATACCACTGGTATGATAGTTCCCACCTTCTCAGTTCTGAGGGATTGCAATCAGGGGGGAGTGATTTAATTATTTTTGTGGTATAGCAGTCATCAAAAGTTGTGATGTTGTGACTCGCAGCATGTTGAGCTGTTGGTCTATCCATATTCATAATTTTAACATCATGTCTGTGGCCATTCATTCTGATATTCAGACCATCCGTGGTCAGGCCTATGTACTGTGCTGAGCAAAGTTTACATTGTAGCTGGTATATGACATTTTTCGATGTACAATTATGATGACCCTGTATTTTGAAGACCATTTTTGTTGTTTGGCTGTTGAAACTATTTGCTGAGGGGTGTATTGGACACGTCTTGCATCTAGGTCTATTACATGGGAAGGAGCCATGAGGAAATTTGTGTGGTTTCTCTGCATCAGGGTCTGGTAGTTTAGGATGTACTAGGATGTTTTTCAAGTTGGGAGGTTGCTTGTACCAAATTTATAGATATTTGTGAGACAGATATTTGTGTACCTCTACCCCCGGTAACTATTTTGGTCACCATAGATGTCACCTCTCTCTATACCAACATCCCTCATGCACATGGCCTATCTGCAATAGAGAATTTTCTAAACAAACGCCCAGGCAAGCCTTCTCCCACTACACCTTTTCTTGTGAACCTGACCAGGTTCATCCTCGAGAAGAACAACTTTCAGTTTGAGGGAAGGAACTACCTTCAAATAAAGGGAACGGCAATGGGTACCAGAATGGCACCATCGTACGCAAATCTGTACATGGGATTGATGGAAGAAAGTTTTCTAAAGACAAAAACACACCAGCCATTATGTTGGTATAGATATATAGATGACATCTTCCTAATTTGGACACAGGGTGCTTCAACACTTGAGACATTTTTAGACAGCCTGACACAATTCTCCACACTTCAATTTACCTGGGAGAAATCTACATCAGCCATCACCTTTTTGGATGTAGAGGTAACACTCCAGAATGGAAATATCAACACAGGAATTCACATCAAACCTACAAACCA
The DNA here is from genome assembly GCA_036971475.1 of Prosapia bicincta. Classification (NCBI taxonomy): domain Eukaryota; kingdom Metazoa; phylum Arthropoda; class Insecta; order Hemiptera; family Cercopidae; genus Prosapia; species Prosapia bicincta. The sequence goes on from JBAIZL010000004.1 coordinate 254,020,488, forward strand.
CCTACAATATCTCCATTTCGACAGCAACCACCCAATAAACATAAAACAATCCATTCCATACAGTCAAGCAATCAGAGGTAAGAGAATCTGTTCGAATGATAGGGAATTGGAAGATTTTAATAGAAAGATATCAACAGCCTTCCAGAGAAGAGGATACCCAAAAAAACTCATTGAAAACCAAATTCATTCAGCACAATCCTCGGTTCACCATAAACCACAAACAGAACAAAATAAACTGTCTTTAATAACAGACTACCATCCTGGTCTACATAAACTCAACAAGATATTGAGAGATGGCTTCAAAATTCTTCAAGCTTCCGTCCACACCAAAAGTCTTTTCACCGATCCACCGCAAATTTGATATATTTGGTGTATTAAAATACATGACTTGTAACTCATAATTTTATTTATAATGGCACAATGTCATCTGCGTCAGACTCTTCACTGTCACTCTCAAATTTTCCATCACTGATACTGTCATTGCCATTTGTAATTATTAGACTTTCTAACTGCTTGTCCATAGCTCTGTCTGTCTCGTAATATTAATTTTTTATTTTTAATACATGATCGCAACTTTTTTTCCAAAAATCCGTACCCATTTCGCTTAACTTCTGTTCAACCATTGTTTTCACATTACAAATGTCATTCGTAACGTTCTCTATAGCAATCTCATTTTTTATTTTCCCCCAAATTAATTCCATGGGATTCAAGTCTGGGTGGTAAGGTGGCAGTCTCAATACTTTATGACCTTCATGTTCCAATAAGCGATCGAAATAATACTCCTCGTGGCGTGACTTGTTCATTTTAACTAACACATACAGTTCACATTTCAACATTGCTTCAGAACATGGAATGTTTCTCTTTCTTTTAACCATGTCATCAATGTTGACTTTCTGCGGCTTGTTTGAATTTGGAGTAACAGCCGCTGTTGTGATAGTCTCCTGTTTTCTGGCCTGCTCTAAAGACCAAAAGAGCATTTTCCACACCTCCTGTTTCACTGCCAGTGTGGACTATGATTAGTCTTGATCCCTTTAAAATATTTTTTTGTAGCCGTTAACAGATTCATTAGTCTATGCTAAATTCGTGGTTTGCGTCAAATGAATATAAGACTCATCTGCAAATATTATATGCCTATTTTCCGTCGAAATATATACTATACTGTCGAATTTTATTTAAATGGCATACTCTTTTAAAGCGGATGTCATGTTTTTCGATCATAACCCTTCTTTTATTTTCAGTTTTTTTTCCATTTAAATCCCATGGATCTTAAAACTTTGCGTAAAGTTTCATGAGTGAAATTAATTTCTAACTCCGGATATTCAAACTTTAATACTCTTAGCACATTCTTTAATGTTGGGAGTGCGTGATGAGTCGTATGAAAATTAAGAAATATTTTTCGTAATGCACATTTTTGAAAATCATCGATGTTGACTTTTTTAATTTTTCTTGGACGAATTTTACCTGGTGTACTGAATGTTTCGTTTTCTCCTAGTCGTTTTTCCTCCGTCAATAATTTCCTTAATCTATGAACAGATATTCCTCAAAGGTTTGCTACGCGGTCTTGAATTACCAAGCAAGACATGTTGGGATTTTCAGAAGATATGTTGTTAAATACATTAATAATAATGCATTTAGTTGGCTTCTGAGCGCCACTCCTTTGCCGAACAGACTTGTTGTCTTCGGTTGAGGCATATTTAGTATTGAAAAATACTGTTTTGGTCAGTATACTAAACACATAAACATTGTCTCATAAACTAAAACAATAACGGTACTATTTGCTGTGTTGTACATTCCAGCGAGTCAGCTGTAAAATCCCCCTCCACTACCGCACTACTATTTCTCCCCACCATCGTATCTACCAAATCCGTCTCTGCGCACCACGCTAACATAACTTTGACTACCTGTACTTTGTTAATTTATCAATTTGACTAGAAAAAAAAGAAAAACTACTTACTGATGATTTCTCAGCAAATGAGTTTCACACTTGTGCTATGTTGACCTATCAGCAGGTAAGTAGGGGTTTTTATCAAGTTAAATTGATAAGTGATTATCTAAAAACCCACAAGATGTACAACCCAACAATTGCAAGTTCTAATTTTTGGTTTTCTGTTTTCTCATAAGGGTATGAACCACCCTTGAATGTTAATTTCTTGACAAGAAGTTACTGTTTGGTAAAGTTTGGTTTTGTCTGCATAAAATATGTACTCAAGTATGTAATCATTGGTTAGTTCAACCTGATTGTCTTTCTATTCTATACAGAACTAAAAATCTACATTAGTGCTTTTATCAGTAACTTTCTTAGAAACAATTTCATTAATTTTTCTAAAGTTTTGAAAATAACCATTACTGGTATAAAAATGGGGTTTCTTCAAATTTGTGTGAACATTTATATAGCATTTTCTGGGAGAAAAATTATAATTTTTATTATGGTAGTGTTTAAACCACTGGAAACACATTTTTGGTATCTTTGAATTCAGCAACTATATTTCTCTTTGTTGAAAGTGCTGGATCAGCCTGACTTTAGTAGTTTTGCTTGTTCTAACTTTTATGTAAACTGAGCAGTAAACAATAACTGCTCACAGAAGGGAGTATAGATTTGCACTTTAATTCGTTATAACAAATTATAAATTATCAACACAATGAATTTCAAAGGTTTCCTCCCAAAAAGTTTGATATTTAAAGGTACACCTGCCAGTCCTGCAGATAGCCTAATTCCAATTATCAAGGATTTATATATTGACACTTTGAAACATAGAGATAAAATAACATGGAAGCAGTTATGAGAGTTGAAGAGAAATAATACAATTTCGTTATAACAAATTATGAATTATCAACACAATGAATTTCAAAAGTTTCCTCCCAAAAGCTTTGATATTTAAAGGTTCACCTGGCTGTCCTGCAGATAGTCTAATTCCAATTATCAAGGATTTTTATATTGGCACTTTGAAACATAGAGATAAAATAACATGGAAACAGTTATGAAAGTTGAAGAGACATAATACAATTTCATTTTATTGAGATTTGATTTGTTCAATAAATCAGTTTGAGGAGGGACTTGTAAAAAAATAATTAAAGTTATTTTAATCTGTCATTATTGTCTATCATGGGACAATGAGGAAATGGTTTTGTATTTTGTTATTAATATTCATGTTATTATTTTAGGACAACATATAGTAGATGTTGCATGTGGAAATGGAGATGCGCAAACTTTGGCTGTGACAGATTCAGGACTGGTATTCTCATGGGGTGATGGTGATTATGGAAAACTGGGTTAGTATTTAATTAGTTTAATGATAGTGGTAATTAAATTAGCTTAAGATAAGAAGTAAATTGACAGGTGACTGAATGGAAGATCGGAGAAATAAGGATAAAGGTATTTTTAGTTAAGGAAGTACATTAAGCTTAGATGAGGGAAACTTATGGAAATTATATAAGATGGGGAAAATTATTTATAAAAGAATATATTTGCAAAATTCCATCACCAGAGGTAAGATAGTCACAATATCTCCACATGTATTTACCATATTTGAATTACAGACTTGAAAAAAAAATCACAAAGATATATTTTATTGATAGGCAACTAGACTATCAATAATATTTATTATTGTTTATGAATTGTATGAGAAAGATTATTATGAGAACACAAAAACTGTTCCCAAATTAAAATGGACAGTAATGTTCGATTAGATTACACTGCTAAATTAGCATACACATTGGACACTTCTAGTTACTTCTTGTTAAAACTGATTAAAATATGTAAATGAAACATTTTAATAAATTTATATTTATTTTTTTTAGGTAGAGGAGGAAGTGATGGTTCAAAGTTACCGAAACTTGTAGACAAACTTCAAGGAATTGAGGTAAAGCCAAACCACATTATTTTTATTTTGGTATATATATAGTTGATTTATTTATAAATTTTGTCATGTATTTTGTTTTAAAATTTGAGCCATAAGTAAAAAGTTTATAAAAACAAAACATAAACTTTATTACAGTAAAAATTAAAACAGTTAACTCTAAATTTCACTATACATTAGTTATTAAAACAAACGCACTAGTTTATTAAAACAACCAGACTAGCTTTAATGACGATGCCACCTTCATCAGTGCTTTACCAGGGCTCTAGTTCTACGCCACAGGTCAGGCAAATTACTGTCTGTCTGTAACGCTCTTCATATCTTGAAGGTAGAACTAGGTTACTTGTGAAATAAGTATTTAATGTTTTAAAATACACAGTTAAACCATTTAAACTAGCAGAATCTTATTAAATTCTTATTTAAAGGCTTATTAAATTAAGATGTATGGGATTTGTGTGCTCGTTAAATAATTGCTCTCTTAATCTTCAATTAAAACAAATCAAACATATTTTATTTAGCAAAAAAAATTATAAAGTTACAAACCAAAATACATATTTCTGAAACATTGCATTAGTTACTGATTTGTGAACATTTAACAATTTACTTATGAGGAAATTTACATATTAACAAATCAATGGCTGAAATAACTCTGTTTTCGAGTTTGCTTGCTTGCTCTTTTCATAATTAATTCTTACAATTTAAACTGAAAACAAATCCACCAAATAATACATAAATTACATTTATGTACGTATTGAAAAATTTTAAGTTTATTAATTTTCTACTAAACTGTTTAGGCATTTAAATTTTGTGATAGTTCACCAAAGTTTGAATTTGTTCACTTAGCTGTTTTAACAAGGTGTAGCCTCACATCCTTCTATTGGAAAAACCTCACAATATTCCCTCGGTCATGATTTTGAAAAAGGCTTCAGTAACTCAGCGTTCCATCTTCGTTATTGGCAATGTGCGCTGTCCTCTACATTCTGATTACAAGAAAATTAAAAAAATGACTATTACATTAAAAATTTAAAACAAAATATTTCCTCGCTCCTCGCACTATAAGACACTTTTCTCTTCCTACATCTTGGTTACCATAGAGTTAAATTATCGGTCGCAATCAGGTGTCCCAGTTACCGCGCATCGATGTGCGCATATTACTTTAATCTTAGTTTCAAACTCTTTATACAGATGCCACTACCAACCAGAGATTTGATTTATTTCTAACAAATCACAATTTTTTGATCTAGTTCTATTATTGTTACATTTTTGAATACATTCTCGTTCGTTTTTTGAAATTTCCTTTTTTTTAAATATGTAACACCATCTAAAATGTGTTACATAATAAACTTTATTAATATAAAATATAATACTAAAAATGTTTTTATATTGAAAAATTATAATAAGATTAATATAGAATATATATTTAAAGGATGATGGAATAATAGCATAAACGAGGTTATTAGAAAGTTGATTGTCAGCCTAATGCAGGCTCATGAAATTATCCAGTAGAATTGACTAATTGAGCAGGCCACTGTGTCAATAACAGAAGAAGAATATATTAAAACTTCATTTATCCAACTTCATATCCACATCATGCAGTAAGCACTAGACACAGTGTGCAGCTCAACCTTGAGCAGTGCTAATTACTGATATTTGTAGTTTATACAGATTAACAAAAATATCTTCGCTCAAAGCATTTCTGAGTTATTATTACATTTCTTTATAATCTATTGAGAATTAGTTTTGTGTAATCATTAAAGGCAATAGAGTAATGGTAAAAGTGTGCTCTGTTGGTTCGAGTAAAATTTTAAATCTAAAAAATTGAGTATTTATCTAAAGTATTCATAATAATGTGGTTTTAAACAAAAGCTTCTAAGATACTCAAGCATAATTTTTAAAGCCACCTAATTTAGTAATATTGGTATTCTTTCAGATAGTGCGAGTCTATTGTGGAGCCCAGTTCAGTCTAGCTCTAAGTAGCAATGGTGAGGTGTATGCTTGGGGCAAAGGCGATAATAATAGGTTAGGCCATCCTTCCGAAGAACATGTCCGTTTTCCCATGCTGGTTCAAGCCTTGAAAGGTAATTGTTAAATGTAATCTATTTCTGTTTTAATTTTTTTATTAAACATGTTGTTGTGCAATATTATGACTTCTGGTTTAAATGCATTTCACTTGTGTCTGTTCTGTCTCCATGTTTGTATCAAAAACATTCTAAAGTTGCTGGCTTGGCATCTTAGACATATTCCTTTTGATCGTCTTACAAATACTTTACTCTTAAAAACTGTAATACTCTTCATCCTGTCTGATCTCCAAACTACTTCAAACCAATAACAATCAGTTACCTCCCTCTTATAAAATTGTTATTTAGTCATCAAATAGTTGCTTCTTAATATCTAACACAAACCACATCATTTGAATCTAAAAATATGTACAATTTTTTATTTCTGTTTGTCAACTTCATTGTTACAGTGCTTGAGGTTTAACCTTGTCTCTGACCCTGATATCGCTAGGGTGGACTGGGCTGCAGTGCGGGGTCAAAACCCAACACTTCAGAAAACATCAGTGTTGTGTTTAAAGTGTAAACAGCTCCAATTAACTAAATGATAATACTGTAATAGTTTGATGTAGACATGATCTTTAAATGTGTTGCTCTGCTTCTGTAAAGAAAGAGAGGGGATTACGAAAGAGACGATGTATGTATTGTATAATGTTTTCAGTTAGGCTAGTAGACAAATGGTAGAGCAGAACGAGTGAAACCGTTAAACCTCACTCACTACTTCCCTATAACTGCTTATGTTTTCCATAATGATAATACTGTTTTCTTAATAATACTGATAATCTTATTTCTTTATAGGCAAAAAAGTGAAAGACCTGGCAGTTGGGTTAGTCCATGTACTTGCTCTAACAGAGAGTGGAGAAGTATACAGCTGGGGTAAGCAAGAGTATGCTCATTGTGGAGACAGTGCTACGTCCGATGAACCAACTCAAGTTGCTGCATTGAGGGGAAAATCTATAGTTGGTATTGCTTGTGGTCCTACACAAGTAAGTAGAAACAGTAACACCAACGAAATCATTGATCAAAATTTTTATACTATACTTATAGTATTAATCGTAGTTTAGTATTTTATTATTTTAATACTTATTTTGTATTTTTCTTTAAAAAACAATATTTAGGGTATATGTGTTATTATTGTAAAGACATGGTTCTACTTTATCTAATCCTTGTTGCAACAGGCCTGTTAAGAAAGAAACTGCTTGGATTTTGTGTGAATAGTAATGCAAAAACCATTTCAGGAAATACACAACTCATGAGTATTTATGTTACTCGAAGATGCGATTGAAATATGCTTGTACTAACCTCATTAAGTGATCTGTATTAGTAAAAGTCCACCATATATTAAATACATAAAGTGATGTTTCTGGTAGTGAAAAAAGTAAAAACAGTGACATTCACTATGAAATTTGTATAATTCAAAGTAATTTTATGAAGGTTTGTTTTTAAATGTCACTATATGTTCAAAAACATAAAAGAACGAAAAAAATCATTACTAATAAAGTGGATAATTATCTGGATAATAGATATCTGGAGTTGTGGTTCATAAAAATCCACAACGATCTTGCTAATGGTTCTGGTGATTGTATACATGGAAATCCCATAGTTCTATAACTCTTGATGAGACCATGTGAATGAAAAAAAAATAGTCTTACATAGTTTGCTCTGTGTTAGTGTCAATGATTTATGGTTGTTACTGTACCGTTGTGTTCCTCGCGTCATGGTGGGTCGGGGGTACAGTCAGTTCCGCTCCAAGTGCGGAATCTAGTTCACTAGATATTCGCTATTGAAATGTGAGAATTTTATGCTGAAAAATCTGAAAATCTAAAGCAAAGTTAACCTGGTACCAAATGAGAGGTGATTTTTTGTAAATAATAAATAATGCATATTTACATTCTAAATGTTATGCTAAACATTTGTACAAAGTATCATTTTAATCAGATGTGTATTTTTTTTACTATACATTTTTAATTAGAAAAAGTCAGGGGTTTCCTCAAAAATTTTAAAATGGGAAAAAAATTTATAATTTGCCAACCCTTACTAATAAATAAATGAAAATTTCAGGAAAATCGTAACTTTTCATGCTTAATTCATTGATAAGTTACTATACTTTTTGCCGGCATTGTACTTTCTTTCGACAAATTTGTATACTCCATTGCATTGGTTGTTATATTAGGCATAACATGTAATTTCTGTAATTGGACAGGAGAATAATTTAGTTCAAATTATGTTTAGCTTAAAGATTCATCCCTTGTATGAATTTCTTACTTGCCTTTTATAAATGAGTGGAGAGATTGCTTCGGATAAACAGTGGTTGGTTAGGGCAAAGATGATTTATTTGGTAGAATTGAGTCCTGTTTTCCAAACTTTTATTTTGTAACTAATGTTAATTTTAGGGATAGTCGATATTTCTGTCCCGATGACTTTGTCACCGATATCCGTTTGTCGCTGGTGGTACCAGTGACAAAATATGGAATATGCCAGTTCCAGTGACAATGGATCGATCGGAGGCAAAACGTCATACACATTGACTGAAAAATTACTGATATTTTACCGCGGATGTCATTGGTTTATTTGTCCTGTCAATGGATCTATCCTAACCACTCAGCTCACGGTGCCGATTGTCGTGCAGTGTCATTGACTGAAGGGGGAAGGGGTTTTCTCTTATGATTGGGCAAAATGTCACCGTCACAGAATGTACAGTTACTGATATTTTACCGCGGCTGTCATTGATTTATTTGTCCTGTCAATGGATCTATCCTAACCACTCAGCTCATGGCGCCGATTGTCGTGCAGTGTCATTGACTGAAGGGGAAGGGGGTTTTCTCTTATGATTGGGCAAAATGTCGCCGTCACAGAATGTACAGTTACTAATATTTTACCGAGACTGTCATTGGTTTATTTGTTATTGTCACTAGTTCTACTCATTTACATCATGTGTGAATGCGCGATTTGTATCAGATTTCAGGACAGTGACAGTGTTGTGTGTCATAGACGCTTTAGTTTGTTCTTAATTCCGTATGAGTTTATTTTTAAATAAAATGAGCTTTCCGAAAAAAAAAATGTTGAAGTGAGTCGCTACTTAGAGGAACTTACTCTAGATAGAAGGGAAGATCCACTGAAATGGTGGGCAAAGAATGCCTATAATTATCCTAATTTATGCAAACTAGTGAAACAACATTTTTGTGGACTGGCCACATCTGTACCTTTCGAGCGACTATTCTCTAAGCGAGGTTACATCTTACATGACAGAAAATCTCAGTTTAGTCTTGATTAGGTCTAAAAAATTCTTTTTGTTAATACAATCATCCAATACTGTAAATAAACTTTATTTTGTAATTATACCCTATGTTGTAAAAAATTGTTATTTTGTAGTTTCATATAAGATTATATAATTTATTACTCCAGTGTATGTGTTATAGCAACCTCATAATAATAATGTACCGGAACTGTCTCTTGTCACCATTGTGCTATCCCTGCCTGTTATTGGCACATACAGAGCTGTCTCAGTATCCCTTGTCACCGATACTAAAATCATCGATCCATTAAAAGTCACTGGATCGACCATCCCTAGTAAACTTTTTATTGCTATTATATGTTTTTTTAATGCTTAATTTTTAAATGGGCCTTTGTGAATGGTAGTTAATTAAGTAAAAATAAATTATAGGAGTATTTATTTCATTGAAATATTTCTTCTAATAATATGTAATAATTGTATTCTTCATGTTAAAGTAGTTTATTATCAAAATACGTTGAAATAATTTGGATTTCAATGTAAAGGAATCAAAATGTAAAATTATCTCTATTAAAAATTCTGTACACTATAATACGATATAATTTATTTATTTTTTATCTAATTCAAGTAAAAACATCTATGAGTGAGCATTTAGCAGAAAATTGGGGGCAATCAGTAGTTATGCTTACAATATTCTCTAAAATTATTGAGTAAAAAATTAATTTTTAAATGGGTTTTAATAATATATTTTTTTTGGTTTCTTGTTCCGTATACTTGTTATATGTTTCAGAAAACTATATGCCTTAATATTTATAGTGATTGGTATTAAGTTTTGAATGAGTTTAATCTTTATTTTAATTATCTTTATTTTATCTTTTATTTCATTTATCTTTATTTTTTTAAATAAAGAATGTTTTTATAAATGTGCATGAAATCCAAGGTATGGTTGAAATATAAATATATTCTTTAATTTTTATTTTAGAGTTTTGCTTGGAGCACAAGTGATACCTGGAAGGTAGGACTGCGAGTTATGTTTGTCGTTGACATTTGTGAGGAGACTTTCATATTTTTAGAACAACTCTTAAGTAGTGTGTGCGAAGGAGTGATAGGACATTGTGATTGGCCACCCCCACAACACAAAGAGTGCATGATTGTTGCTACTTTGAATATTCTAAGACTACAGGTACGTATTTTAACCTTTTATTTTTGAAATTTTCCACATAAACTTTGTAAGTGTATGTCAATTTTTCACACATTTGTCATCTTAAAATTATATAAAAAAACAGGTTTGCTACATTCTAAATAAATGTGTTTTACATCAGTGATTTTTCATCTAGAAAGAAGGGTTTTTACCTTACTAGGTTAATTGTGACCTTTCTTTATCTAATCTTGGATTGGAGCTTTGATTTTATCTCTCCTACTTTGTATTCTTTGACTAACTTATTATTATTATTTTTTGCTTCAAACCCTAATGTTTTTTTGCATCAAAGGGAAAAGAAATAAAGTATTATTACCTAAAATAATAATTTCTCTTAATGTTCATGAACCCTTCTAAAGCAGCAGTCATTATACAAACCAAATTATTTGTGAGAATGCTGTTGCTATTTGATTATTAGTGCTAGGGGGAGTCTCTAGTTGGTTTTGGAATTTTTGTTAAAAAATTCGTCACAATAACATAAAGTTGTTACTATAAGCAACGGATATTACATTGCTGATGCCTTTAATATTACCTATTTTACTTTTTCTCTATACATATAGAACAAAGATTTTGTAATGAGTTGAACAAACAGTTTTTTTAAAGAATATTAGTCATATTAAGGAGAGATGAATTATATTTGTTAATATGTGAGTTCAACATTAAAAAATTTCGTTATGGTACATTGTACAGATTTACTAATAGGTTTTTGGAAAAATTGTAAACAGATTATAGTAATGTTCAGTTCACAATTAGTGGATGCTACTTGATCCACAATTGCTAATGGCAATGTGGAAAATCAAGACGTTCTTACAAACTTCAGCCATAACTGTTGGAGAATCAATTTATTCACTGGAGTCATTTTATTCTTGAAATATTGTGGATAGGACTTGTGCTTAGTATTACACTTCTTTCTAATGCTTTTTCCACTAATTTTATAAAGGATAACATTTGGCTACTTTAAATGTTTACATTTTTTATTGACATCAAGGTAAATAAATTCAATAATAGTCCAACAAAAGCATGAAAATAAAAAAGTTATTTTAGAGGCATAACTTTCTAAAAATGAATCGGTACTTTGGATCTGAACTCTTATTTTTGAAATAAGGAGGAAACTGTGATGAAAGAGAATCAAGACTGGACAGAGATTGCAAAAAAAAGAAAAGAAATTATCTTACTTGAGTTGCTGATATACTGACTGTATGAGTGTTGTATTAAAACAAACCATCTTGGATTAGAGTTGTTATATTTTCCTGCAATGAGGAAAAAGCTGTAATCTGTAACATATGAAAGTATAGCACTGTAATGTCTAAATCTAAAGAGAGATTGCTAAAGAAATCAAGAAGTAACATCACTCTCCTCGATGGATTTCGAACATATGAGTTCCAAGTTATCAAGGCCGCTGCAACAAATGAACTAAAAACGAGTTGGTATTTTGAAATATAAATAAAATAAAATATTAAAAAGAAATAATTATTAATTTATTAATGTTTTATTTTTACTTGTTTGTTATTTGAAAATTTTTATCGTGACTTTCATGTTTCTGGAGAAAGAATTTAAAATTCTGTTTAAAGTTGTCAGTAATGAAATTTAACTCTTCCCTGTAAGGAATATATTTTGCAAGCAGGCTTGTAGAATAATTTAATGCATATACAAATAGTACATTTGAAAATATAATATTTTTATATGTATTTTTATGCATGCATATTTTTATATGTATTTATATATACATGTAATATATTAATATGGCAACTGAGATGGACTTTTGGAGACGTTCTGCGAGAATATCAAGATTGGATAAGATCCGAAATCAAATAATTAGAGATAAAATGGAAGTACAAAATTTAATTACAGATTTTGTAGAACAAAAACAGTTAATTTGGTATGGACATACGAAAAGGATGAATGATGAAAGACTACCAAAGATGTTGTTGGAATGGACACCACCAGGGAGAAGACGAAGGGGAAGACCATCGAAAACGTGGATACAGGAAATTAGTTCATCTTTAATCAAATGGGATATACCAGAAAACTTGTGGACAGATAGGGATGAGTGGAAAAACAAAATTAAAAACTGTATTTCATTAGACTTAGGTTAAAATGTAAAACATTGTAAAAAACCTGTCATAATAATAATATATTAATAACAATATAATATTTTATATTCACTAGCTGCACGCAATGACCAAACACAATGTAGACGTAAGAAGTGTAGGTATGGCAGGGGGTTCTAGACTGCATGCCAGCTTCAAGTGTCTAGTTGTAGATCTGGCAAGTAACAATGGTATCTTAGAAACTATACAGGCTGCAGCTCAAGCTACACTTCAGGCAGGGTGGAGTATACTGCTTCCAACAGCTGATGAGAGAGCAAGAACTTTATCATCACTTCTGTCTGGATCAGGTGAGTTCTGATATCTTGGCATGGTTGTTGGATTTATCTGTGGTACCAGTATACTCATCCCAGTACTAACTCAAGTTTTCTAAATATAATTGTTTGATGTAAAAGTCTTACAGTACTTGGTGTAACCAACCTAAATTCATCTTGTATCTGTTATTGATTTAGCCATTGAAAGAATCGAAATAAACCATGTTGATACTGAGTGATTTGTTTTTTTGCCAGACTGTAGTGGTAGATTTCAACTTTACAACTGTGTTTTGGGGTTTTCGCTATCTTAATTTTTGTGAACTCAATGAAAATTTTTATCTTTGATTATTATTTTACTAGTGTTTCTTTAAAAACTTATTTAATTTGTCTTTTGTCTGCAAAAGCAAAACAATACAACACCACATTCAAGCTATCAGCTTGCTTACATAAACATTCTGAAAAGTGTTTTGAGAGTTAATACAAAGACATGTAAATGTGTCATGAGTGAGTGATGTATAGAGTTTTAATTATTTTTTATATATAAATAAAGTGTAAACATATGTTATCTCTTATATAAAAATATGAATCGACAATGGTCAAGTGACCGAAAGGTGCCTCATCACACAAGGTAAAATCATTGCACTTAATGGTGGATAAAATTACTTACAATAGTAATATATTAACTTCATATATATATATATATGTGTGTGTGTGTGTGTGTGTGTGTGTGTGTGTGTATGTGTGTGTGTCGCATCTTATAAGTTCTATTAAATAAAAGTGCCTTAAATAAAATTAAAGAAAAATAACATCATATCATTACGTAGGTTATAAAACTGTTTCAGAGTGGAGTGCTAACAACTTGAGTCAGGGGCACAATTTTATGACAGATTTGTTGGTTTCCAGTCTTATGGCAGATGGCGGCTTAGAAAGCTCTTTGCAAGCTGCCATTAAAGGTATGTTTAGTAATATTTAGTGGTGTATTTCTGTTTTAAAATGTTGCTAGAGACAGTCTTGTGGTGTATTAAATTAAACTCATATATTTTGTTGCACTTGGTAATTGGCAAAACTTTTGCATTTTGAATTAATAAATTAATGACTAGCCAAACACATAGTGTAAGTAAATTTACAAAAAAATATATTGAGATAAATTGTTTTTAATTGCACTTAGAAATATTTATCAGTGTCTAGTTTGGCTGCTGGAATGCATAATTAAGCTATGGGGTAGCCGTTTTAAAGGCAGGTGAACTAATAAAATGGTTAAAAAGTAAAAGTGATTTTCATTGGGGTTGTTCAGTTAATTTTTTTCTATTTATTGTGTTTTGGTATGTTTGTAAATTTGTATTGCTGTAGTATGCTGAGATATAATTCTTCTGTTGATGTGGAGTGTTTCTAGGTTATGGTAGATGTCTGTGTAAGTGTGGCTTGTTTATGTAATTAGCATAAGATGAGTCATTGTCATATAACCATAAGAAAGAAAATATAAACTGTATTAAATACGACACCAACTTTTTTTTTGCTAGTCATATAATAGAAATAGTCCAAACATACAAATACATCAGCCATTTACCAGAAATTCTAAATATGTAAACATACTTTAATATAAACTTTAAATTTAAAAATAGTTATTATAATATCACATATACTTATAGAAATAAAAATGTTTCCTAAAGTGCACACAGACAATATACTAAGTAAGAATTATACTCTATTACAGACAGAGTAGTAAGGTCCCTCTGTTAATCCAATCCTCCTATACTTCTTTCCTTTTTCCTGTATGGGGAGTTTATGGGTTGGGTTTGGGTAATATAACCCTTAAAAAAATGTTACACTTTTTTTTAAACATCAATGAGTTACACTGAAAGAAGCATCTGTTGAATGGAAATCAGTGTTTAAGGGGGCATCCTCTGTGTTAGATTTGTTGTAATTGTTGATTAGATTTTACTGTTGGCTTGTTTGTAATTTGGAACGGTTATCATTAACACTATTCTCCAGCAGGCTCTGAAACATAGAATCACGTGCGCTCAGGGGCCGATTTGCTTTAATACAGTCCTATATATATAATAGATAAGGCCACTCTCTCCACCCACTTTTAAGATTCTTCCCTTCTTTCTTCAATTTTACATCCTCTTCATCTCCAGTGGGATTAATTATCATGTTTCCTTTGGCAGTAAGGTGAGTTTATATATCATATAAAAATTATTAAATGTTCATAAACATTAAATATTTGTCAGAAGAAAGTAAATTTAATTAAAACTCAAACTAAATGTAAATTTAAAAATCTAGAGAAATATTATTTGTTAAATAACAAATAGAACATACTGGAATGCAGTTAAGTTCTATAATCAGCTCAACTAATAATTATACTTTTTAAAGACTACAAGCAAAATAATATTGTGATATGTAATACTGAATTATTTTAGTTTCAAATGACATTATTGAAATTAAGAAATTAGTAGTTGGGAAAAATTAGTTATATACAGTATATTTACAATATTCTTTTAACTTTTCATTAGACAAATACATTAGGAATTTCAACTTGAATTACATTTAAATATATTGTCACCATCAATACCATCAGCTATCCTCTCTTGAATGGAGATAAATTTGTAAACCTCAAAACCATAAACAATTTTTTTCTCCAGAACAATTACAAGTCATACTTATATACAGTCTCAGACCATCTCCAAGTATGAGTTAACTTTCTAAAACGTTTACGAATGAACTGGCAAAGACTTTGAGATGTTAGCTAGTTGCTCAACATCTTTGTTGGCTGTGAATGAACTGGACTTGGAACTGAGTGTGGCCTGTTTTGTCTGTTTACTCTTTTCTTTCTGTCCTCTCTACTTTACTAAAAAATCCTAGTCGTTCTTCCAGAAACCATTTAAAATGAATATTACCAACCAAAAAAGCATCTCTCATCAAATAAGAATATTCTGTAACAAAGATCATATTTGTCCTCCTTAAATTGCTCAAGCCTTTTAGTTAAAAATTGGAACAGTTGTTTACTTTTGTTTATACATTCCTTTTTTCAAGTTAAACTTCAGTCAATCTGTGATTATAATAAACATTTACATTCATTCGTTTTCAGAAGAAGTTATACTGTACCTTCACTTTTGTTTTCACATAGCTTGTCAGGTTTCTTTCTCTTGTCATTGGTTCTAATTTTAATGGGTATATATTTATATCCATTGAAGCCTCCAGAATATCCAACATTTTTTACTATTGTTATATGTTTCCTTTTTTGTTTTTTCTGTGGATTTTCTGATTATTTTCATTAAAATTAATTATAATCTTTATAAAACGTTTCAAAATGTTAACATATTTAAAAAAATACCTTATACTTTTTTTTGAAAAAAATGTACCTAAAACAAGTTTCACAAATTGGACTTCAAGCAGGTTGAAATTAAACAGCAAGTCAGAATACTATAGTGAGTCAAAATAGAACGGTGGGTTGGAATTCAAAAGTGGGTCACAATTTAGGGATATGGGACAAATATAGAATTGTATTTAAAATTAGAAATGTTATGGGCATTTAGGTTAGAGCTAACTAACAATAAATAAGGTTTTATTATGATACAAAAGTACTTTTTTAGTTTTAGTTTGATTTTACAGATGAATGTAACTGGAGAAAGATTGATTCATGTTCTAATCAATTACAAAAACCTATCTTTATATACTTTTAGTACAAAACTAAGTAATTAATATTAACATTTATTATTGGATATAATTATACTTTAAAAATATTGTGACAAAGAGCGGTGATAAGGTTTTTGTCCTGCTAAACAAGTTCATTGCCTAAACTACAATCTTTCCTAATAGTACTTTACTAAGACACTAATTATTAATAATGGCAATATGTCCATATTGTGTCAGGTGAACTATCAGAGTTGAGGGAAGAAGAAGATGATGAAGAGCAGTGTACAGACACAAAAGGCAGTTATTCTTCAGCTGTTCCTCTTATGCACCTAGTCAAACAGCTTCTCAGGTAAAGACTACTCAAATATCCACTCAATGTTTTCACTATCTGAATTAATTTCAAACATGTATGATATAAAAAATTATGGTAGAATAAATTAGCTACTTAGAAAATCATAAGGAAAATATGAAATGCAAACAAGAAAATTTAAAAAATCAGAAAATATAACATTACTAATTAAGAGCAATCGAACTTATACCAGATTAAAGGAGTCTCAATGAGAACTGCATGATAAAAAAAAAAAATCAACAATATTGACGAACATAACAAAGGCATTTTGGAGAGTGTTTTAGAGGCGGTAAAAGAGATATGGTCGGAGCTTCAAACAAAGAGTCGAGGAACCCAAATATAACACCAACTTAGCATTTTACAATCACATGAAAGAAACAGAATACAAATACACAGACATTTACCATAACCTGGAGATCTTACACATCAACAAAAAAGGACCACATCTCAACACACTAGAACAATATGAAATTTACAAACACACAAAAACACAAAATACAAACATATTAAACGAACAAACCCAATATAAATCACACATACTCTTTGATACTATAAAAAACCTGCCTTTAAAACCGCACCGCTTAACTTAACAACTCCAAGCAGAAGACACTGACAAAGATCGCCATGGAGCGACCGAAAACATTCTATCTTAGTAAGTTTTTACAAATTTATGAAATTTAAAGTTCGGGTAGTCATAAACTAATGTATAAGGGATTAAAAAAGAGATATTGTATTAATTTTAAAAAAGGTATGAAGAAATGTCTATTGTATATTCTATAAATATATCATAGTTTGTACCATTGCCTTGCTGAGGTATATTGAAATATAATTTACAAAAATATTGGTTGTTTCAAGAATTGTGAAGATAGTTTCAAAACAAATGATACTTGACAAGTGCGAGGAAACAATTTGCTATAGAAATACAGAGGAAAGATGACATTTATGTAACTACCAGTACTACAGTTAAGTCTAACAAAATTTTGCTATTCCAATAAATATGTGCTGGAAAATCTCTACATATTCAATCTTTTTCAATAGAAAGGGTTCCTCAGACCACTCTTATTTTCTTAACTGATCTATTCTTTCAATACTATATATAGAATCAAGTAATAGAAATGTTTTAACACTATTACTCAGTACTCTCCTTTCTTTTCTGTTTTTGTTGTGTGAATTGTGTGATGTTTAGTTTAAATGTAGTGCTTTTTTAAACAGTACTCACTAAAAAAAGCGTGCTTTTTTATCTTGACTGTGATTTTTGGTATGAGAACTGAAGGACATATATTATTATATTTTTACAAGTGTTTTAGCAGACAGGGTATATTTAAAATATCTTAATTATTATTTGAAATGAATTTATAGAAATTGCTTAAGTCAGAGTGAAGTGAGACTACAAGCAATGAAGCCACCAGATATTAAAACCTCTCGTGAAAGACCTCCTAGCCTGAATCTTCTTCTTCGATTCCAACGCCTACTTATATCACAAATATATCCAGATAATAAGCAAAATAAGGCTTTCATTGGTGAGTTGTTTCATTTTGTAGACGAATTTTCACATCTATAAATTATGATCAAAACAAAAAAAATGGTCAATTTGAAGTACAAAAGTTTATATAATTTATAAGTAACCATTTCAGGAGACATGTCTTATTTCAAGCTTAAAGTATAACTGATACTATGTAATATAAGAGACTGATTGTATGATATTTTAAGGGGAGAAGAATAACATATATTTATCTAGAAGCTCAAGCATAGTGAAAATTAAGGGTTACATTGTATAACATGTTTAAGCCTATATATTTTGGTGATTATAACAAGATATTTATTTAAAGTCAGTCAGTAGGAAGATGAGTAATGCTATTTGATGTTGAGATTAGGGGCTCTCTAGAATTGGCGTACCACTGGATAACTCCCATCTTCTCATACCAGTAGTACATAAAATCTAGAGAATTCTTAACTTCAACACCAGGTAACTCCACTCACCTTCTATACCATCCTGTATATGGGTTTTCCATACAATTTTGTTTGCATGTAATAAATGTGTTTGTGTTGGTGTGAAAAGAACATCTATTGACCATGTTATTTAATTATAACACAAATACAAATAAACTAATGAATAATAGCACAAAGTAAACAAAAAGATCACTTCACAAAATTTAGTTTAACAATTTTATTTGCTGGTTTCAATAAAAATTATGATTGCCTAATACTTTATGAATTAAAAATATTAAGTCTAGACCTGGTCTATAACCTATATCTGGCATATGATTTAAAATGGTTAAGGAATAAATTAAATTATAAAATGAAAAGTATTATATTAAAAAACTTAAAAAATTCTACTAAGAATGCAAGATGAAAGCAGGGTTTTACATTCTGACTCAACGTTCATCGAATATTATGTTCGAGTAGTCAAATGATACTCTCTGAAGTGAGAAGTAGTAGATATTGCTTATCTTGGTAGTGGTTACTGTCACTAGCAAATAGCTGTCAACAAATATTACAAATATTAGCTGTCATTATATTCTAAACAATTACCAATTGTAAAAATAACGTGTGACTGTAATATATTAAAAAATGTTTTAATATGATGAATTCTAATTCATCTGTCATAGATAGTTAGTTGGAACATGTCTCTTTTTAATGTTTCACAGAATTTAGAAACATATTTTGTTATTTTTAGTTATGAAAGTTTGTTCATTGTTTTTACATTATTTACTCTCTGTGGTAGTTGATGAAAACAAACAAGGAGCAGAGTCTTTGCTGCACAAATACATCCGTCTCTTGACAAAACCAATGACTCATGTTATCAACTTAGCTGCAGAGCTTGCTGAGATTTCAAGTAAACATTTCTGCATTGCCTCTGCAATACTAAAGGATGATACCATAGGTATGCAAACCGAATTCATATGATTTAGCTTAATGTCTGTACCCTATTCCATACTGCTATTGTATATAGTGTGTTTCATGTTATCTACTTGACTGCAGAGCTCACTGAGGCTTCAAGTAAATATTTCTGCATTTTAATATAAAAAACCTCTTAACCACAAATAAAACTTTTTATGTAAACGTACATTTCAATTGCAAAACAATCACATTTACAGGAAATCATTACAAAAGTAACTACATTTGATACAAGTTACATTCAACATATACATCGTTACCTCTCACCATTCCTCCTACACTATCAGACTAATAATATTGTACCTCGGTTCATCAACTAGATGTGGTAGGGGAGTTACCATTACAATTTTTATATATGCAGTTTTATTATATTTTTAGTCTATTATATTTCATAAAAAAATTTAAAGAATTTAATAAGTTATTTTGGTTATATTTATGAATAACCAAGCCTTTTAAAATGGTCTACATATTTTTCGATTTGACATTTTTAACCAATTTAAAGTCTTTTTTTCTAATCTATGTATAGTTTTTAGGATATATACAGTAATGCTTGATTTTTCCTACTTTGAAGTTCTATATGCTCTTTAAATCTAGTTTAAATTGTCTTTTTGTTTGCCCAGTGTAAATTTTATCTCATGTATTGCAGTTTAATTTATAAATCACTGACTTATCTAACATTCGTATTTTGTCTTTTGGGTTACCTAATAAATTTTTTAGGCTATTTAGACTCTTAGATGCTACTTTTAAGTTTACTTCTTTAACAAATTTTTCTAAACCTTTTGCTAAAGGATGTGCTTCTGCATCTAATGCTATTATCTCATATTTGGGAGAACAACCTCTGCGTTAAAAACTTTTCTATTTCGAGAATTGTTTGGTTGGCTGGAATTGGAATTGGACAGTGATAGATCTGTAAATGTAAAAAAATACAATTGAGAACTTGCACACAATCAAACATCAGAAGATCTATACATTCATCATTCTTAAGATTTAACATGATAGGCATAGGTGGGAGTTTACCTTGTGTGTACAGAATACTGCAGGATAACTTCCTTTTTCCAAATGCACTCTATTCAGTGGGTTGATGTCATAACAAAGCAGTACTGGTCTCATTCGATAGGCTGGAATCTAAAGTTTTGCTCCGACACAGTTTAGTGCTATTATGAGTTGGAACAGTGAGGAGCGTGCTTTTGCCTTTTAGGCCTACTTTTAGAGTGGACATTCTGTAATCCCATGCCAGCGTGCCTTTTGGAATCGCTTTAATTTAGCCCTGTTGGAACATGTTCCAGACCGAAAATCAATCGTTACGTGGGTGGCTACGTTTAGACAAACTGCTAGTGCGACAAGGCGAAGAACTGCAGTTGCTCGTCCCATTAGATCATCGGACAACATGGAGGCGATGAGAGCTTAATTTTTGCATTCACCACAGCGTTCTGCACGCAAACATGTGTTTGCCTTTGGACTTTCTGATCGTTCTGTGAGGAGAATTCTTCATGATAAGCTTCATTTCCATCCTTACAAGATGGTGATTGTGCAGGAACTTTCTGAATGTAATTTTAATTCTCGGAGGAACGAGTGTGAGGTTATGCTTGAAGTCATTCCTGAGAACACTACTGTTTTTTTTTAGTTATGAAGCCTCTTTTCATTTGTATGGTTTTGTCAACAAACAAAACATGCACTACTGGGCTGACACCAATCCTTGAGAATTGCATCAAAGGCTTTTGCATACACCAAAAGCTACAGTGTGGTATGTAATTTCTTCACCTGATGTTATTGGTCCCTAGTTCTTCGAAGATAATGAAGTTGCAGTGACAGTGAATTCGGCCTGGTATGTAAACATGTTACAAGAAATTTTTTTTCCCACAGGTAGTTGTTGGGCTCAGGGGACATTGGTTCTAATAAAACGGTGCAAAGACACATACTTGATCATTGCTGTTTTGAAGGAACACTTCCCAGACCACCTTATCTCAATTAGGGGTGATTGGAGTGGCCAGCCCGCTCTCCCATTTGGCTCCTTGTGATTTTTTTCCATGGGGTTTGTTGAAATCCCGTGTTTACGTTAACCGTCCAAGGACCATACAAGATTTGAAGACCAACATCCACAAAGAAATTGCCAACATATCGCCTACTATACTGGCAAGATTCATGAGAAACGCTAGAAATCGGTTTCGTCAGTGTATCGACAATGGCGGACGTCATCTAACTGATTTGATCTTCAAAACTATGTGAAACAAAATTTTAAGAATGTACTTACATTGTAAGAAAAAAATTATAAATTCATGTTTCTTAGGAGGGATTCTATTGCGTTTTGAAAAAAGGAAGTTATGCTGCCGTACCCTTTATAATACAGATCCTGTTCAGATAATACTGTTAATAACAAGTAGTAGTTTCTAGCGAAGTTGCATCAATTTTTCTTTCAGATATCTTACTTCCAGAGCTTTTGATTTCGCTTCTTGTGTTGAAAAATAAAATTCCATTGATTCTGCACCACGTAGACTGGCTTCACTTATTCATGCCACTTCTAGAGGCACTAGAGAAGTTTAATAGATTGGCACCTAATCTTGATAAAGAAGACAGTGAAGACATGTCCTGGCCTGGTCTAATCAGTAAGTATAGATTTAACTGCATGTTTTGGAATAAATTGAATGCTTTCATAATTTGTTTTTTTTTTACATATATATATAGAAGTTTAGACAGTAATGTTTTTGGTTAAAAGAAATTCAAACCTAGAATTTTAATATTTTTTTATGGTTCTTATAGAAAATAATAATTAGCTAAACTTATACAAAATTACAGTCAGTTTGAAGGTCAAATTTATTACATGATCATGGTAATTTTGAATAGTTCAAATTTTTAAGATGTGTGCTATACAAAAACATATCACATAGCTTCAATATATAGTTTTAGACAGAACATTTGTATTAATTTTGAATGATTGTGTCCTCTTAAATTCGTTTTTAATGATTTCCAAGGACAGTACTTTGAGAATAATTTTTTGTCATGTATATAGACCAACTAAAGACCATGTATTTATTTCAGTAAGTTTTTTTTACCAATAAGTCTTTCAAATTGTATTAAATACCTTTTATTTTATTCTATCCACTTTGCATATATAATCACCAGCTTTTGCCAACAAACAATCTTCTTGGGCAACTAAGAATCTTCTTGCATATGGGATGTATATATAATTAATCTTCTTTGTTTGTCCTACATATAATTTACTATAATCTTGACATTTTATATTACGAAATGATATATAAATAAATGAAATATATTTATTAATAGGAAACACGAAATTAGTTAAATTAAAAGAAAGTTATAAAGAACATTTAAACGCTTGTAAAACCGAACATATACAAATCAAATTTGGCTTCTCATTCTGTCAAAAATGGACACAGATATCTTGAAATAGAAAATTAGTTAAAGAAATAAACAAAGGGTTAAAAATTAATATATATGAACATTTTTGTAAAAATGTTGTATCATTGTTTTTCCTGAAGATGCTAATACAGCCAAGTCTCGAAAACCCCAGTTCCGATATTTCAAACTTCGGTTAAATTCGAACCTATTTCCATTTGAGCCTATTCTATCTATTTGGGAGAAATTGATGAGTTGGGCTTCCAAGAAATGTTTATAGCCATATGGTATGCAGAATAGATGAGCCGGGCATCCAAAAAATGTTGTAGCCATACAGTATGCAAACGAGATGAGTCGGGCTTCCAAGAAATGTTTATAGCCTAACAGTATGCAAAGAAAATGAGTTGGGCTTTCAATAAATGTTTGTATATAAATGTATATAAATTCGATGTGCAAAAGTAATGAGTCTGGCTTCCAAGAAATGTTTACACCCATAGGGTATGTAAAAAAAAATGATTTGGGCTTCCAAGGAATGTTTACAGCCATAGGTTATGCAAAGGAAATGAGTTGGGCTTCTAAGAAATGTTTTAGCTATACGGTATGAAAAGGAAAAATGAATCAGGCTTCCAAGATATGTTCATAGACATACGGTATGCAAAAGAAATGAGTCAGGTGTCCAACATATGTTTATATCTATACGGTATGCAATGGAAACGAGTTGGGGGTTTAAAGAAATGTTTATATCAATTCGGTATGCAAAGGAAATGGGTTGGGCTTCCAAGAAATGTTCATATAGAGCTCTGTAAACGTATTTAGTGCATTTTTAATTATAGTATTAGGGTTCATTAAAATTCCTATTTCCGCGTAATCCGAATTGTTGGTAATTCGAGTGGGTCTTGCTCCCATCTACCTCTAATTATCTAGACTCAACTGTATATATAATTGACAATGTCGAGACAAGAACTAAAGAGTTAATGGCTACTTTAGTTTTATGAGTATCTAGAGTAAGATTGTAATAGTGGGTATATTAAGACACTAAAGGTTTTTTTTAAAGGAATATATGATGGAAATTCTTGCTGAAATTTATTACACTTTTAACTGGTCGTTACAACTGGCAGGACAAATTAAGGACAACGCTTAAGGTGGAGAGATATTGTGGATGCCATTCAAAGACATTATAATGCAAACTGACTTTTATGTTCATATCTCTGTGTCCGAAACAACACGACCTTTTAGTCAAGGGTCTTATCTTGAGCATTATAGATCCCCACTGGTCTCCGTATGGTG
Organism: Prosapia bicincta; assembly: GCA_036971475.1. Classification (NCBI taxonomy): domain Eukaryota; kingdom Metazoa; phylum Arthropoda; class Insecta; order Hemiptera; family Cercopidae; genus Prosapia; species Prosapia bicincta. The sequence goes on from JBAIZL010000004.1 coordinate 254,044,715, forward strand.
TCAGGATGCGACCAAACGACAAGGAGAGGACGAAATAAGCTGGGGAGGACCCTATAACAGAATTTGGTTTATCGTCGAGAAAACAAGAACCTATATTCTAACAAATGTTCAAGAATGCTCAAGATATAAGGATTTATTTAGAAGGTTATTGGTTAATACTCCACTAACCAATTGTTTATTCTATGCTAATCTGCTGTTAATAAGCGTCACTAAGGTATATCCGGTCTACCTTATGTACCGTTTACCCATTGAGTTACATATATGAGGTTTTTTCTTCCTCATTTCATAACAAGTTCTTTTTAAGCGGTTAAAGTAAAGAGCATCTCCACCCTGTGTACTAGGGAGGGACTAAAGACAAAAATTGGAGAACAGTTAAAAAATTCACCAAGATTCCATTTTATATTTATGAATGTTCAAAAGGCCCATCAACTGAAACATCTAGTTTCAGGAATACATAACAGTTTTAAAGAATAAACAGACGCTATTACCGAAAGATGTTACTATGGATAAACTCTATTGGTATACAATATTATTAGTTTACTAGGAGCTTGTAGCAGCAACTTTCGCTACTTATTTATTTCAATAAAATTAAATGAAATAACTACTGTTTAATTTTTTTAAATAAAGTTGTTTGATATAATCATCTTCAATTCACTGATTAAACTATAAATAATTAATGCATAACTAGCACTAATTTGAGTATGTGGTTAGCTTCGTAAATAAAAGGATTATTTTGAAATGCTCCAGCAAGTAAGTTCATAAGTATTCACCTAGTTATGCATTATTTATTTATACTTTTTGATAGTTTAAATATTATATTAATAATGTGATTTAAATACCAATACATTTTATGCTAGAATTACAGTAGTATTTTTTGGTAAACAATTTTTTTGTGTAACTGTTTTTATCATCATTCATTTTTCCTTGAGTGCTTCGGTTTTCTTTTTGAGTCTTAGAGTCTCAAGGCACTCTTGCTCCATTAAAAGCTTTATATAATTGTCCACGACTGAATACTGTTTCCCTGATAAATACCAATTTCTGAAAAGGTTTGCCCTTGAGGTTTGTTTATTGTCATTACAGAGGTTAGCCTTATTGGAAATTGAATCCTAATGCCTGCCAACACTATTCTGAATCACATAATTTTCATTATTTAGAGAGCACCTGTAAATATTGAATTAATTTTTTTTGTTAGTAAACATATTCATTTTTGTATGTAGAACACAAATGTCAACTTTATTTTCCACGGAAAACACGGAAGATCAGTTTATCTTATTTTAGTTGAAACAATTTTTTGGGCGCACAGTATCAACGGCGTGCCGTTATTAAAATATACCTATAAAATAAATATAAAATATCCAGTTGTGTTATCAACTGGAAAAATTATTACGCTGCAGAAGAAGACGTCTAATTAGTTCCCAAATTTAAATATTTACCTTTTTGTTAAGTAGTAAAATAGCTAAAACTAACCCAACCTAAAACAGACACGTTTCAAAGTTAGGTTGAATTATAAACATTATTCTCTGCTGAAAACACATTAAAGTTAGGTAAGGTTTAGTTATTTTACTACTTATTGAAAAGGTAAATATTTACATTTTGGAACTAATTAAACGTCTGCTTCTGCAGAGTGATACCTTTTGCCAGATGACTTCACATGATCTCTATTCTTATCTTACATATGTAGATTTGTTTGGTAGTATTTGTTTGCATACTTGTGGACTTTTTCATCAGTCTCTCCTCCTGCATTGTAAATAATCGTTAACCTTTTTCTCTGCTTTACACCATTCCTAAATACTTGCCTACGAACCACCGGTCTTCCTTTAAAATACTTACTGGTAAAATATTAAAGAAAAAACATTTTCTCATAGAGTGTGCTATATTAAACGTGAATTGTTTTCCCCTTTTTAATTATAGTTTTGTTCAATATATCTTACTGATCATAATTTGTTCTTTCTATGTCTAAATTACTCTGTCTACTCTTTCTTAGTCTATTATCTACTACTCTGTAGTTTATTTAGTCCAAATTTAATTAACATTAGGCACTTTGGCTTGGTTCCAAAAACTACACTTTTACTGTTTAATTTAAACCAGTCAATTAGGCTTTGGCCTATTTAAGGTTATGTTTCTTTATAATATATTTTAACACTCACAGTTTGTCTAATTTAGCACAAAGTAAATCTGTTATACAGTTCTTTTCCCAATATTTACCATTTTCTTACATCATTAATTTAAAATAATTTCAATATTTGGCACTTTGGCCTAGTTACGTATTCTGTACTATTACCATATTTCTTGCTTCGGTCATTTTGGCCGTTGCAGCGTGTAGCAACGGACGTGGTAGTATTGCACTCCATAAATTTTGATTATTAAGCCTAAACGTGTGTCGATCTCAGGCCAGCGAAGGAAGCAAGTAAGATTTTGAAACTGCAGGGTCGAATGATCTTGTAGAAAGGAGGAAGGATAATCTTGCATTGGGACTCAGTGGGCTAGAACATAAAAATATATCTAATTAATCTTATGATGATTGTCCGTTTAAAGTAACATAGTTTTGTTACTAGAAT
>JBAIZL010000004.1:254737272-254754772 GCA_036971475.1 Prosapia bicincta
ATTATACTCCATTTAATACTTAACTTGATTTAATCAGCTGATAACCATCTGTAACAGTCACTTTTATACGCATTTAAACAGCTGATAGTAATTGATTGTTATTTATCTTTCTAGGTTAGTTTACTTTACAAATGTTATGTTACAAGCAGAAGTTTTTCCTTTGGTTTTAAAGACAATAATCAGTAAGTTTATAGTTTGATATATTCATTGGGAACTAATCTATACTATTATATAAAAATCTAATGGCGTCTCTCTGTGTGTGTATTACTCAATCACGTAAAAGCTACTGGACCCATTGTGCTGAAATTTAGTAATTATTTCCCGTTCCCACGTGTTCGTTTTTAGCGAAAAATTTTTTTTACCGGGTGACGAAAAAAGTCATGAGAGATACGAAAAAAATTATGAAAACTCTCACTCACGCCAAAAAGGTTTACAGTTTTGGAAAAATTTAATTCCCCCCAAACGTGGTCCTAATAGTGCTAGTAAAAATACACATTGCCCACCCCCAATACAATGCATAAAATACATGTCCTGAAGCTATATTGACAATCATTGTTGGTTATTGCCACGGAAAGTTAATTTTATATACCTATGAAGTATCCAGTCAGGATATTTATAGTTGTAATTTTATACGTTTGACCAAATGAACACATTTAAGGCTACATTAGAGATCACGTGACAAATTATTATTCCACGGAAGTAGACGTTTAATTAGGTACTGCTGTATAAAATTACGACCAAGTATCCTGACTAGACACTTTACATATATATTTTAATATAGGTATAGACCTATAGTATTGTATAAAATTACAACCAAATCTATCGTAACTGGGTACTTTATGGGTAGGCTTTTATTTAAATAATGTGTACGTAGTAGGGCGTTTCTTGATACGCGGATGTAGTACTTTTTATTACTCCGCAATAAAGTTTTTACCCAACTTTTAATTTTATAAAAATTTCATTTATTTCTCTGAGCGAGAGTTTTCATTTTTTTCGATGACTTTCTGCGTCGTCCGGTATAAGATTTTCCTTTACCGAACACGTAGGAACCGGAAATAAATAGATCCTGAAATTTTACATGGACATTTTTAGGGTCCCTGGTTTTCACATAAGCCTATTTTTATTTAAGGCACCGCCCCACTGGCCTTGGGAACCCCTTAACGGTAGGTTTATAAAATATAGTTAGATATATTTATCGCGATTTAAAATAAATTCAACCCAAATACAAATACACATTAAATCAATACAAATACAACCCCGTACGAAGGCCGGTTACTCTGCTAGTTTACTATAAAAGAAAAAGTGAAGCATGAATAAAGTCTTTTGATTTTTACAACCTCTTTTTAACGTATTTTTCCAAACATTATATTGTAACAATTTCGAACTATAAACAGCGGAACTGAAATGAATATCCTTCAAAGCTAGTCAATAATGCATAACACAAATTGAAGCTATTAACAAAAGCTTTTAAAACTCACCGCTATTCGTCCGACTACAAATCTACAACTCTTCGTGAAACCACCATGCATTAAATATTCCGGAACAAATGAAAACAGTCGCACCGCTAAAACCTTTAACGGGTAGTACTATTTGTTTTGCTATTTCCTGCTCGATATTTCTGATAACGCCTACAGTTTGTATTGTTTAAAAGCATGTCCCTAACGTCAGATGATTTATTTTCGTAAAATTAGTTGACGCGTTTCAGAGTAAAGTCATTATCATATATTTTAGCGGATTCCAAAGTCATCCCATTTATGGGTTTAAATATAGAATATTTTTTATATCATAGTGCTGTGGTGTAACGGGAGTAAAGCCAAACATGGCGGACGTTAACGCTTACAGGTGTTTTCATCTTCACTTAAAGGTTACTTAGATGTTATGTTTAAACCTTTTCAACTATGAGCTTTTACATATTTAGAAATATAACAATGAATAAACACAAATAAATTGAAATTTCATTAAAATTTTAATTTATTTTAAAAATTCAACTAAAAATATACATATTTATATGTACTCAGAAATATATTATATTTAAATAAGCTATGTGATAGCGTTTGATTTCATACATATATATAATGTACATCATTAGTAAGTTGAAATAAACGTTGTTCGTCAGTTTATATTTATGATTAACTTATTTAAAGAGCAACCAGGATTTTTAAACTTTGGGAATAGGAGGCGATAAATTTAAAAGTAAGGTTTTTACTTTTGAATGAATAAATATTGACTGCCTTTATCACAAATTTGATAACTTGTAACGTGAAGCTATAGCTAATAATTAAGTTCATGGTTTTAGTTATAAACTAGTACTTTTAAACGTTGCTTAAAGTATAAAATAAATGTATAATCTCTTCAAAAAAATTATATGGGAAAGGTTGTTTCTGAATAACTAAAATGTTCTACCAAACCTAATATGTAAACACTTACCTACAATAGATCAAAGGGCGTATGTTTACATACTACGGGATAGTATGTTATATTAATACTAGCCTAACTCGTATTAAATGTTTAAGTTTATAGGCTAATGCACCTAAACAATAAGCTCAAGTTCAGGATTGAAACAAGAAAAAAAACTACACAAGCATAGACTTTTTTTAAGTTTAATTAAATATAAGCAAATTAAATGTCATTTTGCATGGAAAAAGTTGCTTCAGAATAAAAAAAAACGAGTTTATTTATTTATCAAAACTTGTAATTGTTTATCACAGATATTGTTGTTAGTTGGTAAATAGCTGTTATTTTGCTTAAATTAGCTCACACTTCCAATAGAGTTTTTTTAATCAAAAATTAGACCGGTGTGATGTTATTTAATTTAGCTCACACTAGTAGTAAACTGTTATTTTATTTCATTTAGCTTACACCGGTAGTAAGCTGTTATTTTATTAAATGTAGCTCACACTTGTAGTAAACTGTTAATTCATATAATGTGACTCGCACTTGTAGTTAACTGTTATTTTATTTCATTTAGCTTACACCGGTAGTAAGCTGTTATTTTATTAAATGTAGCTCACACTTGTAGTAAACTGTTAATTCATATAATGTGACTCGCACTTGTAGTTAACTGTTATTTTATTTCATTTAGCTTACACCGGTAGTAAGCTGTTATTTTATTAAATGTGACTCGCACTGGTAGTTAACTGTTATTTCATTTAAAGTAGCTCATACTGGTAGTAAACTGTTATTGTATAATTCGTAGCTCACACTTCTAGCAATCTGTTATTTTATTTAAGGTACCTCACTGTTATTTTATTTAAAGTAATTCACTCTTGTAGTATACTGTTATTGTATTTAATGTAGCTAACACTGGTAATAAACTATTATGTTATTTAATGTAGATTACACTTGTAGTCAACTGTTATTTCATATAATTAGCTCACACTGGTAATAAACAGTTATTTTATTTAATGTAGCTCACACAGATAGTACACTGTTATTTTACTTAATGTAGCTCACACGGATAGTAAACTGTTGTTATATTTAATGTAGCTCGCGCTGATAGTAAACTGTTATTTTATTTAATGTAGCTCACACGGATAGTAAACTGTTATTCTATTTAATGTAGCTCACACGGATAGTAAACTGTTATTTTATTTAATGTAGCTCACACTGGTAGTAAACTGTTATTTTATTTAATATATCTCACACTGGTAGTAAACTGTTGTTATATTTAATGTAGCTCGCGCTGATAGTAAACTGTTATTTTATTTAATGTAGCTCACACTGATAGTAAACTGTTATTTTATTTAATGTAGCTCACACGGATAGTAAACTGTTGTTATATTAAAGTAGCTCACTGTTATTTTATTTAATGTAGCTCACACTGGTAGTAAACTGTTGTTATATTTAATGTAGCTCGCGCTGATAGTAAACTGTTGTTATATTTAATGTAACTCACACATATACTAAACTATTATTTTAGAAATAGTACTTCTTTAATTGGTATTATTATTGTTTGTACACATTGATATTATTATTATTATTACAAAAATAGATAGGAAAATTAGGCAAAAATATAATATTAGTTTAAAATATTAATTAACAATATCCATTATTGATAAAATATTTAATACTTTTTTAATAATATTAAAATCAGTGATAATAATAATGGGCTTATTCTGATAATAAAGGCGCCTAACTAGGGGCTGATTAGCTCTTTTCGGCGTGTTGGCGGATTTCAATTCTAGCCTACTTGATAAATGAATTAGTTTTATGCTAAATATTTTTTTATAAGTATTCTATATCGGTAAAAAAATTACACGGCGATGAAAAATGTTTTTAGGAACAAGCGCAAATAAAAAACCTTTTACTATTTTTAAAATTTTCCTTTTACTAAATATTGACGACAAAATTTTACTTCGCGATACACAAACCTTTTTCAAATAGTACGAAGTGTACGATGTTATAGTACACTTGAATATAGCTACAAAGTATCCAGTTATGATAAACTCGGGTATTAACCGTAATAAATTAAAGTCCGTTAAGAGGGCAAATTTGTTGACAAGAGAAGCGGCCTCCATTTTACTTTGTTGCACAGAACAAGGAGACTGATTGACGCTTTCAGCTAGTTACCTCGTGCCTCAGTAAATTTTATTTTTGTACCACCGCCGGAAGGTTAATTCCCGAAACCATCCCCGAAACAACTTGGGGTTCCCTTTAAACAGAATTTTGATTAACAACCCTCCCCGGGACGTGTACATAACTACAGTACTTTGATTAACTTGCAAATAATTTATTCAACAAAATTACCTGGAGTTATCAGCTTCCCCGTTCGCTGTTGCCCTATTAGGAATATGCAAGGTATCAGGTGAAACAGTTTTCCCATATTTTGTTGCAACTATTCTTGTATATATTAGTTTACAGCGATTCTTTACATCGGTGGTAACAAAATTATAAGTGTTTATAATTAACTAACTCCAGAGTAGAGAGAAGGGTTGCTTTGACAGTGATTTATTCCTAAATAAGTAAGTTGTAAAATGAATTAGATACTTGAGCGGTTTGCTGTGAATATGTTAAAGAAATGATAATTGGTAGGCCATCCTCTATAGGACCTTCGCTGGAGGTTTTGGATCCAATCGGACAGAAAGGAAAATTGAAAGAAAATTTAGTTTGTTCTATTTTATATCTGTTAGAAAATATTAAAAGCTAAACTATTACAATAACTAAGATTCTGCACTCGTACAAAATGGGGTAGTCTTGTATCAATTATTTTAAATATGACGCGCTCAGAATTAAAGCCCAATAGTTGAAATCACACATTTTAACTTACCTCATGATTTTGTCCGTTCTTCCATCCAGCACAGCCGACAGCAGCTCGCTGTTGAGTCTTCCTCTTCGTCTGTCATCCCTGACCCGGTCCGTACCACGGTCACTGCCAGAAGCATCGTCGGAGTTCCTGGAGGACGTACGTGAATAAAATCTCGGAACGGTCGTAGAGCTGGATCCCGTCGGAGACGCGGATGAACTTGTGGCCGGACTAACGACGTCTATTGCCGGGACGGCAGAGTATTTTACCGCCGTCATGTTGGTACCATGTGCATTCGAGTACTGCGAGTCGGCGTCTGACTGTTGGTAGCCTTGGCGCGCTAGTGCCCTGTAAGCGGAAAGTACTACATTAGTCATAAAAGATTGCAGGAGGAAAGTCGATAACTGTGTTATAAAGGAGGGGATAAGTGGTTTTTTAGGTTATATTAAAATTGTCAACAAGCAAACTATTAGACTTATAATAAGTAAGAGATTAAACGCATAAGGTTAGGAACAGATAAAAGTTTCTAGATAACACTTTGCATTTGATCAAATAGCCAGTTATTCGCGAGTTATATTACCCTACTGGTTACGAGCAATATGTTTGCAGAATAGGCGATTTTTATATCAATCTACTGCCATATGCGAGTAAAAATGAGAAATGTGTAAACAAATTTATCAGAGTAAACAATTGTGGTTTTAAAAATACAAAACAATCTTAATTTGCCAAAAAAGAATGATAACTAATTTTAATAAACCATTTAAAGTTAAAAATTGTTAGTACTTTCGTAAATGTAAATTAAAATTGTATCAAGTGTTTATTGTCATTCGATTCCTTCTATTAGTTCACACTCTCACTATATAAACCCTACTCAAATTTAACATCGTTAATAAAATACTTTTTATGCATCCAATCAAGTTCAAAAATACATTTTTTTAAAAACCACTAGTGGATAACACTTGATACCAATACAATATTAATTTATTCATTAAATTTAATAAAGAATTAATTTTAGTTTTATATGGGAGAAAAACGTTTTACAAAAGGGGCAAGGTATGCAATATAGTTATTACGTTCCGTTTGGCTTAAAATAAGTGATAACACATGACTTCATTAGAAAGCTGATTTTATGTTATAGGTTATGTGGTAGAACAGCTGTTAACGCATGAGTTATGTTACTTTATTTATATTAATTGTAATTATTTATTTAAAAAAAACTGAAATAAAATTTTCCCTAATTGATTCAAGTAAGGATTTACTTTGAAAAATGTTTGTTCATATTACTTGTATTTACTGCTCTGTTTCCAATTGTCAAATCTTTTTGTCTGTTGACTCTCATATTATAAAAGCTTATTTAATTAAGTTCCTCACCTATCAGGAAATATCTACAATTTGATCTATTTTGTAGTCTATTACGTTCGGCGAATCTTATTAATCACTTTAACATTAGTTTATGACTATCCGAACTTAAAATTATGTAAATTTGTTACTGTGACAGAACGTTTTCGATCGCTATGTGACGATCTTCATCGGTGCTTTTGCTTGGAGATGTTGGGTTAAGCGGTAACTGTTTTAAAGGCAGGTTTTCGATAGTATTGAAGAGTATGTGTGATTTGTATTGTGTTTGTTCGTTTATATATTTGTACTTTGAGTTTTTGTGCGTCTGTAAATTTCATACTGTTCTAGTGTGTTGAGATGTGGTCATTTTTTGTTGATGTGTAAGATTTCTAGGTTATGGCAAATGTCTGTGTATTTGTGTCCTGTTTCTTTTATGCGATTGTAGAATGCTGAATTGTTGTTTTATTTGTGTTCCTCGACTCTTTGTTTAAAGCTGCGACCTGTTGTCCAATGTAGAATTTGTTGCACTTTGTGCAGTTTAATTTGTTTACTTTGTTGTTGGTGTCGTGTTGCATTTTGTATTGTAAATTGTTATTAGTTTTGTATGCTATTTTGTATCCTGTTTTTTGAAAATTGTGAGCTATTTTATTTGATGTTTTGTTTTTGTATAGTATTTGTTTTCCCTGTCTGTAGTGTTAATTTTAGTATTTTTTTGTATATTGTGCCATAGTTTGTCTAATATTGTAGTGTTGCCTCCATTTGTGTATGTTAAATATTTAATGGTGTCTAGTTTTTAGTTTATGCTTTCTGTGGTCATTGGAACTTCTTCAAGTCTATGAAGAATGGATCTGAAGGCAGCGTGTTTGTGTTGGATAGGGTGGTTTGAGGTGTTATGGATAAGTGTGTCTGTTGTTGTGGGTTTCCTGTAAAGTGATTAATTAAAATTTAATAGTTCATAACACTATACTTCATAAATTTTATACTCATTAAGCAAGAACTGAATAACTATAAACGTTTCATACACAATAACACTTTCTCCAAGCAAAACTACTTTAAAACTCTTTGCCTGCCTTCATTGTTAGGACAATCAAGGGCTATTAAATCATGAGGGCAACAGAACAATCATACAGCTGAACTAGCTTGTAGTAGTTCTGGCTAGCGACAAGATTTGAGCAGTGGCTCGTCAGAGAGCGTTACTGATGTTGGTTTTGTAGGAATCTGAAGTGAGACAGTGACGTCAGTGAACTCCTACAAGTCTGGGCAAGAGGAAGTTTGTAATCAAACTAGTTTTTGTTGGGTTCAGATTAGTTCTTGGAAAATACGCAATAATTCCCACATTTGCTAAATTGTAATTTGGGTTTTCCTCAAACCACTCTTGTACCAGTGAGCGATGGACGGAGCAATGTTCTCTGCTATTTCGGCAATGATTGTGCAAATAAAACAAGTGCAATCGTAAACGTTGTCCACGTAATTAAAGCAATAAGCCACTTCACGCTCTAAACACATTGCAGCGACGTAAAGGCGGAGACAATGTGATTTGATAACACTACTCCTAAATGTGAGCGCGCGCGTGTGTGTGTGTGTGCGTGTGGGTGTGTGCGATAGAGACGTAAGCCATATTTACTCTTTCTACTCCTACCCAATTCGCTTTTTATCCTTAACCTAATCCTTTCTATATCCTTCCATAGGTGGCAAGAGTTATACAGGATGTTTCAAATCATATGAAAATTAATTAACTTTGAAAATTCATATAAATATATTTTAAAAAGCTACAGAGCTTTGTTTTAAAAGGAAACACATCCAGTTGTTTTTACCTTAAACTAAAGATGTTCTATGTGACTTCAGTCGGTTATCCTGCACACATCCCATAGGTAGTAAATTTCTTTCCAAACTCGCTGGAGCATTTCAGGTGTAACTTGTTCAGTGGCGGCGTAAAATCGTGATCTAAGTTTCGGTAGAAAAGTCGGCAAAGGAAGACACACGAGTTATACTCGATGAATCCCCATAAAAAAATCTTGTATGTCAGGTCTGGTGGGGGGGGGGGTTCATGCATTGACGCATCACGGCCAATCTAACGATCTGGAAGACGGTCATTGAGAAAATCCCGAACGTCATCAGGTAGTGGGAAGGTGCCCCAACTTGCATGAAGTAAACAACTCGTTCTCGGTTATCCTCATCAATCTGTAGTATTAAAGTTGTAACATATCCAAGTACACTAACACGTGGATAATTCTCTCGTGGAATGAGCGGTATTTTCAGTTATGTACAGAAAGCGTTCAATTGAGGGCATTACGATCATGTTCCAATGTTTGATGTGGGTTCTCACTGCCCCAAATCCTACAGTTATGTGTGTTTGGACTTGGTCATATGTGTTTCGATGACCTGAGGATTTAAAACCAAAACACACAACTAGCACGCTCGGATTCAGCGAAGGAAGTTGTAAAGTCCTTTTTGAAACACCCTGTATTTAGTGGTAACCAAAAACCAACTGAAGGGGGTCTACTCGTTACACCCCCTGTAAGGAGAAAGATAGGGGAAGGGAGAACTGGGGGGGGGGGATAATGATCCCCTGATACTGGTAATAGGGACAATCTCGTGTTCTGATTCGCTTACATGAAGTAAGCTTGCTCTGGGACGAAGTGAGACATCCCCCTGCTAACCGAGACAACTCCCCACCTCAGGTCGCCCTGCTCACGTAAAGAAATCACCAGAACAATCACAAGACAAAATAAAGTGATTTTTAGGAAAACAAAAAATATTTCTTTTTAAGGAAATTTGTAGTCAAAACTTCGTTAGACTTAAATTGTGTATTGGTTCTACACTTTTCATGGTTTTATACATTCTCATATAGTATTCAATATTTATTTGTAATTATTTTTATTCTAAAATGACAAATATAGTATAAAAAAAAATAAAAAAACATACAACGACAAATAGACTCAATAGAGAGACGGAAAAGAAACTTGCTCCGAGGAGGGTTTTAGTGAGCCTAAGCCAAGTGCTTTTACATCAGGCTAATTAAGAAAAACCTTCTGATAAGGTGAAGGTTTGGCTAAGCGAGTGATTCATCAAGACTATCTGGATTTATTAAACTATAATGCCTAATTTCGTAAGACGTACTCTCTCTTTCTCTTTCTCACACACACAGACACACACACACGCGCGCGCGCGCGCTGAAGCAAGAAAATTTTTAATACAATAAAGCGAGCAATAAAGTGACCTTCAATATCAGTTTGTTACCGACAAATTGATTAATATCAAACATAATAATACATACGTTGCTCCTTTAAAGCACGAGGAAAGTAACCAGTTAGCGGAAGCTTGCAAAGTGGAGGAAAATATTGCAGTTCCTTGAGCATTTGAGGTCTTAAACTTCCTACTGCGCGGCCTCGTGGCTGCTGCCAGGAGCTGACGTCATAGATAGAAAAAACGGACATTTATGTTAGAAACAATAATGTTTGCCATTACAATTTCCTATAATACTCAAAGTGTGCATGAGGTGTTTGAATGCCAAGGGAAATGTAGAGAGTGAAATACAGATAGATAGATAGATAGATATAGAGAACGAGAGAAAGAGAGAAAGAGAGAGAGAGAGAGAGAAAGTAAAAGACATTTAGTAAATAATTAATTTAATTGGTGTGAAAAGTTCGTTGAAGAAGAGAACCGCAACGTAAATATATGTTTTAAGGGTTTCAACATTATCACTAAATATAACACTCTTCCTCTATGGAAGGAAACAGAAAGGAATAGCTTGAAGATATACAGCTCCATGGGTACGACCATACAGAGTAAATATGAATTACGTCTCTATTGGGGTCGTAGGAGAATATATATGTGTTAACCTCTAATGTGGGATAAACATATGAAAGGGTAGGTGGGACCGAGTCAAAGAATAGACGTAGTCGTTGTCTAAAGTAGACCCAGTCTATATCGGGTTCATGGGAAAGTATGCATTCTTTGCTTCTGGGAGAACAATATGAAAGGGTAGGTGGGACCGAGTCAAAGAATAGACGTAGTCGTTGTCTAAAGTAGACCCAGTCTATATCGGGTTCATGGGAAAGTATGCATGTGTTACCTTCGCGTGTGAGAGAACAATATGAAAGGGTAGGTAGGACCGAGTCAAAGAATAGACGTAGTCGTTGTCTAAAGTAGACCCAGTCTATATCGGGTTCATGGGAAAGTATGCATGTGTTACCTTCGCGTGTGGGAGAACAATATGAAAGGGTAGGTAGGACCGAGTCAAAGAATAGACGTAGTCGTTGTCTAAAGTAGACCCAGTCTATATCGGGTTCATGGGAAAGTATGCATGTGTTACCTTCGCGTGTGGGAGAACAATATGAAAGGGTAGGTAGGACCGAGCCAATGAATGAGTGGAGTCGTTGTCTGAAGTAGATCCAGTCTCTATCGAGGTCATGGGGAAGTATGTATGTGTTACCCACTAATATGGGAGAAGTATATGAAAGGGTAGGTAGGACCGATCCAATGAATGGGCGGAGTCGTTGCCTGAAGTAGATCCAGTCTATATCAAGTTCATTGAGAAGTATGTATGTGTTACCCACTAATGTGGGAGAACAATATGAATGGGTAGGTGGGTCCGAGCCATAGAATGGACAGAGTCGTTGCCTGAAGTATACCTAGTCCCTGTCGGGGTCATGGAAAAGTATCTATGGTAATGGATAGGGTCGCTGTCTGAACAAGACATAATTGTACCAAGGTTAAAGAGAAATGTTTACGCGCCACTCTCTACAAAGACATATGTGAGTGAGTTAGTTAGTGTGCTATTGTGTGTCTGTTATTTCTTAGTTTGTGTATTTTGTGTGTTTGTTGTTTGACTTCTTAACCTCGATTCTCCAGATGATCCCTCTATCACGGGGTCCCGTGTCCCTGCCTTATTCCATAATTACATTCAACAACCTTTCCTATTCTTCGAGGTCGTAACCAACGTATTGGCTGATCGCTATACCTTACAAGTTCAGTCAGACTCGAGCTTATTTGTAAGGCATTGACTTGTTACTATAGTGGTTCCATCGCCTACAGAGCGCGCGCTGAGCGCAAGCAGGTGTTTTATCGCGAACGTGTGTGATAAAGCGTCATCGAGGGTCTGGTTCAAGGTCAAGCTGCCTTAACCTACTTTCTTACGTCACGGCTTCAGCCACTGCCTTATGTATTAGTTACTGTAACGCATGCGATCCGTACAGCCACGGAGGTGGAATTCGCTCCACATCACCGCTTGAAACTCTATCTTGTTGCTTACAAATTTGTCGATTCATGAAATAATAGAATCGATTGTTTTGCACATGGAATTATATATATATATATATATGATGAAATGTTACTATCTGGAGTACATCCGTTCATTCTGCAGTCCATAAATTCGCAGTTCCGACGTTTCGCTAGAATCTCATCCAGCATTGACGAGGTGAACCCAACAACAGTAGTCTCGCTCTTCTACATTTCATCATATTTTTCCATCCGTGAAGGAATACGTATCAGCATATATATATATATATATATATATATATATATATATATATATATATATATATATATATATACATATAGGGTTAGTGGCAAAGTTAAAAGTGTTAAATCAGAGTGAACTCCATACAGTAAAAGGAATGGTAGGTAGTGACGTCATTGGAGCAAATTGTCTGGCTAATTTATCGTGTAAAACATGCCCCATTTTTATTTACTTCATACAGCGAAAATCAATTTTCCATTTAGTTCAAATATGAATCAACAGTAAAGCATCTTTAAAAGTTATTAAAATACTCAATTAAAATCTCCACAATGTCTGACAAGAGATCTATAAACTAGAGCTCTGTAGGACATTTACGAGTCTTAATAAATGTTCAATGTCATAGTTTTAATAAAAATTGTAGTAATTTTACTGATCCATAACACTATAAAGACCCTTTGAAACTTGTCATTTTTCATCTAGAAAAGTTTTTGTATAACTAAATATTTAATTGAACACAACCTTTAAAAGAGCCAATACCTAGTGATGTATTCAGAATACGAGTTTCGCATTTATTAAAAGCTGCAAGCCACGGAGAGAGGTTGCAGTCAGCATGACGCCCTAAAGAGGCGTTCTAAAGCGATCCGCCAGTGTGACTCTTGAAAGGCAGGAATGATTGTGAATAAGAACAAGATAGTTTGCTTGCTTAAACTAGACCTATATATTCATGCGGGATGAAGACAAGGGCTGCCCGGTGAACCATAATATTTACCGTCTAATTTTCGTCGTTAATGAAAAGGAACTTGAATTATTGTAAATAGTTTTATCATTGTACCTTGCAAAAAGTGAGATAAAATTTTGCCATAAACCAAGGAAACTACAACGAATAAACAGTGATGCGGAACTTCTCAGTTTAGATTAGTCCCTGATGAGGGCACCATTGAATAGTGAGGCGTCCAATGTTCCAGTGTTTATATCTCGCGTATTTAGCCTCACAAGCTGAGTTATAACTTGTAATATACATGGAATAACAAGACATTCTGACACATAGTGGCCGCGAGCTATTTGCCTTTTTCCACTTGCCACCACTAGCTACCACTTACAACCCTAGATACCACTTGATACCCTATCTAGCATTTGTTATCCTAGCTACCACTTACTACCCTAGCTACCACTTGATACCCTATCTAGCATTTGCTACCCTAGCTATCACTTGCTACCCTAGCTACCACTTTATACCTTATTTACCATTTGCTACCCTAGCTACCACTTGCTACCCTAGCTACCACTTTATACCTTATTTACCATTTGCTACCCTAGCTGTTAATAGCTACCTTAGCTATTACTTGATTCCCTATCTACCACTTGCTATCCTAACTACAACTTGATACCCTATCTACCACTTGCTACCATTAGCTGCCACTTGTTACCACTCTCTACTACTATCTGTCATTAGCTACTACTTCATACAACTATTTACCACTAGTTACCACTAACTACGACTTGCTACTCCCTAGCTACCACTAGCTATTACTTGCTGCCAATTGCTACATTTTGTTATCAGTACGTACCGCTTGCTACCGCTCTCTACCACTAGTTATCTCTTGATACTACTAGATACCACTATCTCTTGATACTACCACTATCTCCACTTGCCACCGCTACTTACCACTTGATACCACTGGCTAACACTAGCTACTACTTGCTACCACTATCTAACACTTGCTATCACGAGCTACCACTGGCTACCATTATGTACCATTTGATACGACTGGCTACCACTTGGTACCTTTAGCTACCATTGGCTACCACTTGCTACCATTAACTACCGCTTGCAACCACTAACTTACGACCCACTACTCTTACTGCCCATTTGGTCAATAGTTTCGCTTATGTAGCCTAATTATGCACATGACGTCACTATGTAACGGATCGAAGTGGATCCAGATGATAAAGAAGAGATAAAGTCATAGGTATTAATTACAAATATCGAAATAGTCCTTGTGTCGTATGTCACAAAATTTACTCATGGTTTGAGGCTATGAAGTAAACGTTTGGAAAGACAGTAATTGGAAGAAAATGTCGAAAAGATAATAATTTTTTAAAAATAATAATGTTAAGTGAATTTTTCGTAATTGAATCGTGAGCGAAAAACAGAGAAAAAGAAAGTTTGAAAAATCAGTCTATGCAGAGAAGTACAGAGAACTTTAATCGAATGAAACTTGCTCAACAACAAATGCAATGGTGATCACAACTTTAATAACTTTGTATAAAACCTCAACACAAAAATGTAATACTCAAGAAAGTTGTACTCACACAAAGTTAATGCATTTTGTTTCAAACATAACCTAACTTATATTTTAATTGGCTTTTGTAAGTGAATCAATAAAACAATTTTATAACTTTTAAGTTATGTTATTGGTATAAAGTAAACAACTAATTTTAAAATAGGGGTTATTTATTTGCAAGAATAATTATAACCTAAAACTTTCATTACAGTTCTAAGAGTTCCATACTTGTGTAGTCACTAAAGCTCTATTGACTTTCCTAATAAAGTAACACTTGAGTGTAACCGGTTACAAATAGCTAGTACCTTGACTTTCCTAATAAAGTAACACTTGAGTGTAACCGGTTACAAATAACTAGTACCTTGACCTTCCTAATAAAGTAACACTTGAGTGTAACCGGTTACAAATAGCTAGTACCTTGACTTTCCTGATAAAGTAACACTTGAGTGTAACCGGTTACAAATAACTAGTACCTTGACTTTCCTAATAAAGTAACACTTGAGTGTAACCGGTTACAAATAGCTAGTACCTTGACTTTCCTAATAAAGTAACACTTGAGTGTAACCGGTTACAAATAACTAGTACCTTGACTTTCCTAATAAAGTAACACTTGAGTGTAACCGGTTACAAATAGCTAGTACCTTGACTTTCCTAATAAAGTAACACTTGAGTGTAACCGGTTACAAATAGCTAGTACCTTGACTTTCCTAATAAAGTAACACTTGAGTGTAACCGGTTACAAATAACTAGTACCTTGACTTTCCTAATAAAGTAACACTTGAGTGTAACCGGTTACAAATAGCTAGTACCTTGACTTTCCTAATAAAGTAACACTTGAGTGTAACCGGTTACAAATAGCTAGTACCTTGAATTTCCTAATAAAGTAACACTTGAGTGTAACCGGTTACAAATAACTAGTACCTTGACTTTCCTAATAAAGTAACACTTGAGTGTAACCGGTTACAAATAACTAGTACCTTGACTTTCTCAGCCTCTGAGGACGTCTCCTCTTGAAGAGATCCGTTTTTGAAGGATTTACGTTCGTAGCGCCGTTGAGGTAACACCAAGCACTAACACTACAGCTGTGAGACAGGCGGGCTTATCGGTGGTTTTCAAGTATCACACCGCGTGCTTATCTTCAGATCCAGTGATATCTAACTTATTTTTATACTTGGCTATTATCTTGGTTTCTTTCTCTAGGAGGGGTTCTCATTATAGTTACCTTTAAAGCACACAGTGCTTAGAAATAATTGTTAATCTTGATGTAAAAAAGCTAAATAGTAAATAGAAGTAAGTGTTAGTGTATGAGTGATTACATATTCATGTATGTTAAAGTAAATTGGAAAATACAAGACGTTTCAGGGACCTTCATTTATCCTGTCACCCGAAACTTTCTCTGACGGAAAATAACACTCCCCTTACGTTAAGGTAATTAGAGCTTAGCTAGTGCGAACAATTCACAACGGTAAATCTTAAAACAGTTCATTGTGTGTGTGTGTGTGTGTGTGTGTGTTAGTGTGTGTGTGTGTGTGTGTGTGTGTGTGTGTGTTTGTGTGTGTGTTTTGCGTGTGTGGTGTATGTGTGTGTGTATGGTGTGTAACAGTTCACAGTTCAAACACACTAGTTTCGACAACAATGTCACGTTCATCAGTACTTGCCTACTACTAACCAAGCCAAGCACTTGTTAGTAGTAGGCAATCAAAGATGAAGGCGACATCGTCGTTGAAACTAGTCTGTTTTAATAAACTAGTGTGTAGTGAGGCTTGGAGCGAACTGTTTAAATATTTACCGCTACTCACCTTATAGTTTCATTGTTGCAGCGTATACGAATATATTTCCCAAACTCAAAAATTCCAGGGAATGTTTAAAACATTTGAAAACAGTATAAATTGACGAGGTATTTGATTTTTAAAAGAAAGAACTCAGTATGAAAGGGCTTGGTTAATAGAGGGCAGATTGGAGGTCACATTCTGATAGAAAGACTGTGTTTTGCCTAACTGAAATTTTCCAATATACGAGTATATATTTTTTATAGTAAACTACAGTATGTACTGTGCAAGGGAATGCAGACTACTTTGGGAAGAAATGCCTCGAGGTAATACAAAGTTACACAGCACTCAACACTTTTGAACCCGTGGTGACAATGAACTACCGAGTTGAGTCCAAGTAGAGATCCAAGTAATCGCTGAACATATCGTCACGTGTAGCCCAAGGTCGTTTTATACTGTACAAGCTTATTGCACTACACTGCAAACGTTCGTTGCTTGATACACACGTTAGAGTTGCATCTAGTAATCTGTGACATGACGTCATTCGGTAACGGCTGAAAAGAAAGTCGTAAACATTGACTGAATTGCATTTGTTTGCAAAAACACAGAAAAGCTTTAAACTATGTTGTGTTACCGTTTTAAATGCCAGCAAAGTACTGAAGTTAGAAATCGCCATAAATAGAAACGTAACAAAGCTTCGGAACTTAATTAAACAAAACCGTTCTAGTTTAGTCCTCACATTGTGAAGGATAAAGACTAACAGGTCAAGGAGAGAAAATAAATGAAACGGATATACAATAGGTGGGATATAAGGTCACACTCAAGAACTGCATGAAATGTAGCTTCTCTGGCAGAACTATGGTTTTTTGAGGTTTAAAAAATCACAAGTTTTGAGGTTAAAGTAAAAATGCCACAAGATAAACTAAACGAATATAAAAAACAATATCTTCCGCAACACCAACATGCTAATGCACTTATAGTGAAGTTTTAAAATTTACGTCAAATTTATATATTCTAAAGAAGGCGCAAGATATGCAAGCCGCAATGCTGACGTGTACATATATTCACTTCGCCGTCATTGCAGACGCAAGGTTATTACTAGTAAAACATAATAAGTAAATACTTTTTTAAAGTTGATAATTTTAATTTGTTAGGTCAATAGGAAAATTATTAAAAAACTCATAAAATTGACTTATAAAAAACACATACAAGACATCATTGGTCGGAATCAAACATTTATCTTCCACGGGACCAAAATTAACTTTTGTTGATTATAAAACCACTAACAAGCCGGAATGTATCTTCCTCTTCATCCAGAACAATTAAAATGGATCTGTTGTCATATAACAGTGTTCCTTAATCTTCCTTATACTACTCTTGTAGCAGGCGATGCTCATTTTGCATT